>JACFYI010003551.1:530008-566813 GCA_014898755.1 Handroanthus guayacan | reverse complement strand
GCAGAGCCGTCCAGATCACCCCATCTGTCCTCCACCAGGGCAGATGATGGGCAGCCTTGATATATTTTTGTCCCAAATAGAACAATAATCCATTGAATATAATTTGATCATCCCTGAAAATCATTTTCATTTGAGAATATGATTCTTTTTTCTTTTACATACATATAAACGTGTTGAGGGACAAAAAAGGTAATAAAATTTACCAATTTCTTTCTCTATCAACTTGCTCGAATTCAATGTTTTTATCGACTATTCTATTAGTCCCTTTAGCTGTTCTATAACGAGAGAGTGAAATCCATATCTGGTTGTGGAGCATTCGCGACAGTAGAAAAGGGAATATCATGAACTGTGAAAGATCCCTCTCGCTTTTGTCCTTCACTAAGTATGAGTACGTTGAGTGTATTGCCCATGGAGCCAATACAATGTACTGTATCAGAATATGAGACGAGATCAAAAATATTACATTAGTAAAAATTACGGCATTTAATTAGTAAAAGTGTCAAAGAAGACATACAAAATAAACATTGTTTTCACAAATTTTAAAAAGGATTATAGACTCTAATATTATTGCAAAAAGTGTGTAGACAAAGAGAAAGAACTATTTAAAGAAGATAAGAAAATTAAAGAAAACCTTGAAGTTCCCAAGCCATGTCCATGGCCACTCAGTGAGAATCCCTGGTTTGGAAGCCATTTCTACTGCCCTAAACTTATTTACAATATCCCAGTGAGGAGCATTATATTTATATACATACAAAAAATGTAGTCATAAAAGCATCACATTGATCATATCTAATACCTAACTCCCACGTGGCGGCATGCTGTTGCAAGTTTCGTCGAGCTTCTCAATGCACCGGGACCATCATAAATAAATCCCTCACCTCATTCTACTATGTTTCAGAACTACATCTACAAGAAATAACCGTGTAATAGAATCATCAGTTGTGATCGGGTGCAGAGGCCCTGTGTGAGTTCTAGATTGGCTGGGGACTTTTCTTATTTTTCTATTTTCAAAGAAACGATTAATAAATCCCATCCTTAAATAATTCCTACCTTAACATCAATAATTAACAAAAAGAAAAAAAAAAAAAAAAAAAACCTCTAAGAAAATTACTATACAAGAGAAAATCAGATAAAATTGCTATTTAATAAAAAAATCATATACACCGATGGGAATTAAACATATGGATAAGGGCAAATTGGGAATTTGGAGATGATGCATTTATTAGTCTCAACTGCTCGTTGAAGGTTCAAATGGGGTCATTGAATTTTTCCAGTTAAGATTCATAATCTTTTGTTTTACATGTCCGGTTGAGTACGGCAGCCATTTTTGAAAATGGAATGCCAGTGAAGTACCCTTCTTGAGTATTGAGTACTGGATATTCATTTATGAGCCTTGTTTTACTTTTTTTCACTTGTTTGAGTTTTGATTATATGTTCTTTTTTTGCTGGCACATTAGGGGCGGCCAATTTGCCCTGCCTACCCTTGGGTTCGATTGATGTGTCACTATTGTTGGACACGTTTGGTTTTGTGAAATTACCATGGGGGCATCTATGTAGATGGGAGATATTGCGATTATGAATTAAAATTAATGTGATGAGACTGAAGGAAATTGTTCTAGCTAGCCAAGTGGATTAGGCTTTTGTAATCGATTTAATCATAGAAATAAACCGTTTAGGATCATTGAGTGAGTACAACGAAAATGGTCCAACTTTCAAGTTAGTATTGTTTAGGTTTAAATGGGGGTAAGATAGAGGAGGCCATTAGTACATTACATCCAAAGTGGCCGAAGTACTAAATGCTTACGATGGAAATGAGAATTTTAATTACTCTTTTTCATAGAATAATTTTTCTACCATATGATAATTTTGAGGATTTAGAATTTTTTTTTCTGTTACTTGTTGTACTGGATATTTTAATATATATATATATATATACATATTTAACATGTTCTCTCCAAAAAAAGCCTTTGTTAACCAAATCTAATTTAACCCTTTTCTATAAAATTGACTACAATATATATATATATATATATATTATCCATAAATTTCTTAGTCCTTTAAGTTATAGGCTCTTCGACTGGTGAACTTGAAGAGGGCACGTAACCTTATAATTAATCAGATTTTATGAACCCTCCCAACTACATGCACTCATGAATAGTAAATGTCTGATGCCCAAGGTCGGCAATGTCCTGATCACTCAATTCAATCCTATACGTTACGTATTAAAAATGTTTTCTTTATCTAATCAATTTTTCAGGACCAAATTTTATTAAATTAATTAATACATTAATAACAATCAAAGATCTGCACAATAATACTAAAAGAAAAGATCCTTAACAACCTATTATACAATAACGAAAAAAAAAAAAAGTCTTTAAGGACATTATACGATAAAAATAAACCCCACACTGGTGAAAATCAAAATTATAATATCTAATGTCACAAGACCTTTACTTTTAGATGTGATAGATAAAGTAAATGATTTATTTTTTAGAATACGTATCAATCTAATATCATAATATATTTGCTTAGATAGATTTGAAATAAGGATATCCCATATATTATTAAATTCATTGTTTGGTTCACATGATTGATTCTTGTGATAATTGATAAAATATCATAATTGACCTTCACATTTTATTATAATTATTTTTTATCCCTTCATAAATTATATATTAGAGTTCAATTTTATTTTATTTTATTTTTTGGGGGATAATTTTGTCTTTTTTTTCATTAATCCTCAAGATATACAATCCTTAAATTACGGATCCGACCTTTAACATGTGATTCGTAATTCAAGAGCAGTCAAAATTAGGTACAAGGCCTTTTATTAATCATGGGCTCTAAATATATTAACCAAATATCAAATTAAGATGGATCATAGATCAATCATATGTAATCCCTCCAACCAAACGAGCCTTTAGTGTAATAGAATAAAGCATCATGGATTAATAATAATTGCCTAGGTAAGACCTTAGTTGATACATTGTACGAGGAAATGACCAATGGTCCCGTGGTTGCGACTGTCGTGGCACTTTAAAAAGTACAATGGTCCCTAGCGGATGGAAATGGGAAAATTACATTATTAAATTCCGTTTTTATTTTTAAAAGAATTAGTAGTCGTGTTGCCTTCATGTTATTTCTCCATTGGGTTATTTTCAATCGTTGTGTAACTTAGCTTCATATGTAATATTTGAATTTGAGTATTCAATTATTAATCGTCAAGGGATTATATATATTATTGTAATCCACTTACATATGCTCCTATGTTAGTTCTTACGTATTGAATTTAATCTTTAAAATATATTTTTGAAATAATATTGATGTATAATCAAATGTATCGTTTCTCTCAAAAAAAAAAAATCCACCGTACATATGCTGTTATGCTAGTTCTTGTAGACTTAATTATTATTGTTATTAGGAATTTTAGTATGATGATCAAATTAGTCAAAAATCAACTACTTATTAATTTATTTCTAATTATTACTACTACATATGAAATTTTGATGTAGCGGGTACTCCATGCAAAAGGCAAATTTAATTTTGCTGTTCTAGAAATTATTATTTAATTTTACTGCGTGTCTTATTATTACATGAAGATAATCTAGTTAACTAATAAATTTTGAATTAATGGAACATATCTAGGTGTACTTTTATACGGAAAAAATGGGTAATTAAAATTTCGCTACAAAATAATTAAATTTTGACAGTTAAAAAATTAATGTCCATAGTGAGAGTAGTAAATCAATCCAAAATTAACAGTTCTAGTGAAAACAAGAATCAATAACTCAAAAGTAATATATGAAAACTCAGTTATTGTTATCTATACCTAGGTGAAATCATTTGCTACTGTTATATGTTATGTCATGTTAGATTTTCTGCAAATCCTACTAAAACTAAGCATCTTTGTTGTGTAAAGCCAATATTTTTTATTAATATCAGTTTTCAAAACTTCTTGTAGTGTAAATACATTTTAATCTTCAAAAACTAAAAATAAAGATAGAAACAGACAAGCTTAGTTTTCACACAACAGCATAGTTTATTAACCTTGAATAATTAATTTTTTAGATTCAAGTGGTTTTTAAAATTAATTTTGAAAAACATTTAAATTATCTTCTTATGAGCTCCAAAAAATTCTTTTAGAATAATTGCAAACTATACCGTAAGTTTTCTAGAATTATGAGGAGCTAAAAGTTATTGCTAATAAAAATTATATGATAAAATGAGGAAGCAAAAGCAAAACTGTATTTAGACACTTTCCGATAACTTATAGTAAATTATTTATTGATTATTCTAAATATCGAGTACTGCAAATTATAATTGATTTCTACTAATTTTCAGTAAAAATAAATGATTTGTATAATTCGTTGAAACTACCACCATAAAGACAGAATTAGGCAGTATAGGCTTACAGCTGGACAAAATTAAGAGGATGAACAGTTAGGAATAAATGCAAGCAGTGGTATTCGTGTTGTACTTGGCATTGAAGAGAAAAAAGGTTTCCAATTCTGAATTAATTTCTGTGCAGGCAGGTGACGGTGCGCCTTTGCCCAACTTGTCTCCAAATTCACGCAAGGGGTTCAAGCTCTACCGTCTCATGTATAATTTCTGCATATTTGTACTGCACGGATATTTATTGGTATTTATTAGAAGCTTAAATTGCTTGCTTTGAATTAAGCCTATAATAGGTGCTTCACAGCGAGGGTGAACACGTAAGCGCTATGGACTAGTGGGCAACGCCCAGGCCCGCACCATGGCTTGTATTTACAATGAGTTTCCAGCACCGGCGGATGCTAGTGCAAGCAAACTCATTGTAAAGATGAGCTCAATCAGAGTGCAACTACGGTGTTTGCCCCTCTTCGATCTCGTCGAGTATCATATATGTGGGCTTTTGTTAGAGGGTGTTTGGCTAAGCTTATTTAAAACATCTTATAAGCTCCTATATCGTATAAGATATTTTTGGAGCTTATAAGATGTTGGATCTTATTTTAAAAATAAGTTGTTAAAGTGTTTGGATAAAATAAGATCTTTTAGCTTATAAGATGTTAGTAATAACAATATTGCAATTAAAATGGTTAAAAATGAAGGTGGGTGTTAAGATCTTAAAAATAAGTTGAGAGCTCTTACTTTTTTAAAAAGAGCTTATAAGCTCATAACATCTTATTTTTGGAGTTAATAAGATCTTTTTAAAAAAAATTTACCAAACACCTTGTGGCATCTTATAAGCTCTCAAACATCTTATAAGATGTTTTTAAGAGCTTATAAGCTCACCCAAACACCCTCTTAGTTTTGATTTTGCTGGAAATTGCCGATAGCTTGCTCCAATGGGGAGTTCGAGCGTGCGGTGTGCAACATCATTAGTGTTTTGATGCCCACCTAGTATTGGTTGTGCATATATGTACCTTGTTAATAGGGTTAGATCATTAAGCTATAATATTATAATGTTCATTCAATATAGATTATTTATAATTAAATTTAATCACTTGTTAATTATTCAATTACTAAACTATGTTAAAAAGTGATTAACAAATGTAATCGCACTTATTGATGTCGAATTTTAATAATACAAAACAATTAGCTTCTGAAAATAATTAATCATGTAAATCCCTTAAGTATATATATGTTTCAATTTTTTTTAAAAAATTATATCTTTTATATTTTTAAATTAATTACGGATAGAAAATGAATTTAGAAATGATAAATGAACTGTATCCTATAAATTGATTAATCGAAATTATATTTTCATAATTTATCAAATTCTGTGAACTAATAAGATTATATAAATTGAATAGGCTTTTTTAGTAATTACAATACTTATGGTTAAGAAAAGCATCGTTTGTAATAGAACTTTACCAAAGGAATACTGGAAGTATCAGAATGTAATGGTATGCAGTTCTAACAAAATATGACACACACGCACACATTTATATACAACACACGTTTTTTCACAAACATGTAAGTATGGACACTGAAGCATATAGTGCTATTGTTCATTCGGATAAGATATATGTAATATGTTAGAATCACACCTCAATAAAGTGTGCGGCAATGGCCTCCTTATACAGTCATTTTTTTTTTCTTTTTTTCTTTTTTTGTGTTTTTGAGAATAGGTCTTGCACAATTCTTCCCTAACTTTTAAGGTGGGTTAGGATTAAGATTCATTTTCAGTATAGTAACAGAGTTAAATCTATTCATGACGTTAGGTTACCTAGTATTAGAATGCCTGTTCCATGTTATTCCACGTTCTTAATGTCTAGTCTTGAGTGCGGAGGTATAGATCCCAACCTAATGTTGGGTTACCCAGTATTAAAAAACTCATTTTATGTTATTCCATGCTTTAAATGTTCAATCCTACATCGAAACTAGTGGATTAAAGTATCACATTTGTAAAATATATAAGTAATGATCTTCTTATATGATTGTAGATAATCTTCACATCTTAAACTAACTTTTAAGATGAATCAGATTCCATACCCATTTTGAGTATTGTATAATATAAAATAAAAGGAGATTATTGTATAATATAAAATAAAAGAAGATCATCTCCACAAAATTCAAGCATAATCTATATCATCCCACCAGAAAATAAGTGCAATATTTTGCAGGAAAACCCAGTTGAGGTTAATACAACAAAGTCAGTAGGTCACATTTGGATTGGATGATTACATAAATTATCCAGCAGTTAAAACCATTTATACATAAATTTTTAATCTTTTCCTTCTTCTTGTTCATAATATGTACCAGTTAATATGCATTGAACCAGAAATTGTATGCACTTGTTATCGTATTCATAATTTAAAAAAAATAATAATAATAATTCAAGGAGCAATTCATTATTCATGAACATACGAAATAAAATATGGTTTCTGTTTGGTCCACCTTTCAATATCGCTACAGTCGAAATTTACTCGCATTAATTTCATATTTCCTTTTTTGGCTTTCCGGGCACTTGCCATATATAGCATTTAGTAGTATCGTCCCAGTTTTGATTCACATTGCTCCTCCCCATAATTTATGATAATATATATTTTGTCTTATTCGATTATGAAAAATTTGTGGTTTTCAATTTGTGCCACATTCTGCAAATGGATCAAGCATGAATTTAAGTCCTTAAATGATAAGTGAGACCTAGTATTAGTCATCCTGAATTACTTTGTCAAATTTTTATTCAAATTTATCAAGACTGCATAACATCTCTATTCAAGGAATTTGAAAAAAAAGCACCAACATGGTAGTCAGTGGTGAAGTTTCACCACTTTCGTTTTAAATATCCGGGTTCAAATCTCACTAATAATATAGAGCTCGACATATATTGTGGATGTATTATGGGCTGACGTCCGAATAAAATAGGCCCAGAAAGTTGGGTAGCGTTCGACATTCTTATTCATTATTAGAGATAATCAATTATCTCAACCACCTCATGATGAGATTTGGCATAGTTATCAACATTTCATGAAATCTAGATAATTATCATTATACTCTCTACTGCTAGTTTGACATGATGTATAATTACAATTATACTCCTTAAACTTATGCATAATTACTGTTTCACCTCCTTGTACAAAGGATCTACTTGTAATGTTTTAAAATTTTTAGGAGTTGTAATTATAATTGTCCATAAATCGAACAAATAATAAGGGATGTAATTATAATTATTCAAATCTCATGAGATGTTTTGATAATTATACCAAATCTCGGGAATGTTGACATCCCCATTTATTAAGATTTAAAATTAATTATTCCTCCCACAATGTTTTCATTTCCAAATGATGGTTCTAGTCAAGTTAGTTTTATCACTATTAGTATTTAATTACTATTTATTTTCAAATATTAATTTTAACTAAAATTCATGGCCTATTATGTTTATGTGCCATTCTAGGGTTGATTTATTTACTCTATATATTTTTTATAAAAATAAATTTTTAATGTTTCAGTTATTTAACTTGAATATATTGTCCTTTTAGTTATTCTTTTAAAATAGAGATATTTTTGTCAATTTAATTAGAAACGTACTAAAATAATTATCTAAGTTGAATAGTGAATACAAGTACTAAAATAATTATCTAAGGTGAATACGAGAACATGCTTTATAGATCGTGTATGTATATAAAATATGGATAAGTGAGAAAATGTACCACACAACAGTGTAATAATCAAATGACACCAACTCATTGCCTGCTCATGCTAGGATATGTTAGATTGATCTAATTTCATCCAGTGAGCCTTAATTTTCCACTCACATGGCTTTCCCCAGTCAAATTGTCTTTGTTAAAATTATGGACCATTACTTATTAGCCTTAATTTCCCACTCACATGGCTTTCCCCAGTCGAATTATCTTTGTTAAAATTATGGATCATTACTTAACTTACATGTAAGAATTCAATATTTTATCATTTCTTTGAATTTGAGCACGTCCTGTTCCAATAAAAATGTAATCCTAATTAATTTTTCTAGTGATTATGACATATATTTACTTTGTTCGGTGTGATAAAAATCTGAGCAATTATTTGAAAGAATAAAAATAATTGTGTTGATTAATTAATTAGTTTTGACTAATGATATTTAGTGAGGCCGATTAGAATTTACTATTTTAGGATACATTTTATAAAGAATCACTTGGTTACAGTGTAAAATATTGAGGATGAGATAGTCTTTTCAATGAAATATAAAGAGGTTCGGTCGTAATTAATTGTTACATCCAACTCCTGGATTGAATTCCGCAATTTTTATCCAATTTTCGGACCATGTTTGTACCCTGAGTTTTAATCATTGCAAAAGACTCTACGTATTTAGTTCGGACAGGATAGCATATACAAGCATCGATATATTATTTGTGAGCGTAAGGTTGTTAAGAGGAATCTACGTGGTTTCAAGAATTGTAGAAATTAACAAAAAATAAAGCTAAAATAGTTTTTCTTTTCTATTTTTTTTATTTTTATTTTTAATTATTTCCACCACTAGGTATTATTTTTCTCTTCCCAGCTTTATTCTCTTCAATTTTATTTTTCCATCATGTTGTTTTTTTAAATAAATCTAAGCAAATATAGTTATCTAATGAAGAAAATATATTATTATTCAAAAAAAAAGAAGCAAGTATTTTCAATTCTATATGTTGATAAAATTCAAAAACATACATCAAGGTTGTCCCGACTAAAAGGCTGCAATAATCTTCTTGATTAGACAACCTTGTCAGAATTAAATACAACCTACGGCCGAATTTAATGTTATTAGTTGAGGAAATGAGAGTAACGTATATGTTAGAGTAATCAGCTTGATATGTTTTTTCAAAGACGGTAGAAATTAATTAGATTTTAAAAAATAATTCTAAAATAGTTTTTCTTTTCTAGTTTTTAATTTTTTAAATTTTCAATTATTTCCATCAATAGGTAGTATTTTTCTCTTTCCAGCTTTATTCTCTTCAATTTTATTCTTTCATCATGTTATTTTTTAAAATGAATTTAAGCAAATATGGTTATCTAATGAAGAAAATATATTATTATTAAAAAAAAAAGTATTTTTAATTCTATATGTTAAATAAAATTCAAATACATACATCAAGTTTGTCACGGCTAAGAGGCTTCAATAATCTTTTTGATCAGACAACCTTATCAGAATCACTGACAAATAATTAAATACAACCTATGGCCGAATTTAAGGTCATTAGTTGAGGGAATGAGAGTCACATATGATGGGGACATGGGCAGTGCAAGGACAAAAGCAAGAATAAGGATGGGGTGAAGACAATACAGTGCATGTCTTTTGTATGGATCAATTTTTCAATCAACTTTCCAAATCTGAATTAATTTCTGTACAGGCAAGTGACGGTGCCCATTTGCCCAACTTGTCTTCAAATTCACTCAAGGGTTCAAGCTCTACCTTCTCATATATAATTTCTGTATATTTGTACTATACGGATATTTATTGGTATTTATTAGAAGCTTAAATTGTTTGCTTTGAATTAAGCCTATTATAGGTGCTTTAGAGCGAGGGTGAACAGGCGAGCGCTATGGACTAGTGTGCAACGCCTAGGCCCGCACAACCCAGCCTATGCATCCCTTTCGACTAAACAGTGGCCTGTATTTACAATGAGTTTCCAGCACTAAGCTCAATTAGAGTGCAACTGCAGTGTTTGCCCCTCTTCGACCTCGTCGAGTATCACACATGTGGGCTTTTGTTAGTTTTGATTTTGCTAGAAATTGCCAATCGATAACTTGCTCTAATGGAGAGCTTGAGCATACGGTGTGCAATGTCGTTAGTGTTTTGATGCCCGCCCACTAATGGAATTGTGCATATGTTACTTGTTAATAGGGTTAGAGCATTAAGCTATAATATTATAATGTTCATTCAATATAGATTATTTATAATTAAATTTAATCACTTGTTAATTATTCAATTACTAAACTATGTTAAAATGTGATTAACAAAAATAATTGGACTTATTGATGTTGAATTTTAATAATACAAAACAATTAGCTTCTGAAAATAATTAAATCATGTAAATCCCCTTGAGTATATATATATGTTTCAATTTTTTTTAAAAAAATTATATCTTTTATATATTTAAATTAATTACACATAGAAAATGAATTTACAAATGATAAATGAACTGTATTCTATAAATTGACTAATCTAAATTATATTTTCATAATTTATTAAATTCTGTAAATTAAATAAGATTATATAAATTGAATAGGCCACAAATACTTTGGTTAAGAAAAGTATCGTTTACAATAGAACTTTAACAAAGAAATTAACTGGAAGAAACAGAATGCAATGGTATGCAGTTCAAACAAAATGTAATACAAGAATATGCAACACACGTTTTTCTACTAACATGCAGGTATATATGGACAGTGTGGCATATTGTGCTATTGTTCGTTCAAATAACATACATTTTAGAACCTCGGCTCAATAAAGTGTATGGGAATAGCCTCTTTATATATTTTCGGACAATTTTTCCTTTTTTTTTTTTTTTTGGGGGGGGTGTTTTTGAGAATGGATCTTGGACAAATTCTCCCCTAACTTTTAAGGTGAGTTAAGCTTAAGGTCACTTTTCAGTATAATACCAGAATTAAATTCATTCATGACGATGGATCACCTAGTGTTAGAACACCCGTTTCATATAATTTCACGCTTGTCAAAATATCTAGTTCTGAGCATAGAGGTATAGATCCAGTATTGGGAGAATCGTTTCACGTTATTCCACATTTTAAATATTCAATTCTATATGGAAGCTAGTGTATTAAAGTATCACATTTGTAAAGTATATAGATAATGAACTTTTTATATAATTTTTACCTTTTAAACTAGTTTTTAAAAGAATTAGACCGAAAATCCATTTTCAAGATTGTATGATATAAAAGGTGATCATCTCCACAAACTTTGAACTTAATCTGTATCATCCCGCCAGAAAATAAGCACAATATTTTGCAGGTAGACACCGTTGAGGTTGACACAACAAAGTAGTTAAAACCATTTATACATAAATTTTTAATCTCTTCCTTCTTGTTTCATTGAACCTCAAATTGTATGTATTCGTTGCTGTATTCATAATTAAAACTTTTAAGGACCAATTGATGAACATGCAAAACAAAACATGATTTCTGTTTCGTCCACCTTTCAATCTCGCTTCAGTTGAAATTTAATCGCATTAATTTCATATTTCCTTTTTTGGCTTTCCGGGCACTTGCCATATATAGCATTTAATAGTATCGTCCCAGTTTTAATTCACACTAGTTATGAACCCGTGCGTTGCTTGGAAGTAATTTCTAAATTAAAATTTTTATTTAAATGAATTTATCAAAAGTAAATATCCAATTAATAGATTCATAAGATTAGATATTATAACATGTAAGAATATTCTATTTTTAATTTTAATCAAAATTTAATTAGTTTCTTTTTATTTTGACTATCATATATGAGTAATAATTTTATCCTTAATTTAAGAAAATATACCTACTTAATCATATATCGTTAAATCTTTCTGTAATTAAATTTCTATATTTCATAAATTTATTGAATGTTTCAACGACAAATTAGGTTTTTCCATTAAATTTCTTTTATATTAACCTTTATTTCAATGACAAATTAGCTTTTTCCATTAAATTTCTTTTATATTAACCTTTACTTTAGTGACATGTTGTGGATTTGCTAATTAGAAAAACCAATTTGTGATATTACAAAATTAAATCAATTTAAGATATATACATGCATGTATTTAACTTACTATAAATTATAGAGTATAATACTTTCATGTCTATATATAGTCCATATGAGTAATTCAATAGAATATAGTTTTAGTTTTTATTAAAAAAAAAAAAAGAAGTGACACTATGATTATCATTCATGAAATCGTCTTTCAGGCATGGAAGTCTATGGAAGACAATATTTACGAAAAATAAAGTCACAAAGATATACAAATTAATGGAGGCATTTATAAGTACATAGATTGGCACTACAAATCAATGAGGCTACCGACAAAAATAAGGGATAAAATCATCATTTTTTACCCCTTACTGTTTTCCTCCTGTTCTCTATGACAACCCCGCTTCCTTGACCCCTTTCTATCATATTTTGTTTTTTCAACATTTTATTCAAATTTATATGGAATTGATTTTCTTGAATAAAGAAAGCAAGAAACAAACTCAAATATATAGCACGTTTGTTTCTTTGGAAGGCAAATGACTTAATAAAGATCACATTTTATTGGTGATAATTGAATAGAGATAACATGTATTAGTGTAAAATGCTTTTTTTTCTTTTTTCTTTTTTTAATCAAAACGATCTATGAGAATTTATTTTTCTTTCTCTCGGAAGTTTATGAATGATAATATTTAGGAAAAATAAATTGGCAAAGATATACAAATTAAGATAAATAAATTAAAGTATTAAACTAACAAAATTAAAAGAAATAATAAATTAATATAAATTAATTCATGAAACTAATAGAAATGATAACAGTGATCTAAATTATGTAATGATTGCAAACTTACAGTAGAATTTAGACGTCAAAATTTCTTTTGTAATTATTGATCCTAGTTCATAAAAATAATAAAAAAATTAGAAATGTTAAACAATGCAAAATATATCGTATAAGAAAAATAGAATATCTCACCCATTGAACGATTGTAGAGATGGAGAAGAAAAGAAGACAAAAAAAAGGTCCTTATAAATATTGATGGAGTTCTATATTTGGAATAATAATTAAGTAGTTCTTAAGAATTCTTAACATAAATTAAGAAATTTTCTTAACTATGATTTCTTACCAAAATTCTAAAGTTGTTTTCTCCAATTGCACATTAATAGCCGTAAATGCGTGATGTAGTATTAGGATTTTGCCATGTATATTTACACCAAACAAATAAAGACCATATTTCCTTATAAAATATGCTTTAATTTAGAAATTGATTGGCTTAATTTTGTAAATCGAATTTAATTCATATTTAAAAGGATTAATATGGGTATTATAATGAAGGGTCCAAGGAAATAAATTCGGGCATATGTAAATGATAAAATGTCAAATTGAATTAGTATATATGTAAATGACCAATAGCAAATAATGTAATTAGATTAAATTATATAACAAATTGGAAAGAATAACTGCTATATTATTTGAATTTATTACGTTGAGTGAAGAGCAATATGTTGGCTCACAATTTTTGAAAAAATTTCATATATACTAATAAGGGACAATTGAATTAAATAGAATAAAGGATAACTATTCTAATTATTGCGTGACATATTTTCAATACATATATATATAAGTATATATATTGTATTGAAATATAAAAACAAAAATGTTTAATTAGGAAATTGATAGCAATACAAATATAATGGAGTAATCTAAAGAATAAAAAGTCTATGTTTTGAAAATGAAAAATTAATAGGAAAGATAATTAAAGAAAATATTAAAATAAATAATTATAGGAGAGTAATATAGGAGTTAAAATGCATATATATGGAAGATATATAAATAGATATAAGAATTGGCATTGAAATATATAAAAGATCATAATTAATGACTTTATGTAACAGAAAAATAAAAAAGGAAATATGTATATGTGGCAATTTGGAGAAATTAGAATTTGTCCACCTCATGATCCACATAGGAGAGAGTGATTGAATTATGGGTGGACTCCATTTTAAATATTATAATATGATTGCTCCTCATCATATTTTATGAAAATATATATTTTGTCCTATTCGATTATAAAAAATTTGTGGTTTTCAATTTGTGCCACTGAGAATAGATCAAGTATGAATTTAAGTCCTCAAATGATAAGTGGAACCTAGTATTAGTCCTCCTGAATTACTTTGTCAAATTTTTATTCAAATTTATCTAGACTGCACAATATCTCTATTTAAGGAATTTGAAAAAAAAGCACCAATGTGGTAGTCAGTGGTGAAGTTTCACTACTTCCGACTTAAATATCCAAGTTCGAATCTCACCGAGAATGTAGAGCTTGACATGTATTATGTGTGTATTATGGGCTGATGTCCTAATTAAATAGGCCCAGAAAGTTGGGCAACATTCAGCATTCTTATTAATTATTAGAGATAATTAATTATCTTAACCACCTCATTATCAACATTTCATAAAATTCGGATAATTATCATTATGCTCTCTACTACTAGTTTGACATGATGTATAATTACAATTATATCCCTTAAACTTATGCATAATTACTGTCGCACCTACATGTACAAATGATCTACTTGTAATGTTTTAAAATTTTCACACGGTGTAATTATAATTGTCCATAAATCAAACAAATAATAAGGAATGTAATTATAATTATTCAGATCTCATGAGATATTTTGATAATTATACCAAATCTCAGGAATGTTGATGTCCCCATTTATTAAGATTTAAAATTAATTATCCCTCCCACAATGTTTTCATTTCCAAATGATGGTTCTAGTCAAGTTATTTTTATCACTATTAGTATTTAATTACTATCTATTTTGAAATATTAATTTTAACTAAAATTCATGGCCTATTATGTTTATGTGCCATTCTAGGGTTGATCTATTTACTATATATATATTTTATAAAAATAACTTTTTAATGTTTCAGTTATTTAACTTGAATATATTATCCCAAATTTATTGAAAAAGAAAGGTAAAACCAGAAAAAAGAAGAAGAAGAAGAAGAAGAAAAAGAAAAAGAAAAAAGAAAAATTGAAAATCGTAACCCCAAAGTTGGAGAGGTCAAATAATTTAAAAGCTCAACACAATAGTTGAGGGGGAAGTGACATTCAAGCATAAACTGGACGTAATTTATATTATTTTGCATTTTGTATTTCACCTTATAAATATACATCAAATTACGATACATAAATTTATACTTCAATATATATTTAAAATCACTTTACGTGTTTGCCAGAGATTTAGAATGCTTAATAATACAATACTAGCTAGCTCTTTCAAAAAAAAAAATATATATATATATAATACTAGCAATTACGATATAGTAGATGACTGCGCTTAAATTTTTTAATATAATAAATTAAAATATTTAATTATTTTAAACAATAGTATATTGTTCTTAATTGTTAGAATATTTTTATTTAAATTTATTATGTGGAATAATATGGTTGAAATATAACTTTAGCAAGAATATAGTTAGAAAGAAAAAAATAATTAGAAAAAAAAAAATAAAATAAAATAAAAAGATAAATATTAGAAAAAGTAATTTTTTTTTTTAAAAAAAAGCTATTTTTTCATTGTCTTGTAACACTTCTCTACCATCTCTAAAATAGAATTAATTTTATCAATTAGTTAGAAGATTTAGCAAAATATCTACATAAGGATTGATGCTTTATATATAATTAGTATGCGTTGTACACATTCTAAGAAAACACTCATTCACTGATAAAAAATTTTTTATGGATTCATTCCATCATAGATAGACAGTGTTTGTGATGGTTTTGTAATGATTAATAAAGAAATTAAAAATGAATAAAATATGCATAAATGATTACTCTTGTGGCGGACTTTTAGTAAGCTTTTATAATCTCTTTTTAGTTTGCGATAAAAACTCTATCACAAAGGTTAATTCTATTATGGATTTCAGTTCTACTATAAAGTTAATCAATGACAATGCATATTACAATCACTACAAAATTATTGACTTTTTGCAATAAAAAAATTAATAGTTGTGGTGGAAGCAATAACTAATAATCTAAAATTAATAGTTGTTGTGGATGTGGTGGCCAATAATCTAAAAAACTGTGATAGAAGCATCATTTGTCATGGCTACACTGAGGTGAAAAACACTCACCATGGCATGTAGCCGTAGTAGATTTTTTGCTACCTTCACAAAAATTACGAATCATTGTTATGGTGAAACCATAGCAAATGACTTTTTACTATCATTTTTTTCTATTAATATCAGTTTTTAGCTGTGGCAAATGCTTAAATTTTTTTGTAGTGAATGAATCTGTGAGAGAACAAATTTCATCATATAACCATGTTTGTGATGAATTTTGTTTAACTTATGATGAATATTTCTCTAGCTACCGAAGGGCATGTGCTAAATTCTTACTTTGTAAACTTAAAAATATAATTTTTATGTATTTTTAGATAATAGCATATTTTATAATTATAAAAATATTTTTACTTGAATTTTATGTAGAAAATGACGTGACCAAGAAATAAAGAAAACAAAAGAGAATAGAATTAGAAAGAGAGGAAATAATAAAATCAAATAAATAAAAGAAAAAAATATTACAAAAAAAAAAAAAAGAGTTGTAGTTATTTTTTCAAAATAGAGATATTTTTGTCAATTTAATTAGAAACGTACTAAAATAATTATCTAAGTTGAATAGTGAATACAATTACTAAAATAATTATCTAAGTTGAATAGTGAATACAATTACTAAAATAATTATCCAAGGTGAATACGAGAACATGCTTTTATAGATCATGTATGTATATAAAACATGGATAGGCGTGAAATGTACCACACGACAATGTAATAATCAAATGACACCAACTCAGTGCCTACTCATGTTGGGATATGTTAGATTGGTCTAATTTTGTCTAGTGAACCTTAATTTCCCACTAACATTACTTTCCCCAGCCAAATTGTCTTTGTTAAAATTATGGACCATTATTTATTAGTCTTGTTAGATTGGCCCTTAATTTCCCACTAACGTTGCTTTCCCCAGTCGAACTGTCTTTGTTAAAATTATTGACCATTATTTATCAGTCTTGCTAGATTGGCCTAATTTCGTCCAGCGAGCCTTAATTTCCCACTAACATTGTTTTCCCCAATCGAATTGTCCTTGTTAAAATTATGGACCATTGTTTATCAGTATTATACTTCTTCTTCTTCTTCTTCTTCTTCTTCTTATTGATGCTTTTTTCCTTTTTTCTTCTCCCCCCAAACTTACATGTGAGAAGTCAATATTTTATCATTTCTTTGAATCTGAGTACGTCCTGTTCCAATAAAGGTGTAATCCTAATTAATTTCTCTAGTGATTATGACATATATTTACTTTGTTCGATGTGATAAAAAATTTGAGCAATTGTTTGGAAGAATAAAAATAATTGTGTCGATTAATTACCTAGTTTGACTAATGATATCTAGCTGAGACAGATAGAAATTTACTATTTTAGGATACATTTGTAAAGAATCATTTGGTTAAAGTGCAAAATATTGAGGATGAGATAGTCATTTCAATGAAATATAAGGAGGTCCGATCGTAATTAATTGTTATATCCAACTCCTGGATTGAATTCCTTAATTTTTATCCAATTTTCGGACCATGTTTGTAACCTGAGTTTTAATCGTTGCAGAAGACTCTTACGTATTTTGTTCGGACAGGATTGCATGTACAAGCATCAATATATTATTTGTGAGTGTAAGGTTGTTAAGAGTAATCAACTGGATATGTCTTTTCAAGAATTGTAGAAATTAACTAAAAACAATGCTAAAATAGAACTTTTTCTTTTCTAGGTTTTTAATTTTTATTTTTAATTATTTCCACCAATAGGTATTATTTTTCTCTTCCCAGCTTTATTCTCTTCAATTTTATTCTTTCATCATGTTATTTTTTTAAATAAATTTAAGCAAATATAGTTATCTAATGAAGAAAATATATTATTTTTCAAAAAAAAAAAAACAAGTGTTTTTAATTCTATCTGTTAATAAAATTCAAATACATACATCGAGTTTGTCATGACTAAAAGGCTTCAATAATCTTCTTGATTAGACAATCTTATCAAAATCACTAACAAATAATTAAACACAACCTACGACCGAATTTGAGGTTATTAGTTGAGGAAATGAGAGTAACTTATATGTTAGAGTAATCAACTTGATATGTTTTTTTAAAGATGGTTAATCAACTTGATATGTTTTTTTAAAGATGGTAGAAATTAACTCCATTTTAAAAAATAATGCTAAAATAGTTTTTCTTTTCTAGTTTTTAATTTTTTTTTAATTTTTAATTATTTCCACCAATAGGTTTATTTTTCTCTTCCCAGCTTTATACTCTTCAATTTTATTCTTTCATCATGTTATTTTTTTAAATAAATTTAAGCAAATATAGTTATCTAATGAAGAAAATATATTATTATTAAAAAAAAAACAAGTATTTTTAATTCTATATGTTTATAAAATTCAAATACATACATCAAGTTTGTCACGACAAAAAGGCTTCAATAATCTTCTTGATTAGACAACCTTATTAGAATCACTGATAAATAATTAAATACAACCTACGATCGAATTTAAGGTTACTAGTTGAGGAAATGAGAGTAACTTATATGTTAGAGTAATCAACTTGATATGTTTTCTCAAAGACGGTAGAAATTAGCTCCATTTTAAAAAATAATGCTAAAATAGTTTTTCTTTTCTAGTTTTTAATTTTTTTAATTTTTAATTATTTCCATCAATAGGTATTATTTTTCTCTTCCTAGCTTTATTCTCTTCAATTTTATTCTTTCATCATGTTATTTTTTTAAAATAAATTTAAGCAAATATAGTTATCTAATGAAGAAAATGTACTATTATTGAAACACAAACAAGTGTTTATATTTCTATATGTTAATAAAATTAAAATACATATAGCAAGTTTGTCGCGACTACAAATATCATATACAGTGAATGTATCCTTAATGTGTCAGAAATATCCCATTTATTGCGTTATTAAAATGCTAAAAGGCTTCAATAATCTTCTTAATTAAACAACCTTATGTAAATCACTGACAAATAATTAATAAATACATTAATCTACGGCCGAATTTAATGTTTTCAGTTGAGGGAACGTGAGTAACTTATGATGGGACATAGGCAGGGCAAGGACAAAACCAAACAAGAATGGGGCAAAGACAACATGGTGATGTGTAACTGCTAATCTTTTATTGCATTACAGTGCAGAAGTCATACACTTTAAAATGTTGTCATTAGACAATTGGATAGACAAGTCTTCAAATTAATACATTTGATCGGAAAAGCATAACGAACACTTCAAAACAGAAAATATCAAAATGCCCTCAACATAACCAAAAAATATTCAAACATTTCAAGATTCGTGTCTTTTTATATAGATCAACTTTTCTACTTACTTTCGATCTAAGATGATTTCGTTAGATACAGAAAAGTAAAATCATTTTAGGATACCATGAGGTTTAGCTAAAAGTAATCATTCTCTCATATTTACAGCTTAAATTTTCAATGATTATTATTTTTATTTAATGTTTATAAACTTATACATCGCCTGATCTTTGCTAACAGTACCAACTTGTTTTTAGGGCGAGATCCATTGAGATTTCAACGAAATTTATGAGAATAGGATTGAAAGTAGACTAATTCAGTTATATACATATTTCCAACCCAAAATCAACCCGTAAATTATGGATCAAAATTTAGGCTCGAATGAAGGAGACTTAATCTAAGAGGACCACAGCATCAATATGAATTTCACACGTGGTTGGACCATTACTAGGGTGTCCCGTTTATGTTAGTGCTGCAGTACAGCATGTAATAAAGGGCTTTCAATATGAAAGGACCCTTACGACAGGCCTATGGTGTCTTCGATACCTCGGACTCTATCTTGGTTTGTGAGGGATTAGACAGATCTTGTCTTTAGAGCCGTTAGATGAGGTATGTGAGGGCCCTTTCCTGTGCGGCTTGGGCTTGAGGGGGACTTTAGGCAAATAACTATCATTAATGATGATTTTATGTGTAGTTCACATCCACAAATAATATATAGAATTTAGAACTCGAGTTGGAGCCTTTGAAGGGCCAACGTCACAAATTTGATCTTCTTCTTCTTCTTCTTCTTCACAATTTTTCCAAAAGATTTACAAGTTATTAGTTTACTGATTTATAAGAGTCATCACGAGCATTAATTTTGCTGTGAAAAAAATAAATGACACATTGATATAAGAAGTATATTGTAATGAAATTATAATAAGAGAGATTGTAGTCATTTTTTCACGAGTTTGACTCAAACCTTTCTTGAAACGATTGAGATGATTATAAGAATCCAGAACTTGGCCTGAGTCTTTAAATCAATTGGTGGTGATAATAGAATTATAGTTGTAAAATAATTAAGAAAACTTTAGCTAGGGCACAAATATCTCACCCTCTTTAAGGATATCCAAGTTTATTGAGTGAAAATTTCTTATTGATTTAACAATAAAACCCTTGATTTGTTCCTTTAAGGATAAAATTGCTTGATAATATCGTACAACTCAACAAATTATGGACAAAATGTTCTGCCCAAACCTTCACCAAAAGAACAACTTTTCTCCAACCAGTACTTTCTCTATGGTGTATAAGTTGTAAGTGTTTATCAAGTGAAAACAAGAAATAAATAGCCCGTATTTATGGGCATAGAGAGGCATCCATTACATAAATGTAAAGTATTGGATATGCGGGATTTATATGAAAATATGAAATGGTGCATAATAAGTTGTTATATAATGGCACAGTAAGTAGTTATGTAGTGGAGTATTTGCGATTAAAAAGAACATCTAGATTATTCTTTGACAACGGGTTAGGCGGGGTTGGGCCTCTATTGATGATTGTTGGTTTAACATCAATTTGGTGCTTAGATTGGATGTATTTATGGTAATTAAATATTTAGTGCTAATGCCATCGTCCTTTGGATGCAGTGGCACGACCTCCACCATTGCATAGTGGAGGTGCAAGGTTCGAGTCCCACCGACAGCGTGTGGGTGTTTATCTACCGTATGGTAGTCTTTGTCCATCAAAATGGTGGTTTAAATTATTTGGATTGTGTTTAGTCATATATTTGATCTTTAAAATGTACTCTTGTAATGATATTGATGTATAGTTGAATGTAATCGCTTCTCTCAAAAAAAAAAAAAAAATATTTAGTGCTAATCAATATTTGAGACTCGAGGAAGTAAATTCATCCATATCCTACATAACGGAGCTACTTAAAAGCAATTGAAGGCTAGAGAGGTCGAAGGAAAAAATAGTTAAGATAAAACCGTATTTTTAATGGGCACAAGCTTAACGTAGGCATACTTATGATTTGTCAAACACATACGTAGACTTTTAAATATTCCATGGTCGTGATATCCTCGTACCATTAATTTACGATATTGACCTCCTCATATTTGTCATTGGAAATTTGTAATTGCTTAGGTTACCCAACATTTTTCTCAGTCTTCATTCATAATATAACCTAGAGGTTAGGAGTATTCAAATTCAAACCAAATCAAACAAAATCGATTATTCAATCTATCAAATCATTGCCAAGGAAAAAAAAATGAAATCAAATAAAAAATCAATGAAAATCGATTTTTTTAATTAGTTTGGATGTGATTTTAATTTGAATAACTGATTAGTTCGGTACGATTTCGTTCTTTGCATTTTTAAAACCTAATCTAGAAGAACAAAACGAGTCAATGTGTCTATGATGAGTAATGATCCTAATTCCTTAGACTACAAACAAATATGTATATCGATTAATGAGTTGTATGAAAATAACGAATTAGATATAAGTAACTTTCAAACATGAAACATATATAAGTTAATCTGATAATATTGTTAAGAAAAATATTTTATCAAAAATTTTTAATTAGGAGAACACAGAATTGTCACATCACTATATTATGGAAGAAATATTTTTAAACCTAATTTTTTGAATAGAGAAACTTCAACTTGATAATCAAGTACAATTTAATGATCATCACTTTGCAAATGAAGTTAATACAGAAACGAAAACAAATTTATTTTAGTTATTTGTAGTCTATGTTTAGTGCACGATATTTTCTTACATCAAGTAATAGGAAAAATAAAAAATAAAAATTCAAAAGATATTGTATCTATTAGCAAAAAGCAAAATTAAAAAGGAAAAAAAAAAGAATATGGTAATGCTTCATAACTTACCCTACCGTTCTTGAATTTTCTGATTGAGAAATTAAAAATAACAAATAAAATTTTTTAGTATCTCCATCCATTGCTCTTTTAATTATTCACTGGAAATTCAGACTGTATTTTTGGTCGGGAATCAAATGCAATGCACAATTACTGTAACACGAGAGGGATGGAGGTCAATTTTGGTAGAAACCTGTCATTCTAATAAAATTGCCATCACAAGAAACAAATCTGACATGAGCATTCAATTACTTCGTTTCAAAAAATTAATTATCAATACATATATATATATAATATGAGCATTATTAATAATAGAGGGTATATATAAGATGAGCCCGTAAAAAATTACATGCATAAATTTCAAGTGTTCATTATAAAATCTACAAAATTTTACCAGTTTGTTGAACCTTACCTTAGAAAATAATTAAGATTTAAGATCTGAGCTTTGGCATAATTGTTAAAATACTTTAAAATTTAATATATTAATCGAAACGTTACAAGTAAACCCTTATCATAGAAGTTTACTTGTAATATTACACATTTTTGTTAAGTTTTTTGTCAGTTGATTAACGGTAGAGAATGTTATGATAATTATTCAAATTTTAAAGTATGTGTTTGCAATTATCCCTAAAATTTAACTCAACTTGAAGCATTTGTACCTTTATTATATAAATAAATAAAAACTCACTTATTTAATAAATCGTATTTAAAAATCATATAATATTGATATATTAATTTCATGTTTAAATATGGGTTGGCTGCTCTTCGTACTGCACCGACGAGTCGCAATTATTTACTGCAACAATACAACTGCACGTCGGTGTTGTACATGAGGGTTATGAATTTAACACATTCCTTCAAGAAATTAATTCACCATAAAAAAGTTCTTATTCACTTTAGGTAATGTTTGCATAATTATTTTTTGAAGAAAAAAATACATAGTCGTTTATTTAATTATTTTTACTGAAAATTTAAAAAAAAAATTGTAGTAAAAAATACTTGGTATTTGAAAACTGCATTTTGTCAACATATAAATATAAAAAAAATGTCATCATTCACGTTGCTTACACATATTCATGTGGAAGCATAAGAGTCTTATCATACAATTTTTTTTTTTTGGTGAATTATAAGTTATCATTTATAAGTACTTTTCAAAATTATTTATAAACATCAATTTAATTTTCTTCGATCACCTCAAACTTCACCTCAGTTATGTTTAAATATTGCAATTTAAATTTTTTCGAAAAATATACATACGTTTTTATGGGGGTCATAATCTGTTCAATTTGAAATGCACCTTGATTTGTAACAATTACCTTATCATTTCTTATTCAAATATCTTCATACGTGTCACTTTACTAAGCATTTCACAATGTAATTCCTAAGATATTTTTTCTTGTCATATTTAATAATCTCATTGCATTCAATCATCATTTATTAACACCATCTTTTTTTTTTCCTCAACGTTTTTGCATGTTGAAATACTTAATGCTAATAATTAAGAGGAGCTCGTAGCCAGGTTAGTTAAAAAATTGCAGGATTTAGAAAATAAAAAAGGAACCTTCAAAAAGGAAAAAAAAAAAGATAATAAAAAAGGAAGCGTAAATGTGCCCATTTATAGTGTGGCATAAATATCTAACCTCATACCATTTTAATTACAAAATGTCATTATTAATATTTTATAAGTTAAAAGGTCTTATTTTATCCAAATACTTTAATAACTTATTTTTTAAATAAAATCTACCATCTTATTCTTATAAGCTCAAAAAATATTTTAAATAAGTTTAGTCAAACACCCTCCAAGTATCATATATGAAATGAAATAGAATAATTTATCCAACAATCACTCATGCCCAAGATGTCACAAATGTTCAATTATTGATTTTATCCTTTTTTTCGCCCTGTTAACAAACAAAGCCCAAAGGCAAAGTCGGGCTTATCCAGGGAAAGTAGAGAGAAAAAGTGCGAAAAGGAGAAAAGTGTGATGATTCTTATAGTAGCGATTTTTCGATTTCCCTCCAAGTTCTGGTCTACGAGCCTGTCACCTATTAGCATCTCTTCTTCCCGCCATTTCAACCCTAGACTAAATTGAGCAATCGGAATCCCGCAGCATCACTGGATCTTCATCTAACTGACGGTAAATTATGCTGGAACTCGTCGAAAATTTTATACTTCTGTTTTATTCTAAGATTTATTTAATTCATTTTTTTGTTGGAATTGATTCGAAGTCTGTGTGGTTTCATTATTTTGAAATAGCTGCTGATTTGTTTAGTTTCAATGGCATCTGTGACTTTGAGCTCTTAATTTAACTGAGAGTACATTATTTGTTAAGATATCATTTTTAGAACTCCATAAGGTGAACAACCATGATGCTGGGTAGTTATTCTTCTGTGAGGTGCGACTAAGAATTTGTTGAATTTGTTAAATATCTTCCTTTGAAGTTATCATCTCTGTTATTACATAGCGATGTTATAATCATCGGTATCATGGTCTGTTAATCCAGATTGGAAACAAAGATAATTGATTATTTTATTTTCTTTGGGTATATTAAGAACTTGGGTAATGTAATTTTATCTTTTATAGTATTATTTGTTGATTTACTTCATTTATTTGTGGTAGTTATTGGGGTAGGGGCGGATATAAGGAAAGGCGAAAGTTTTGTATGCAGTTATATCCCCCGTGTCTTTGTTGTGGAATATGGATACGGGAGATCCGCAAACTGGATGCCCTGGAGGTGCAGAAGCAGTGCTAGGTCTTAAACCAAATTCGTCAATCTCCATCACTTATCACAATCTATTTGGCACCCATGACGATCTTATGCTTCTTGAACTTGATGAGAAGCTCCTTCCTGAAATGCTGCACCAAAGGTGTGTGTACGTGGTTGAGTTTTATGGCACTTGGTTTGGATTTCTTATTTATAAACTCCCGTTACATTAATTTCCATTTTGCTTTCTCTTTATCTTGTTGTTTGCTTTGGTAATAGAGTAACTTTAAGAGGACAACCAGACGAAGATGCAGTTCTTTGTACTGCATCCAAGACGTATGCTGTTAAGTTTGTGGGGACATCCAACTCTGTGTTTCTCATACCTCCAGCGGATAAAGTCTCAGAATTATGTAAGAACAAAGATGCTGACAACATGGTGGTCGCATCTGTGATCAAAGTTGCACCCGGTTGCATGGAACTCGTTGAGACAGCACCTAAGCTAGATAAACTTAAATTGCTTCTTTCTCAAAATCCTTACAGTTTCAGTGAAGCCTCAGAGATGGACATCTCAGAAGAGACGGATAAAACAAATATAGGTTTTTACAGATGGGATGATCTTGTTGATAGGTTACAGGCAAGTGATGAGGAACTGAGGTTGGGTCTACAATCCCTTTCAGCAGTAGAAGTTAATGGATACTGGCGGATTTTGGATGACAATTACATGAGTGGGATTCTAAACATGCTTTTGCATGATGTAATACTTAATGACTGGTCAACTAATGCACTTAATGAAGATGAAGTTGTGAGTGTACTAGAAACTGATGGATTTCCTAGGAATATCGCAAAACATTGCTTGCAAGGCTACTGCAGTAAGGTGGATGAGGGTGTCGGTGCCAGTTGTATATGGCAGTTGGACGAGATGCGTGTTTGTGTACATTTAGCAAGAGAAATCCTAAAAGAAGGGAAGATGAAAATTGAGATCTTCATGGACGAGTGGAAGCGGAAGGTTCCTGATGGGATGAATGCTCATTTTGACATGTTAGAAGGGGAAGTTCTAACTGAAAAGATTGGAATGGAGACTTGGGTGTACCCCTTTAGTGTATCTTCCCTCCCGTCTACTCCTGCAGAGCGCTTTTCCATACTATTTCAGGAGAGGCCAAAGTGGGAATGGAAGGATCTACAGCCATATGTCAGGTCAGATACGGCATCCTATCACACGATTGTATTTATTTTTAATCACTCTTTCTCTTTTTGACGAACAGCCTTTGCTGCTGAAATTCTCATTTGTAGGGATCTAAAAGTGCCGGGACTTTCTTCAGAAGGTTTACTTCTCAAATATACTCGAAGAACTCAGCCAACTGTGGAGGCAGAACCTGTTTTCAGTGCAAGATAGCATATTGTCTGTTATGTTTGTTTCTTTGTTTATCACATAGAATTGGAATCAGATTAACAGATAATTTATGTATAATTTGGAACATGTCACATGTGGATCTTATCTGCTTTCCAATTATGTTTAAAGGCAATGTTGCCTTAAGCTATGCTTAGTTGAGGTGTCGAATAATAAGTAAATAAAAAGATAAATGAAAATCAAAACAGGATCATGAGTTGTTTTCAATTATCCTTCATAAGGCTTTTGAACTCGCAAGCTATTTTTAAAAAAGCACATCTAATTAACTATCACAATAATAATAGGTGAAATTGTAGAAAAACTATGTTTACACGGCTCATTATCGTTCAATTATCACAGATTCCATACTTTACAATCCAGTTACTAGAATAAACATGGTTCGTATTTGTTCACGTTCTTATTGATTTTATACTTATGATCCGATTGATGACCCATGAAGCGAGACCTGAAGCGTAACTGAAAAGAACGAACGTTTGTTTGTATTAAATCAAACTTATATAAATTCTTTATTTATTTATTTATTTTATTTTATTTTTATGGATAATATAAATTCTTTAGTTTTACTGTCAGTTTGCACAAACAATCAAGGAAATTCTTTATAAATCATGAAAATTTGATCTAACTTCCTCATCTTATTTTATTTTGCATCAAATCGTTCCCTGATTATCTCAACCACCAACGATTATTCGTTTGACCTAAATCCTTGTGTCTTTGCATGATATGATGGGAATGGCTAGAATTACTGAGAAAACTACAAAAAGGTGAACTGATCAATGCCATGTTGGGCTTCATTATCAGATCCAATGGGCCGAGTAGACTGGAGACCATGAAGAAGGTCCAAGCCCAATAGATACCGCTAGTGTTGAATCTTAGCCGTGCATTCTAATCCAACGGCCTCGCAGCTTTCCCTCCATAAAATAAACTCACAATGCCGTGCGCGGGAAACGGAAAACCCCCAGCACTAAAGCACTGAAGACTATTATTTTCATTCTTCTTCAGTCGAATCGACGGTGAATCGGAGACCTAGGGAACCTTTACGCAGCTGGGCTTTCAGTTTAATGGCTCCGAAGAAGAGGACGAGCTCAGGAAGCAAGAAATCGAGCCATCAGAATCGAGAGCCGCTGCAGCCATCTCAGCCCTCAAAGTTTGGGATCCAACACTTCTTTGAGCGGCACTCCCAGAGTCAGAAAAACCTCTCGCAGAACAGCTTGAATAGAAACGATGATCATATGCGAAATCCCGTCTCCGGTTCTACCGCTGCCACCAACCAGAATCCCATTGTTGTCCCTAAACCCATTATAGATGGGAAGCCCGGGAATGATTTTGATCATGCTGAAGTGGGAACTAAGAATCCAGGGGGCCTGGGCAGTTTAAAAAAGATCGAGTCAATGAGTAAATACTCGAGTGGTGAAAACCCTACGAATAATGCAGTAAATCGGATCGCAGTTGATGCGAAGGATGGTGTTTCTCGGAATGCTGAGTGCGGAAACGGTGTCTCTGTTCCGAGTTGTGCTGACGTGAATGGTGGAGATTCGGCCAATGGTTTCAGTGATGGGGTTGTGGATTTAAAAAATATGAAAAGGGGGGTGAATTTGAGGGAAGTTGAAACGTCTAATGCATCTGAGGATAAACAAAATGAGAATTTATTGCCGGTGGTGACAGGTGATGAGGAGAATCAGGCCGAGGTGTCACCAGAGCCTTCCAAGTCCCTCTCTGTTAAGCGCTTCAAATTTTCGCCTGGAATGGTAATCATAATGCAATGTAGATGGGCCTTCAATAGTTGGCGATGTTTGTGTGTGTCTCTGGGTTTGTGTGTTATTTATACAGTGGTAAAGCCCCGGCATTCCTAAGGAAGAAGGATTTCATATATTTATTTCTTCTATCCATATACTTTTTGATTGTTTCTTTTTAATTAATACATAGTGAAGAATATGGAGGTCGAAGCTTCATTTTTCAGACTAATTTGAGAATTTGTTAGGTTAGATTGTAGGCTAAAGAGAGCTACTCCGGAAAGGTTTTTATATATGTAAATATATATCACATTCTCCAGAATCTAGAGCTATAAATTAGCTATTTGTCTAAAATATAACATGTGAGGACCCACATTCTTGAGTGCATTTCCAATTTAAAGTTGTCCTCTTTACATTGCCATTGAATGCAAGATTTCTTTCCTTTTTGATATAATTGAGTGGCGAACATCTTCCGCTTATTTTTCTTGCACCTCTTCCATTAACATAACTGTATATTGTAGACGTTTAATATGATGAGCTTCATGAAAATCAGAACTTGCTTTACTAAACTGCATCAGTTAGATAATAGTTAGTCTCATAGTTAGGATCAGATATCACTACTGTTGGAATGGTAAAAGTTGGTTGGTTCTATCTCATTGTCATTTGTGTGTTGAACTTTCTTTTTAGTTAATCAAGCAGAGCCAGGATGACACAATCGATGAGGTGACATGGAAAATTTCTCCTGTAAATGAGAGGCTTCACGCAATGTCTAAGCAGTTACCAGGGAGGATCAGGGTGTTGGCAGATTCCACAAGGTTTAACTCGATGAGTTTTCAGCAATGTTCACAGAAAAAGGTCTTCTAGATTTAAGTTTCATTTTGCCTTCTTCCCATTCTTTGCTTTAGAATTGATAAATTGTTCCTATTGTTAGGTGCAAACTTCTCCTAGCATGTCAGGAAAGCTTGAAAAATGGCTTTCTTCACCTCCACTTAAGGCGGATAAAACACCTTTGATATACTCTGATGGGCTTGCTTCAGGAAAGGTTAATCCATGTCATGATTTCAATTCTCATGGAAAAAACTGCAATGCAAATCGCAACTGCAAATCTCAAGTACTGAATACTCAGAGTCCATTTTGTACTCCACCATCTCTGTCCTGTTGCCATGACAAGGTGATTTCAATTTAAAACTTCATAGCATGTGTTGATTTGCTCCAATACTTTTTTCTCTTTGAATGATTTTAGTAATAGATGAGGTGCAGGCGCTTGATGATGTGGGTTCTAATGGAGTCCCTGATCAGCTGGGTTCAAGGCAGCACAAAAAGGTTATCTTCTCTTCCCAGTCTGATCTTCATTTTATCAACCCTAAGTTCCCATCCACTTGTCTCAGAGAAGTTCTTGACACGAATGTTTGAGGAGTAACATGGTGGAACAGAACTTCTACATCTATTTATAACTTCAGAATTAAGCATCAGAAATTTCTAATGCAGAAAATTATTTTATCTCCATACAGGCTTTAATTGAGCTCTTAGATCAGGTAGAAGATGTAATTTCCGTTGAACATTCGTTATGTAAGGACAACGAAGCTTTCTTAGATGCTGGGAGATGCCCCAAACCTGATGTTGTAAGCTGCCTGGCAAGCAATTCAGAAGAAAATAAATGTAGTACAGACTCTAATTTCAATTTTCTTGTCTTGGAGGTATGCACCACTGCTTCTTTGCTTATCAATTTTATCTGCATGTGTCAGTCAATTGATACAAATCTGGTTTATATCTTGTGCCATAGGTCTCAGAAAAGCATGGATCTGCTGAACCATCGGGTGCTCATTCCACTTTCAAGGTATGTAATATCTTTGAGTGACTTGCACATTTTAATACACTAGTAAGTGATTCTTACTGGGCTACTGGACCACAGGTGCTACGCTTATTAAATGAACAAAGTGGAGAAGAGAGGTCCTTGCAATTATGGGATGAATGGTATGTAGATGAAGAGATTAGTTAAGCAACAACTGATATTGTGATGTTAGGATTTAGGATTACCTCATCATGAATTGGTTGATGAAGGTAATACTATGTGCAGTCTTACGGATCCTTGTGGCCGTCAATTCGGGCCCTCACTGTCTGCTTTATATGATTAACATTTAGCCATCCTGATGTTGAAAGCAAGATCATCAGAATTCCTCATATTTACATTTCATGCCAACTACATAAAAATCTCTAGATTCTTGCAACATCAATTGAACTCGGAAACCAGTGAGTTTTGAATATTATAAGCAGTTAGCTCGGATTAATTTTCTCATAATTTTCAAATTTTCAGCAGTACAATAGAATATCCTTCTTACCTTGCTAATGCAGATTAGTCATATCCATTTGATTCTCTTCGAGTTTTTTGAGTCCCCATAATTATGATTTTCACCTTCCAGATAGCAAATATATTGAAAACTATGTCAAGTTGTTCCATTGTCTTATAGATGATGTTGTACTACAGAACTTAAAATGTATAAAAGTAGCAGCCGCTCTAACTTTTCTCATCCCTCTGTTTCCATTTCTTTCTTATCCTACCAGGTACTTTAGTGTTGTTGGTCCTGGAGATACTGTTCGTGTGATTGGAGAATTTGATGCCCAGGGGAAGTGTGATGTGAACCGTGAGAAGAATTTCCTTGTTGTACACCCAGATATTTTGGTTTCTGGTACTCGGGTATTATCAATCACTCATTCCATAAAGTATTCTGCTTCTACTTATCTGCATATAAATTGTGATTTAAGAGTATTTCTTATGGTGTTAGCTTGAGGATTCTTGCTGATAACCTGTTGCCTCAATATTTTTGTGATTATTTCTGAAAATTGTTGCACTGTAGGTTTCTGCAAGTTTCAGCTGCCCAAGACGCTCTGTCCTGGATGAGAGGCTAAAACACACTGAGCATTCGACTGCAGCATTGATTGGTACCTTATTGCATCAGATGTTCCAGGTTCCCAGAAATGTTAACTGTAAAACATATATTGGATTAGCCGACAGGGTATGTATGTTTTTGCTGAACAAAACACAATTTTATTTCCAGGCTGGCCTCATCAGTGAATTACCCACAAAAGAATTCTTGGAAGAATGTGCCAGAACAGTGTTCCAGAAAAATCTAGAGAGTCTTTATGCATGTGGAGGTGGAGACTTTTAAGTATTGCATTGTATAATTTCCCTTGTGAACTTGCTGTCTCGTCTGATTCATATTTCGATTCGGCTTGTAAAACCCTGCTTTCACTTTCTTATATGTTTCTGATAGTTTAGAGCTTGATGCTAATAATCATCAAAAACAGCTTCCTAGTTTGTAATTAGACGCTGATTCCATTTCTTGGGTTACTGCAGCGAATGAAAACGATATTTGGAGGACTTTGGTTGAGGCAATCCCGAAATTATTGAATTGGATATCTTCCTTTCGAGATTCACAGGTAGATAATGTTGATGGTGCCTGGTGGTGAGTGTTTAATTTTGTACATATGTAGGGAATGGAGTAGTTAGTAGCATAACAGAAGAAAATTTCAGAAATTTTCTTACAATGGGACTACCCCTGGAGACCTGTTAACTATGCTGCAGATGGATGAGTTAGGTTGATCCTATTTAATCACTACATATTGGTTGATCCTATTTAATTACTGCATATTTCAGTCAGTTTGAATTTACTTAAGTACGTGCACAAAATATGGTAAAAGTTTTCACATGCATTTATTTGAACCTCTCATGGGCCACAGTTAATGTTTCACACCGGCAGGCACTAGTTAATGTTTCACCTTTTCAGGATTCAAAAAGTCCAAGGATTGATTTTAAATGTGCTGAAGGGTTGAAGAAGATCAAAATTTCTGAGGTAAGCCTTTTCTATCTTTACAACATATTAATGTTGCCAAATGCTATGAACTTGACTTTTTTATTCAATAACTATATCAAATTATTTTCTGCAAATGCAGCCTTTTCAGTGAAACAGGAATCATTTAGAATTATGATTTGTATATTATGCTCAAACTTTATACCAAATTGAAATTTTGGTTTCTGACCAAAATGTATCTAACCGTTATGTTACATCTAATATAGTCATTTAACTCAAGAAAACACTATCCTTAAGTTAAAAAGTGTAATGAATCTAAATCTTCTAGATCCTTGGTGTGCATATGGTATAGCTATCTCTTATTATTTGGTCAAATCTGTTTGCAAATATGATCAGGAAGAAATGCAAGCTGTTTGGTCTCTTAAACAAAACATGCAGAGTTGATTCTCATTTCTAGATATTGTTTTCAATTTGCACATCCAATGAATATTCTCCATCAACTTGCATTATATGGTTTAGCTAGAAACTGATAATTTTCATTGATGATTACATGCTTGATTAAATATGTGGTCCTTAAAAATTTAGGTAATTGACATTGAAGAAATGGCTTGGGCGCCAAAGTATGGATTGAAAGGGATGATTGATGCTTCTGTGAGGGTACGAACTAATACAAACTCTTCGAAAGCTAGTGAAATAATTATGCCTCTGGAGTTCAAGACTGGGAAGGGAACTAGCGGGCAGGCAAGTTTCTTATCAAGCCCATTTTTCTCAAACGGCAGCACAGCAGGCAATTGTATTATGATGATATCTTTTCAGATGTTCTCTGGCTTTTCTTTCCCTCTCCTTGTTTGTTGTAATCCTCCCTTTGCACATTGTCCTCTGTTGTGCAGACAGCTATGGAGCATAGTGCACAAGTTATGTTATACACTCTCTTGATGTCAGAGCGGTGTGTAATTATGCAAGATGTTCTTCCACCTTTTATTTTTGTTGCCAACATCTGTGTGTACTCATCAATGCTTACTCCTCTATTCACATAACTTATCTTGTTTCTTTCAGTTACATGTTGAATGTTGAATATGGTCTTCTGTATTATCTTCAGACGGATCAAACACAGGTATAGGGATCATGTTTGGTCATTTTCTAACTCTCTGGCAACCTCAAATTTTGGTTTCATTTTGACATGAATGTTCTGTGAAGGGAATTTCTGTGAGAAGATCTGACTTAATTGGGCTTATAATGCGCCGCAATGAACTTGCAAATGATCTGTTTAAGGCATCAACAAATCAGCAACTGCCACCAATGTTACAAGTATTTGCAAGTGCAATTATTATTTCAATTTCTCAATGACGTTTTCACATCAGAATCCAACTTCTTATTGAATGCTTTCATGCAGAGTCCAAACATGTGCAGAAATTGTCGCCACCTCAGTGTCTGTACTATTTACCACAAGGTCTGACACTCTACTCTGGTGGAGACCTTCCAAGTTATGTGGCAACTAGATTGTTACTTCTGGGATGTAGATAATTTTTTTGTGAGCTGAATGTCTCACTACTAATAGGCGTGGAACAATAAAATGGAAGGCCTTTGAATCATATACTCAGTTTGGAATATTTATATAGTATATTTTATGCTTACAATTTGCCAGTTTACTCAATCAGGCCACCTAAATGCCCATGAGTGACTTTTTCCCTTCACATTCCTTTTTCCATTTTGTGAGTGCATTAATTTCCTCTGTTGAAAAAATACATTAAATAAGGGGGATCATGTTATGCAATCAAACTCACACACAGAACCTCATGCTGATTGCTGGAGCACAATAATTTGCATCTTTGTTAGTCAAAATATAGGAATAGGATTAAGCTCTGACTCTGAAGGATAAATGATGGATCTTTGAATTACTTAAGCTTTGACGCATTTACTATACAGGCATATAATTTATTAGTGAACGCTTCTTGTATGTTGCATAACTTTTATCTTGTTGATTTTGTTTGATTCTGAAGGCATATGGGGGAAATGCTGAAGGAAGTGGACTTGATGATGTGTTTGATTCAATGGTCTCCCATTTAACAACCATACATACTGTTTTTCTCCAAAAATGGGAGAGATTAATTGATCTGGAAGCTAAACATGTGGAGGTAGTGTAACTGAGTTGCATACTGTTATACTTATCTTTGAAGTCAATGCAGAATATTACGGTTTCACCGTTTAGGTTGCGAAGAAAGAGAGCTGGTGCGCTGACAATTCGAGGGATAACCACCACCCAATTTGCCTATCATCTTTGGTTCTTGATGCTTCAGATAAACCATCCCAGAAAAATTACTGCAGGGTCAACCGATTTGTTTATCATTTTGTGCATCGAGATTTCCCTTTACTTGATGCTGAACATGCAAATGGAGATTCTCTGAGTTCTTCCTCTTCTTTGGAGCATATGTTCAAGAATGGGGACTATGTGGTATGTTCTTTTTCATTTCCTTTTTTCTTTTCATGTAATTATCTCCCTTCATTTTGAGTCTGCTAGCAGTCATGCTGCCTGCACATTTACAAGTGTGGCGTTTAGTACTTTAATTTTTCACTTGAGATGCATTTATTTACTGTCTTGTAGCTTACATTTCTGGCTGCACTCTGCTCAGATAAAATATAGGTCATGCAACTCCAAGGTTGTTTAACCATTTCAAATAATTGCTCGAGTTTATCACATTTGAATTCTCAAGTAAATAAAGTACGGTACTTGGCTGCAGTAACAGCCATTTTTCACTTTTTATTTTTTATAACACGCCTTTTCATTCCTTCATGTAGATAGTTAACTTGGATTGATACATATTTTTCAGCTGCATTTGAATCTTATGAGCTGATGACATATTTGCTTCATGAGTGCTACCATTCATATTTAGTGACATGATTGCTTTATATTTGAACTCTTAAATTTCTCTGACTTTAGCAGTATTCTTTTACACTACCAGATCTTCTAGTACTTATTGTGATTTTATGAATAGTTGAGCTGCAACCTTGTGTGTAGGGCTGGAAACGAGTTCTTAGTTCAGTGCCTGGCATTATGCTCTATTCATCCTTTATTCTGCACATAGTCTACTGCGATTGATTGACTTTTCAAGGTTGCACATGCAGTTAGGTCATCAACGTTGGAGATCCTTTTATCTCATATCTGCTACTTATGCTAATTCCCACTGCCCAGTAACTTTTCTGTTTTCTTGTCACAGATTTTAAGCACTGAACCTGGTCATCTACGAGTGGCTAATGGGGTAATTGTGGACATTGGTAACTCTCATGTCTCTGTAAGTGCTTCAGTGTGGTATTTAATCTGTCATTCGCAAGATAGACGTCAGCTTTTGATTGCATCCCCTGCTTCCTAAAGAAAAAATATATTACAAACGATAAAGTTTCAGCAGCTTTCAAAATTATACATAAGAATAATAGTACCATTATCTACATCTGATCCTTTTAGTCTATTAGGTATCTTTTTCAAAACGATTAAGGCTTCCAGGCCATGGTGCTGGGTCCATGGCAGAATATCTCCATCAGCAATCCTGGCGAATTGACAAAGATGAAGTTATGGCATCATTTGCAATCATGAGGTCAGCACAAAATCTTTGCTTCATAATTGTTTTCCATAATTCTTTACAACCCCACGTCCAGCCAAAAAAAAAAGGATTGATATCAATGTCTCTATTAGGTACAATATTATTCAACTGTTTCTGCAAAATGAAAATAGTTCTCGTTTGAGGAAGATGATTGTGGATCTCGAGGTGAATTTTTCTGACTTCTAAATCCGCCTCTCACACCAATTCTCTTTGAAAATCATGCAATAGCTTTCCTGCATTTTCTACTTTTGCTTTGGTTGCAGATGCCTAGATTCGATAGTAGCTGCATATTTAGTCAAGATCCTGCTATTTCGTATGTCTGGTCCGAAAAGAGTTTGAATGATGATCAAAGAAGAGCAATAATCAAGGTAACATATCAATATCTAATCTGGATTTACTGGTGTATAACTCCGTCGAAAAATAATGTCTGATTTCCCTTAAAGATCCTAAAGTTGTCACTTCATGAAGGAGAAACTACTAGACAAAGTGCTTACAGGTTTCTATTCGCTGATAACTATGTTTTCTCATTATTCCAGATACTCACAGCAAAGGATTATGCCCTTATTCTTGGAATGCCTGGAACAGGCAAAACATCCACCATGGTACATGCTGTGAAGGCATTGCTGATGAGAGGTGCATCCATTTTGCTTACATCATACACAAACTCCGCTGTTGACAATTTACTGATCAAATTGAAAGCTCAGGTTATAATTTACCCTTACTGCCCTTTTATTTTTTATTTTTTGCCCCTTTTAACAATCATGAGATATTCATGACCTTAAAAGCTTTTGAGCTTTTTAACTATCAATTGGCACACTGTTAAAAGTCACGCTTCTTCAGATTCAAGATTTCCAAGCAAATTAACATCGATGTCATCTGAAATTTTCCTCTTAGAAATAACCCAAGGGTGTCTGCAGAAGCGGAGGACACACTCCAGTAAAAGTTATTAATTCAGGAAATATGGATCCTAGAGAATTCCGTTGCTACAAATCCTGCACCCAGCTTTTTTCATCATTCTTTAATGTTCAGTGCATATTTACTATTCTAAATTGGGTGTTGGGTTTGGTGATGTAATAGTTATTTTATCCGCCTCAGATTGGTATGCAGAATTCTATTTCGTACATAATAAAGATAAGTGATTGATCTCAGCTGATAATCAAGAATGGTATTATCTTTATGCTGGTCCCATTTTTT
>JACFYI010003551.1:504268-515512 GCA_014898755.1 Handroanthus guayacan | reverse complement strand
AATTTAAAAAAAAAAAAAAGACAAAGGTAAGAAACAGAATTAAATATCTTCGATACACCAATGTGAACAATAGATTAGTGTGAATTACTAGGGCCAAGAGAAAATTGTAAGATATTGTTGTCTTTTGTTCTTCGCCTTTTACACTTTTGCTTTGTTGGAAAGGAAAGGAAGCAATAGGTCAAGATAAGAGGTCCAAATATTTCTTTTTTATAGTGAAATTCAGAAAACTACTTACAGCGCAATCATCATGCACGCGCCATATGGTTTCACCCAAAAGGTTTGCCACAGATAAGATTGTAAGCTGTGGAAAGTAGTTCTTCTCCGGCACTGGGATGGTGTTCGTTATGATAACCTCTTGAAATAGTCCACTCGACAATCTCTCTATTGCGGGAGGACTGTGATGAACAAGTTACACCAATGACCAAACATGTCATCAAACAGTTCAAGATCATGAAGATCAAAACATATCACGTTGACTAAAGATGCTAGCTAATATAGAATAAAACATCATTCAGGTCAATGTACAGAATGCCCAAGAAAGATGGTCAAACAGCTCCATAGATATGGATCCAAATGTCTTCACACCGTCAATGCTGGGACTCAGATGAAAGAGCTGTTTCTAGGATTATAAATAGAACCCAAACCTTAGAAACTCGCATCTTGTTCAAAGTAGAAAGTTTAATTGCTAAAAGAGCATGCCAAATTTTCAGTTCCAACTTCCAGTCAAGTGTTCCAACTGACATTTAGCTCCCTTTGATAATCCAACATTGAATTATAAAGCTTTGTCTAATAAATGGACCTAATACCTGAAAACAGCATGAGTGGTGCAAGCATAGACCTCTCTAGCTCCTTCTTGGTGCAATAGAGCAGCTCCTTTTGCAATAGTTCCTGCCAAGCATATACAGTAAGCATCGTCTTGAACAATAAATACAACATACAAGACGAGATGATAAAACAAACTAGAGTAAATGACCCTATGCACAAATACTGAGTTCGACCAGCCCATTTTAATATCTTTGCACAAAACAGAACACAAGAATTAAGGGTGAAACTGTTAGTTGACAACAGTCAAGAAACAAAAGCATTGAACCTATCACAACCGGATTATAAGATTGATTTAAGCAAAATGCTTGTGAAAACCACTGGTTATAGACATCAAATATGATGGCACGTAGTGTTTAGTTGAAGCCAGGAGCAATAGAAAGAGGACCTAGATTTTCACCCTTCTCAGCCTCAGCAGACCAGTTTTATCCAAGCGCGTTTTAACCACAACCCCAAAATTCCCGATTAAGATGCAGCGGATAAGTCCTGCTGGTTGGAGCATGCAAACACGATATATGCATGATTTTTAAAACTGACAGCAATTTCAAATAAATACCACAGTATTACATGGAAAATTAAGGAATACATTGAGGAAAGAAGCTTCCTTTACATAAATGAAGCAGCCACAGATCTGCACTGCTAATTTTCAATAATCATTTCCGGTATGCTAAGAGAAAATGATTTTGTCTTGCCCATTATGCTTCACCTACCATTGCAACCTCATCTAATTCTGTACGAGGGTTCTTTATTTTGAAAATAATCATCTATCAGTAATATTTGCAAGTCTGGATTAATTAATTATATTGACAAATATTAATTTCTATCATATCTTTTTTCAATTTGTTGCACCCAATTTATCTTACCAAACATGCTTCAGTTAAGAGTTCAATTAATTGCTTCCACATTGAGCATGAATAAAAACGGGTTTTTGAATGATTTATAAGAACACTAACCAGCAGTATCGATCATGTCATCCACCATCACGGCCACTTTACCGCGAACATCACCAATCAAATTCATCACCTGCAGTATCCATACAAGTATGTCTGTCCTGGTAGTGGCTCAAAATCAAAGAGTGGGAATATATCACACTACTGTATTAACAGGAACTTAGATTGACAGCTAGCTGCTAGCTAATACTAGCTTTTTCATGTTATGGGTATCGGGCAAGCATCTCTCAAATTGCATGGACTAAATTCACAATTCTGTCCTCTTCCTAAGTGTTCAATCTAAGAAAATGTAATGTATTCAAGAGCTATTAGCATGAGGTGTCACTAAGAGGTCATGTCATTTGACTTCACCTCAGCAACATTGTGTCCATGACGCCTTTTATCCACAATGGCCAGAGGAGCATCAGACAACTTTTTGGCAAAAGCTCTTGCTCTAGCCACCCCGCCGACATCAGGTGAGACCACAACCAAATCATCAGAACTTATTGTCTTGCTGGCAAGATAATCAAGTATAACAGGCTGCAAAAGAGAAGTATGATATACTCATGAAATTGTTTAGGAATTTACTGCAACTTATAAAGTAATAATGCAGCACGAATGCACAGTACATAGAACCCAGAATCCTGGGACCACTTTCCTAATTGTCCTGACAATATAATAACTTATGAACAGTGTTTTCATATTGTCGCATTTCAATATACTTAATTTTCACAGGCCCCTAAGCAGGTCAATGCTCCAATCATAAGAAGCAAATATCAGTCTATACATTAATTTCATTGAATTAAATGTTGATAAGATTTCTTCACCTGGCCATGCACATGATCCACTGGAATATCAAAATAGCCCATGGACTGCCCAGAATGGAGGTCACATGCCAGAACCCGGTCCGCACCTGCTTCAGTAATCAAATTTGCCACAAGTTTGGCTGCAATTGATTCACGCCCTTGTGTCTGAAATGGGATGGTGCAATCATAATGAAATCAAAGGGGCGGAGTAGAGAGAGAGAGAGAGAGAGGACAAAGGCCACCATCTAAATCAATTCAAGTGAACAACTACCAACTATTTAGATGACATAATGACCAACTTTTGGACCCACGAAGCACGAAGTTTTGCATTTGACTAGTGCAATGATGACTTACATGTATCTTCTTTCTAAACAAAATTCTTTCTTCTTTTATATGAAGATGCAAAAGCAATGTATAAAATATAGCACATGAAAAGCGGACAGCAATGAAGTTACAAATTAACCACCATAAAAGATAATACATTTGAATTTTATGAAGAGTAAGCTGAATATGTGGAACTAAAAAAAATTTACATATATGTGTATACACACACTCATGGCAGATAGAAAGGTAAATGACGCATTAAGATCCCTCACTTACATGGGTATAAAAAGTCAAGTCAAGGTCAAGCAAAATGGGTATTGTCTACATGAGATGGCTTCAATATCATTTACATGCGACAATTAGTGTGCATAATAAGGTCAAGATTCCAAAAACTGATGGTTAAGATCACATCATCACAAATGATGCTACTGTTGTGCAATCAATGGTACGTGCAACAACTTCATAAATCTTTTGGAATGAGAATTTCAAACATGAGGTAATAACTTACAGCTGTCACTGCACAATTGTGCACCATGACACGCGTACGAATATGGTCACACGGATAAGATATGATACAAATTTTTCAGAAATTTCAGGACATAACATGTCAGGGATACGGCTCTATACATATATATGTGATAAAAACATCTAATAACTATAATTATTTTAAGTACAGTTTCAATTGAAAAACAAGAATTGAAGAACAAATTAACGATCTGACAACTTAAGGTTAAAGATGCAAATTAACCAATATAATAATTGCAAAATTTCTAATCATAAACCTAATGGAACATCTTCGTCATTACTAATGCTAGGTTACATTTTTTAAAAGATTAAAGATTTAGTTTTTCTTTACTTTTGATTTTGTTCCTTAGAAAATTATAAATAGAACTTGAAAGTTCAAAGTGGTGGAAAAGGAATTCACTAGAAAAAAAGGTTAAATATGTTTTTTTCAGCTGTGTCCAACAAGTCTCCAAATCTTTTTATTCTTCTTTAATTCCTCACACACCACGTGACGCGTCAGACATGTATCCCACACGTGTCTCTCATGTATCAGTGTTCCCCCGTGTCCAGCAAGGTAATTTGTATTTATTTGAAGTATCCATGCATTGGAGAGTATGCATCAATCTTACCTTTCGGTCAGCCCGTGCATATCCAAAATAAGGAATAACGGCAGTAATATTTTTGGCTGATGCTCTCCGGCAAGCATCAATCATTATCAAGAGCTCCATAAGATTTTCATTTGCTGGAGGACATGTGGGTTGCACAAGATACACATCACACCCTCGCACACTCTCTTGTAACTGAACATAAATCTCACCATCAGCAAAACGTTTGATCTTAATCTTGCCAAGCTCAAGTCCCATATAACAAGCAATTTCCTGTATCAGGCATTTCCATGATAGCAATTCAGAATGAGAATTAACATACATGGAAAAGGCAAACAGACGAGACAAAGCATAAGAAGTAATAATCATCACATACCACACTATCGGAAGAATTGAAATGGAAATAATTCAAACATGCAGTCTTCAAAAAAGTTTTCCGAATAAAGATACAAGTGGAAAAAGTTTGAGTTAAAATTTAGAAAGCCATACTAGCTACATATTTATGGCAGCTTTCCACAAGAAATGAAGTAAAAACGTCATCTGTGTCCCTGACAGATATCAAATCGCTATAGAAATAGTTGAACAGACCATTTCAAAAGACGGATAAACCGATCACCAACTTTTATGCAACATACACTTGCTCTCTGTCAGAACTAGGAGAAGTATTTTCCAGAGAGGAAAAAGAAAGGAAAAGGAAATGCATGGGAAACCATATTCCACCCCATTTCCCTGTTCGAAGAAACAAGCATCCAATATAGGTTCTCTACAAATGTACTTGAACATCTGAATAGATGCATGAATTAAGAATGCACCTAATAGTTATAATCATGCAAACACTTCCTTCATTGTTAGTTAAAAAGGGAAGAAAATATTTTCCGTCAAAAATCCAATATCCAAACATAGCATTAAACAATTGATAAAATAATCATGATTCATGTCATACTAATCAAACGCTAAAACTAAAACTAAATCCCAGGCACAAGATTTCCCACCAAACCGGTCCACAGCACTTGGTAGTAAATTCATTTACTAATTTATCTTCCAGGGAAAAATAGAAATGGTACAGTTGCCAGCTGTAGACCTGAGCTAAGCCAGGGTTGGCGGTGCCAGAGAAAATTCGAAGCCGCGTATCATTTCTAGGAACAGAAATTCTGTCCAATAACTGACTGGGGGTAGTCAAGAAGCCGGGGAACGCCGCCGCCGCCGCCAGGCCGTTATAATCACGGCCAGCGGTTATCGGTTTCCCATTGTCCTTGTACTTCAATGAATCCGACGAATTACTACACCGCTGCAGAAACAACAACGTCAAATCTCAAAACAAAGCCACGATTACAGAAATACATCAAGGGAATTACGCATGAACAAGCATTATTTTGGGAGGGGGAAAAACATCTCACTATAAACGATGGCATCTTAGAGGTGCGGTGACGGAATTTATAAGGATTCAATAGGCTGCTTCCGGTTCCGGACAAGGCCAGAGACGCCATTCTTCTGCTGGTCCCAAATTAATCAGCTCAGCTTCCTCTTGGGCTGTATGAGGGAGAGGATTCAGCGGTTAGGGTTTTAAATTTCTCAAAATATTATTTGCACACGATATATATAGATATTTGTTTGTCTCTTTCTTGACAGCTAATCGACAATATCTACTTTCTATCTCTCTGGGGCTCGGTCGGTTGACTTGGTGGACTGATTGTATGGAAGAATCCATGTGACATATAATCACATATAATCTTATATGTTGGATTGAATACCGTAAACATTTCTGTTCCTAATTTTGATTTTATCATTTTTTTTCGAAAGAATTATAAGCAGGCGATTGCAGAGAAAAAAATTTCACCGGTCATTCGGATCCCAGCACACATTGTAATACACGTGTTTTTGAGAATTTCAGCCACTGGTGTAGCCGTCATACTCTAATTTTGCAATGATGAGCTGTAACGGCAAAAATCAACAGGCATGCCCTATGTTTTTGCTAGAGTATGATATTTTTATTTTACTATTATGTTACAATTACTGTGCTACGACATGCCTAATATATTATTTTCGAACTTTTATTGTGAAGAAATGCGTTATGGCTATGCATTGAGGTTGAATAGGACAACAGGACACGAGCGTAACATCCTTCGATTTTGTGCCATGTCTATGATTTTCTAGACGCGATGATGTCAATTATATTAAAAAATACAATTTGAAATGAGCTACATTTTGTATTAAACTTAAATAGTTTGCACCAGGTTACGTAATCAAATTGAAAGATACTTCTAGCAAATTCAACAAAATTGAATTGGAAATATAAGTAGTTTCCACCAAACATTTTCATCAATATCTCACTACACATGTCAAGCCTCAGGATTATAATTGTGATATCCCACGTTCGGAAAATGAAGAAAAAGCCATCATTAGATAAGATAAGGCCAAGAAATCTATATTCAACCATTGAATATCCCTTTTGAACGAGTTATTCAAAGCTCAATTTCAGCTTGCACACAGTAGATTTTAAGCCAAATTTAGCGTCCTGGGCTGCTGGGCTCGCGGTGTGACAATAATCCTTCATAATCTGTGCAACCATGCAGGACAATAAATCTCAAAATGTACACAACTTGAAATCAATACAAAAATTGAAAAAGAAAAAGAATAGTATTATTCAAAGTAGTCGCACACGACTTGATACCAGTGCAAAAACGCACATTATGTCACATCCCTAATTTGTAGAACAAAAAGAGACAAAAGATTGCAATGGGGGGTGGCAATCTAGTCAGCACTAGAATATCTTAAGCACAATCCTCAAAGTTAATATATTTAAAATAGACCGTATTGATTTGTCTACAATATGTGCACTGAGGCCGCTTTGTTTACTACGCGTTTTCTTGGTTACAGAAAATCAATTATTTCTTCTGGGTGGACGGCCATCAATCCATGTCATCCGCCTCCACTTCACTTGGCCAGGATGGCCAAGTAATCCTACCCCTTTTTTTAAATATTAAATTTTTTTAACCCATATTGATTTTTTTGGTAAATTTTAAACGCAATCATCAATTTTTTTTTTAAATCTAATCTCAAATTAAAGATTTTCCTAATTCGATCCTGTATAATAATTTTAAATTTCCTAATCCTATATTGATTTTTTTTCGTAAATTAAAAGTACAATCTTCAAATTAAAAGAATCTAATATTAAATTAAAAATTTTCCTAATCCAACCCTATATTAAATTTAATTTTATAATCCTACATGGATTTTGATAAATTTCAAATAAAATCTTCAAATTAAAAAATTTTATCTTAAATTTAAAATTTTCCTAATCCAATCATGTATTAAATTTTAAATTTCCCTAATTCTATATCAAGCATAAGGGTTCCATTGATGGCTAAGAGGGAAAAAAGGCCCATATGATATGATCTTTCAACATTTCTATTTTTCAAGCCATTGGAACTATTGATTCAATTATCAAAGCAATAATTATCAGTTAAAGTAATTTACCCAGATTTGCAGTTCCAGTACCATGTCTATTGGATTTGGAGCATAGGTAGTTAGGTACATAAACTCCAATTGACCAATTAAGTTTTTAAGTCATAACACTTCTCAGTTTTCCAACTTAATCTCATTTTAATACCACTGTATTAGTGTCCACTAATGAAAGAATGATCATGGTTGCACATGCCGGAATTGTAGTTATGATTCCCATTCTATAATTGTCTTTCCAGCCTTTCAGCTTAAAGGGACGGGACATACACATTTCTTCATACCCGAAAATTTTCAGCTCTCTATATATCTTAATCTAATCTTGTGATTATGTAATTGTCGCTTTCTCACATCTATGCCACAATTCCTTTTTTTTCCCCCTTCCTGTGAGGACTAGAAATTATTAAATGCATGTCATCTCTTCGAGCAATCAAACTAGCACATGATTCTTAAATCCTCTGTAAATGTAAAATATTCATCTATTTGGAAAGATCGGTTGTAATCAACGAATGAGAGGGAAAATCCTCCATCCCTCAGGGGCCTCAACCCTACAAAGAAGGGATATATATATATATATATTTATATGAAATACGCAATGCAACTCGGCCACCGTGTAACTTCATCAATCTGGCCAAGATCCTATGGGAGCCAACTCAACTACAGTGGCTAAGTTGTATCCTTTTGTTAAAAAATAATAATTTTGCCCATCGAGAAGATATGTATTTCATATAAAATTTAATCTGATTCTTAGCAGTTACCTCATAATCTAATTTGTGAGTTGAATCCCTTACTAAATTGCAATATGGTTCATTTATATTTGCCAATTGTGCATTGTGATTCGAGTTCGGTTTGTCCTTAAAAAAGTTCGGAAGAATTTTTTAATGCTGGTAGAGAATGAGATTTTTCCGGTTGGAGTTTTAAAAGTAAAGAAGGCAAAATTTTCCAATTATTGTCCGCATTTAGTAAATGGCATGCTGCATTTAAAGCCCCAACAAAAGATATCCAACTCTATATAAATTTATCAAACTTAAATCATAACTATGTTTAATAAATAATACTACAAATATCCTCACAATCAGTCATGCAATGCGCGACGCTAACGATTATAACTATACTCGCCCGCCCATTCACTTTCTTAAATAAATAAAATTATCAAAACAATATCATAAATAAATAAAAATTAATGGGAAACAAAAAATCCATTACTTGGAGAGAAATTTATTGGCTATGGAAACCCCATCTTACAACTCTCAGGTCAAGAGGCCCGCAAGGGCAATATCCCCATAGGGGTAATTTCCATATGCTAGAAGTAAAAATGTTCCCCCCTCCACGTACAGTTAACATCCACAGACCCATACAAACAAAAGTATGGCGTTCAATCAGCAAATTCATCATGGTCTAATGGTGACCACTGTCACATCACAAATAATTCCCGTAAAATAAAAAATGCGAACTCAATTCCATAAATACAAAATCAACGCTCTTCAAGAGTGGCCGCTTTTCACATTTTTATTCAAAATTTACAGCTATAAAAAATGACTTAGCTACTAACATATGAAGGAGCTGGTAAGAATGGAAATGGTGCAACTGAGGCATATGCAACCGGTGGTCGTGCTTGAGCACCAACCAGAGCAGGTCTTCTCTTTTTCGGAGGGGTAGCATCTTCCTTCAGCTCCATACCGATCTCTGATGAAGATGAGAGATTGATAAATTGATCTGAGTTCTCCGAAGTCAAAGACTGCTCATTGTCAGAAAGACGATGAACTAGAAGTCCACCCATGAACACGGGAAGGTAAAGGAGGCTAGCATGGAACATTCTGCGGGCACTTTTTGTAGTACGGTTTAGATAGAATGATGCTGCAGTGGAACTAATTGCAAGAGCGAGGAGTGTTGACTCTGCGCAGAACCACCCTGAAGTGATGCCCCCTGCAGCAGCCAACATTGAGAATGTACAAGAATTAAGAAGCAAGTATAGAAGGTAAGCACAGAAAAGATGAAACCTAGTATCAATTACAGAATAAGGAAATGGTGCTAGGAGAGGAAGAGATTTGCAGGTTAAAAATACTATAATGCAAGGCATTCCTTTTTGAGGATTATAAGATGGCGAACAAGGTAAACATAGAAAGGAAGTTTTTGCGATTATAAGATGCAGGAAAGGGATTGATAATTCAACTATCCAGAGGGTATTTGAAGCACGGGTAAGTGTAATAAACTTATATCTTTTCTTTTTGAAAAAAGAACAGGGATATGGTAAGAGTAAAACCATATGACCGCATGCACATAAACTATGTACATAATTAACCACAGAAACTAGGAAAGAAAAACAATCTAGGCAAATAAATAACAAAAAGTTAACCAATAGCAACTCACAATCATATGCTACGTAACCCAATGGAAGCAGATAAAGACAGTTCCTCAAAGCAACCAGGGCTGTCCTGTGACCGGTAGCATCAGCAAGTGAAAACATCTTGAACCTAATAGGGAAAAGGTAGCAAGAGCTTAGAGGACAGAAATTCAAGCATTGGCACTTCCAGTATGGTAATGGTCAGGAGATATATATATATATATATAGGATGATTATTACACCTAATACCAATGCTAATGATGAAAATGCATTGCAGGACCAATTCACTTGAATGCAAAGAATTTAAACAAATCATTTCTCTCTGTCAAGAAAACATAACATGACTATCATCAACCACAGTAAGCTTTTTTAAGTAACCTGAGTCAAAATATGAGAAATAAGGTTCTGTACACAAATCCAAACACATAAAGGCAACTAGCACATGGGTTTTTACTGACAGAGATTAACATGGCTGCATCACAACAAGAAGTCAATCACAGCTGTCATATCAAACATCATCATGCACTACATGGTTCCACAATGAAAAATCAGTGCTTGTTAAGACCATACATACCCTCCATCTGCATAATCTTTGCGACACAAGTACGCAAGGGCCATAAAATGAGGTATTTGCCAAAAATATAGAGCAGCAGGAAGTATCATCCCATTAAGTGAGATCTGGCCGGACGCTGCAGCCCACCTTGTAAAAGAGAAAAACATAACTATAAGAGAGCTCTATAACTTTATCATTTTCATAGTAACATAATTGTCACCAAGGTAAAAAGACCATGCAACATACGTCAGCTAAAATAGTTTTTAAACCACCATAGATGATAGCAGTCTAGTTGGCCAACCCTTGCTAAGGGAGATTAATGTCTGAAAACATAAAAATTAACAAAAATGCATTTTGAATGAAGAAGAAAGAACAACAAGACTTGAAATTTGGGTTACTTCCAAAATCGCTCTGGTATTGCTATCTGACTCTGAATAAATATTAGATCATATAATGCATTGCAACATGATTATATTGGACTTAATACTCTTGAGTTTTTCATCAAAGCTCAACAAGAATATGTAAACAAAAGTACATTAGTCAATAGCAATCAGTGATCATAGTCAGACTCCCACTCCCATTTCCGCAACTTCAGCTTTCCTTCTACAACCATCAATTCCAAGTCTAACATAATACCTCTAGTAAAGCTAGCTCTTTTAGGTACTTCTTATTTGGTTGGCAATTTCATCGAAGCTTTGAGAAGATGGTCTTTGCTTCTACAATTGCCTTGAATTCCTTGATCCATGAATTTATCCTCATTACAAATGCAAAACCAGATTCAAGTGCTATCTCTCTCAAATAGGCAGCATAACTTTTCTGGGTTTGCTTTGAGGTTTCAATTGAACTCTAACATTGTCTTTTTTAAATTTTGCTATGAATAGAAGCATTATTTTTCACC
>JACFYI010003551.1:488750-504168 GCA_014898755.1 Handroanthus guayacan | reverse complement strand
GTGGTCTTTGGGTGTTATTACAGCTGCTCTGTCCAAGAACCTATCAGATGTATGATGCTTTGTTAGATCATTGAAATAGCATTATGAGATTAGAATGTAAAACAGGGCTAGAAAAATAAATCAAACGTGCTCGATATTCGATTCAAAATTGAGGACATGATTTATTAAGCGTAACAAATCAAAATTGAACATTTTATTTTTTTATTAGTAAGATTTAAGACTCGCCTCAAGCTCGAATCAATTTGTTAAAAAATGATAAAATTTGTATAAGGAGATCAAGTTATTCAAGTTCGACCGGATCAAATTAAAATCAAATACAATTTCTAGTGTTGGACAAAAATTCAATCCAATTTAGATGTTGATAGCATGTTTGATTCAACTTGATTCATTTAAAATCTCAGCATCCAATGAAAGTTTATTACGGACATAGTACCCTAATCTTCTCTTCTTCTTCTTTTTTTTTTTTTTTTCCCGAAAGACCCTAATCCTCTATTTCAATAAGTATTTTTTTCTTTATTTCATCACACAAAATATGCTACATTCATCAAAAATTTCTTTTATTCAATTATTTCCATTTTGAATTAAAAAATTTAAGAAGATGTGAAAGCAAGATTCTCCATACAAAAGCAATGTGTTCAAAAGTGTGAAATGACAAAAAAAGGGTTATAATAATTAGACTTTCTGAATAAAATATTTTTTTTATTTTTTATTACTAAAAGTAATAAAAATGAAAGGTACTATACCAAATGAAAATAAAATTAATATAAAAAATAGTCACAATTTATAATGCAAGCAACAACTCACCTGAATCCCTCTGTATGAAGAATCTTTCTCCCTCCATTGTCAGCAAGATCAGTCCCCTGAACTTCATACAAATCCTCATCCTCTGAGGGCACCTCAACTTTCCATTTTCTTGAAGCAGCAATTATAACTTGGCAAAATCTCGAAAATGGGTTCCCTTTTGGTGTGAAATGTCTGTACAGTGGTGTCCCTAACAGGAACAATATTAATGCAACAGTAGCAGATCCAGCAGATGCCCAAAAACCGACTGCCCAAATGCCCTTATCCTCATAATACCCCAAAACTGTGTTTGAACACAGACATCCAAGATTTAGGGCTAAGTAGAAGTAACTAAAGAAAGCAACCTTTGAGTGACTTTCTTTGGGATGATCTTCATCAAATTGGTCTGCTCCAAAGGTTGCAATAGTGGGTTGGTACCCTCCTTCCCCGAGGGCAATTAGGTAAATCGATATGTAGAAGAGGGAAATGTGGATAGTGGAGTGAGAGCCACAGGGGGTTTTTTCGTCACCACAGCCACTTGGTTTGACTAGGAATAAGTATGATGATAGTGATAGTGATACCAATCCCTGTCAAGAAAAGTAGTCAAAGTTTAGTGCAGAAATTTCAAAGATGATGTGAAGTGATTAAGATTAGTGACATGATGTTAATTACGGGGCGAAAATGGCTAGAAATTTTTCATGGAAATTTTGATTTGTTTGACTTGTGTGTCCTGATTTAATTTAATTTAATTTTTTTTTAATGCGTTATATGTGACTTGATTTAACCAGAAAACACTCGTTTGCAACTGTTATGTGGGTTTTTTCTACCAAAAAAAATAAAAAATAAAAAATTCTATAAGCCTTTCCACAAACACATCATTTTGTGTTTATTCTTTACTAGAGTTTGTAGAATTGGACAACGCTTGATGCCTGTAACACAATGCAATAGCATTTAAACAAATATCACGCTCAACAACCAACGCACATGCTAAGTGTTGCTCAGTTCTATAAACTTCGAAGCAGATACTAAAGGAACTTATATTTACAAAAAAGCTAATTGATTCCTTGAGGGATCAAACTTCACACTAAGTGGGAACCTCAAGAAATTCTTTTTTGTTTTTTTTTTTTTGTTAATCTAATTTTGCCATTGTAACACATGATTGGTATGATATTTTATATGTGTGTGATGTAAATTGATTAAGCTTCACCAAGAATATAATTGGAACTTATGATCAATTTTGGTACGTAAATATAATGTGAAAAGATTTAAAATATATGGACTTTTTTTGTTTTTTTCTAATGATGTTGAAATATATGGACTTACAATGACAAAGATGACTTGAAAAATGGCACAAGTTTTGTATCTTCCCCAATAAGAGTCACTAAGGAAGGCTCCTAAGAGAGAAAACAAGTAGACAGTGCCTGTCCATTTGCTGACATTATTTGCAGCAGTAGCATTGTCTTGGCCCATCACTCGAGTGAGGAACAATACTAAATTGACCCCAACTCCAAAAAATGCAAGTGTAGCAAGACCTTGATTCACTGCAATAAAATGTTAAATTAGAATAAAAAAATATTAATAATAATAATTAATTTCTAAAATTAATTTCCTAACAAGAAATACTTATGATAATTAGTTAACATGATTCTCTACATGTGGGCTTACCTAGTATCAATATACCAGCACCCCATCTTCCAGTTTTGGATCGAATCGCGGGCTTTCCATGGCGATCTACGGATCCATCGAGAGTATATTCTTCTTGGTGTTTGATGGTCTTGTGCTCCATTATTGATTCTGATAATATAAAAAAAAAAAAAAGCAAAAATTATAGAGCTTATAAGATATAAAATCATGAATAAAAGTTTTCTAAAGTTGGTGTGAAATGATTTTTTTTTTGTTTGGGGAATTATTGATACTTTTACTAAGAACTATTAATAAATTCAAGGTTATTTGAATTTTCTAATTGTTTGGAGGGAGATTTGATTTTCTTTTTGCTTGCTAGTAATTATGCATGTGATTCCTATGTATATAAAATATTATTGGAACAATATTATTTAAATACATTTTATTTCTTTCAAATAACTAAAATATGAAAAAACTAACACATAAAAAAACATGACTATTAAAAAATATTTACGAAAAAAATGTAGTGTAGGAATAGTTGCAGTCAAATGTTGTAAAAAAGTAGTTGCAGTTAAAAAATAAAGTAATTATAGTTATAAATGATAAAATTGAAATATCAAAACTTAATTTCTATTCCACTACAAAAGAATTTCTTTTTATAATAGTACAAATAATGAATACAGCCCTTGGCTACTTTTAATTAAAATACGATCATTTTCCACAAAGTTAAGGAAAAGATGTTGCCAAAATTGTCGTTTTCTTGCAATTTGCGCAAAGATCGAGTAGCCGTTCGAACAAAAAATTAATAATTATTTTCCAGATTATAAAATTAGTTGAAAAGAGAAAGCACTTCATAGATAGGCCCTTTTTCTTTTCTTATTGCGAGTATTTAATTGTTTTAAAGCCAAACCGCAATATTTTATACAAAAAGGTAAAATAAACTAAAGGTTCAGATATGTTCACAGGATACATGTGAAGAAAGATGTAAAATTTAACTTCTTCAATTTATCAAGGATATGATTCATATATTATGAGTAAGTAAATATCTCCTAGTATTATGCAATATATAGATTTTTAACTCGAAATAAATTAAAAATAATATTAAAATAACCTCAAAAGTTTAATAAATTTTTTTGAAATTATTTTACAGACGGGATCGGGTTATTAAGATGTGTTGAATAACAATTAATAGACCATGCCACTTGATTGTTATGAATTAATTATCAGAATAGGAGATCAATTGACATACGCAAACATATATATGATCATAATATGAACATGTACGTAAATAAGTAAATATATATTTTCTTAGGGAGATGAATTCTTATAAAATAAAAATAAAAGACAAGAAAATTAGTAAACATAACAACTAAGCGCATATATGGTTTGTCTGTCTATTCCTGCAATAATCAGTGTCATTTCAGGATGTCGGCATAATTAATTGTACAATCGATATTCGGAAGCCAGTAAATATTCTCTATGTATGTTTTACCTTTGGATATACTGCTCTAAAAATAGTAACCTTCTTCTAGATTAAAAATACTATTACTTCCCTGATTAAAAATTAAAAAAAAAAAAAGAAGAAGCTTTTTCTAGAGTAAATTCTCACCATGTGTAAGAAGAACAGTGCTTTTTAATTGTGAACTGCATGGATCTCTGATATTGTTTAGATCAGCTAGAGACCATAATCACATTTCATATATCATGGAAATTTAATTTTCTCTAAAACTTACATATATATATATATATCTTGTTTAATTGAAGGAAAAATAGTGACTAATGTGTCAATTCTGTTACCAAGTAGAGCTGTTTTAATCATATCCATCGAAACTTCATCGACTATGAATGATGATCATGCATGAGTGATAAACTATATATATCTATGTATCATGCATCTATACCATGTCATAAATTTGCATTAATTTTTTCTACAGATGACGGATTAAATATTATCAAATGGATAAATTTAACAGATATCTGTAGAATAAAATATACAATGAAATATAGATAATCCAAAAAGATGACTTGTATTACATATACACTACAAATCACCAAAAAAAATTAAGAAAGGCTCATATTATACACCATGAGAAGTAGTTATCCTAACAAGCAATTATACGTAAGATGAAATAATATGCATTGATCCAGTTTCTTGTACTAATCATACAATAATTAAACATTAATCATCATATTAACTTTAATTTTCATAACATCCTCAGCCACTAAATAATGCTGTATTAATTCGGCTACCGTAAGATCATACGAGTACACCATTTGCATTACTAAAACACTATATAACCATTGCATGCAAGGATTTTTGCAATAACTTAACAAAAGTATATTTTCAATTTTTAGCTAAATTTTAGTTATATTAATGGAATGTTTCAAAATAGTATTTTCACTTTAATTCTCTTTAGTTTACCATAAAACTAAAAACAACATCCTTCATTCAATTTGTGGAGTTTAATTTTTATTAATTTTAAAAATGAAAAGCCCTTGCAAAATGCAAACACCCTCACAATACGAAAAATTAGAGCACGAATGTAGATAACAATCACTCAATTTAAGCAAAGAAGATAGTATTAATTCACTAACCGATATCACTGCAAGAAAACAGTACTTCACGTTCAGCTCCAGACGCTAAATATTTCCTGAGCAAAACTTTCCCAAGATAGATTGATTACTTGCATATAAGTTGCTATATGGGAAGTATATCTTCTCTTGTGAGGTGAGAAGAGAAGGTGACAATGGTGATGTATTTATAGAAGGAAGGATTGCGTATGGAAGCCTATAAATTATAATATTTTAGAGGAGTCCGTTTTTTAGGGAAAAATATAAATAGAATTTTTTTGAAAAAAATAACAATAAGGAAATGGTGACGTAGCAATGTGGTGGAAGAGGAGAAGAAGCGTGACTTGGTTGAAGACATTGTGGGTGATGGCTATTTATGTTGGATGTCCACGTCACTGTCGCAGACCCAAACTAGTTGGGGTTAAGCTGTAAACATTGTCACTAAGCTGTACTGATGTAGACATATTTCAAACATGCATTTTCCCTGAACCCCTTTTTGCTTCTTTTTTTTAATTATTATTATTATTATTATTATTGTGTAATTATTTATGCTGCTTTTATATGTATTTTTAATTAACTTTTTTTTTTTGGATCTACTTTTCATGTTTTTGGTTTGTTTTTATGTTAAAATATGCACCGCTTGGGGTTATTTGTCTATTTTTATACGTAAGGTATTTAAATTTGTATATGGTAATTGAAAATTTTAACTGCTTGGATTTAAACGAACTAATGTTAATTGTATGAGAACGTGATTATTATAATCTAAGGAATAATTAGTGTGATGAAGTTTATGTTTGGATTAGAATAAAGGAAATATAGACAAAAACCACATATGTGAGTTTAGATATTGTGTCACAACATACTAAACTTAATGTGGTAATTTATTTATTTTTGGTGGAATTCTTAACTATTTTCAATAGTACGAGTAAAATCCAGTATTAGATTATAGATGAAATTTTGTAATTCTTGAAGTACTATTTTAGATCAAAATAAAATGAAGTTACGGATTTCTTTAGGTGGTGATGTGGTGCAAAATCCAGTTCGGGGAATAGGAAATAATTTGATGGGTGTTAGACTTGAGATAAAATGAACGTGATTGACCATAATTTACATATGCATTCTCTGGAATTTCAGAGTAAATGCTCCTTCATAAAAATGAGTCCTTCCACCTCTAACTGTCGCATTTTCGGGTATTTATAACTCTTTGGCTTGCAGTTATTATGCCAGGGTTTACGAGACCTTTTTTTATATTCTTACTTAATTTTATTAATTTTTCAAATAATAATTATTTTCAATTATTATCATGAATTATAATTACTTTTAAGCCCTTGAAGGGCATAACGGGTAAATCCTGTGGTGTTTGGATGAAGGTTTTGCATTTCAAATCGGAATTTAAGGGTCGGCTCTCAACCCATTTTATACTTTAATGATTCAAAACTCACTGTAATGTCTTAAAATATATCAAAATGTAAGTTTAAGAATTTAAATTCTTTAACTCTAAATTAATCATCAATATAACTTCAGAGAATTATTTGAACTATTTGGCTTCGGATACTGTATTTGATTCCATGACTCATTATATTTGTAAGGAAATAAGACATAGCTTTCTATGGTACTATTAATAAATTATATTTCACGTGCAATCATGACACTGAGTAGTCCTTAAGAATATGCATGCAAAACACAAGATCCATGATTATTAAGTAATTATTATAGTTAGGAGAGCGTTGATTTGACTAATTTTATTTAAAATACATTGAATATTCATATATCTTACAATATGTTAAAATTTTAAAATGTATCTTACTCCATTTGTCTCATATAATTGGCTTCACGTATTATACCACTATAAGACAAACTATTTAACCTTTCAACTCATAACTTATCAAGTTTAATACTTCAACTCTGCAGTTATACATTAAACTTTCCAATCTCAGTATTTTCTATATTATGCTATATTATTCAATAAATTAAATCTAAAACTTAGATAAATTACTTTTTAGTTATTGCATGGACAAAAATTAACAATCAAATAACAAAGTTATTGGCTTCCAGATCATAGGAGCATGATCATTATGGTCCTTAATTATTGGACTTGTCTTTTCTTTTCTTTCTTTCTTTTTTTTTTTTTGATAGAAAACAATTATGATTTTTTAAGCAAATTGTTTATATTCAATCAATATCTTATTATTATGTCAATATCAATGCTTTATATATTTAAAGATAAGATATACTAACTAGAATAAGAAATTCTTTCAAATTATTATGTAACAAAAATCTTTTAAACTACTATACAACAGAAAATTCCACCTAGCTGTTATATGGTAGAAATAAAAATTCTTCAAGTTAGTTACCATATGATAGAAAAAAGCCTACACACCATCGGTAGAAACCGAACTCATAATCTCTGTAAAATGACGAATAATAAAATCTTTACTTTATTATTAGGACAAGACCTAATCATCAAAACAATTATGTAAATTTAGTTAAGTGGGTTTTGCAAAGACTACATAAACCTGTCTAGAAAAGCCTTTAATATTTTTCTTCATATAAAACAAAAAAATTGCACAAAAGAAGAATCTGAAGTAGTGGACAGGTCATGAGCATTAGGCCTCATCAACAACCATTTTGGTTGTCTCTTTTATGAGCTTTAGGGAAATTAATGAATGGTATTTTGGGGAATGAACGAACGATACTAGGCAGCACAAGACCCTACAACAAGGACGACTGCTATATATTATACTATTAGACAAATAGTCTTATAATTGGAATTATATTTGGTATATAAATTTATTTTAAAGAGAAAAAGAAAGGAATATATTCTTGTGGAAAAAAATTTTAATTATTTAATTGCTTGGGAAGAAAAATATTAAGAATAGAAAATGTGAGGAAAAATATTGCGGAATAAAAAAGTGTATCTTTCTTGTAAAATGATTCAGAATATACCATGGTATTCTATTTAGTTTTTAACTACTCTGTCCTTCTCTAGTATATTCATAATTTCTTGTTTCATTATTTTTTCTCCCTTTTATTAAAAAAAAAAGAAAAGCAAGCAAGCAAACAAACGAACATTTTTTTTTTTTTTTATCGGGACAAACAAACAAACTTGATGTTTTATACTTTTGTCAATTTTATGTTTTTTCCTAATATTTTCAATTTGTCATCGAAATTGTTAGGCCAAATAAAAATATAAGGGATAAAGATGAAGGCAAGGGCGAAATTGATTATATATTTCACATTAACTTGATTAGTTATTAAATTAATAGTTTATCGGTTTCATTGCCACTGTCGTGCTTTATATTTAGGAATAATTATCTAAACAACCCATCGATATAATTATTAAAAACATTAATTGAGATTTAGATAACTGCTATTACACCTCCTACTATTAATTTAGTTGACGAAATATTACAATTACAACCCTTCTAGATAAGGGGTGTAATTGTAACAATGCATAAGCTGAGAGGGTGTAATTGTAATTTGTATCATGGTGAATTAGTAGTAGAGGTGTAATGATAATTATCCAAACCTCATAATATGTCTTGGTAATTAATATGTCAAACTTGAGGGAGCATTGAGGCAATTATCCATTTTATTTGTTACAAGAAATGAAAAAATCGAAAAATGATTGAGAATTACTAAAATGGACTGTTCGAGTCGTAATTCAATACATATTTTTTTCCGATGAATTTAAAATGAATAATTTGCTCAAAATTTATCACGGCCTAGTTATATTTGGGGACTTCACAACAAAATTCATCTGGGGCAGGCCTATTTGTAAAGCTTTTCTTAATTAGGGGCTGGATGTGACAAGAATATAATCCTATAGATAATCCTATCATAGGAAAAATTAGACATTAATTTGACTTATATAGGTCACGTTAATTACAACCTAGATAAGTAAAAGTTAAAATTTGAATTGCATAATTAAAAGTTAAATATTGAATTGCAGCCATGAATTGTCTCTTGACAAATTATTTTGTTTTGGTTAATTTTAAATAAAATATAGATTAAGTGGCCTAATTCGTCAAGAAAACTTATTTGGGGAAGGTCCTATTTGTCTAGTCCTCCCTCATCAATAGTTTGTGGCGCATATGAAATTATTATTTGATTCGTAATTGTCTATTGTCACAATCAACTATATTAATTTAGACATTAATTTCCCTGCGATATCGAATGTCTTAATATCATCTTTTAGAACAATAATTAGAATTTTCAAAACTATATATGTTGTGACGTCTATCTTGCAATTCAAACTAACATTTTTATTTTTTTTTTTTTTAAATTACATTTACAAATATGTGTCGTCCTCTAGACAAAATATTTCAAGTAATTAAAATTACTTTTGTCCTTGCCTAATTTGTAATATCATACTTAATTAAGTAAATTGTCATGTACATCTAAAAAATTCAAACTATGATCATAGTATTAAATTTGCCATGCGACACTTATAACTATATCAGCTTATTTTGCGATTGTTATTGCTCTTAGTCATAGATAAATAATTATGTGACATTATTACAATATAAATTTCATTTTTTTTTCAATGTCGGTGAGAGCTTTCCCTAATTTAGCAAACTTGAGTACTTAAACAATTTGTAGTAATCGAACATTACAATTTCTGGTTTATTTAGGTAAGAAAAAGGACTAAAATAAAGAGGAGAATTTTCTAAATTAGCATTATGAAGCGTGACAGAGTTAATTGACTTAAAAATTTCGTATCATTTCGTAACTAGTTTAGAGTCCCACAAGAGTTGAAAACATGACGAATTTTCGTACTTATTTATTTATTATTTTTGCCGTAGAGAATGTATTTGATTAATTACAAGGATTAGGCGTGCATTGAAAATAAGCTGATGAAAAAACTTACACGTAAAGCAAAATGGAAAATAAATATTCCTTTTTTTCAACCGTAAGATGAGAATTTCCAGGATTTCTGCTTTGTATAAGTGAAATCCGGAGCCATAATTGGGAAGACTTTATTGTTATATTTATATATATATTAAAAAGAAGAGAAATTTATAAAGTTACGTTAATTTTAGGACATATGTTTACAATTTTAAAAGAAAACGTGTAATTCATTTTACGTTATATTAGTAAATTAGAGACACTTCAACGCTCTCTATTAATTATATATATATATACATATATTTTCCTTTTCCCCAATTCTGTGCTAATTGTGTATAATGTATCATTTTTCAATATAAGGAAGTACTATTGGAACTTTGTTGTGTAATTAATTGATAAACATTAAGATAAGAAATCATAAAAATCTGACCAAATACTCTATTTGTTTCTAAAATTATTATGATAATTTTATTCCCACATTCTCATATTTTTTGTATCTCTTTGCTATATTTCATCACCCAACGACATATATAGAGTGCTTCCCGGAAAAATCATAAATATTATTAGCAAATATAGAAAAATAAGAGTCACTACAAAATATATATGGGTGTGTGTGTAATATAAGTGACAAAAAATTATGTGCTAGTATTAAAGCTGACACTAATAATAGATGTTAAGTGACAATGATTTTTATTTTATTATTAATTATATATTTTTTTGTGATAATAATTCCTATATTGTCACTCTATACCTGATTAGTGGCAGCAAGTAGAGTTACAAATCGTCACTATACAGATAATTAGTAACACATTTATAATGATTATCTAGTGATAACAAAATTTGTCATTAAAATTTAGGTACAAGATTTTTATTGCCACGAGCTAGTCACTACACATGTGTCATTGTCGTCAATAATGACAATATAAATATATTTTTATCACTATTAAGTTTGTTAGAATTTTTTTTTTTTTGTAACAAAGTAGAATTTTTTGTCGCTATTTATATAAAATTAGTGCCGATTTTCACATTGTCACTCAATTTTTCATCACTTTTACTATTTTTTTTCTTTTTGTTGTAGAGAGTGTCTATATATATATATATATATATACTATACATAAAACACCATACCCTTCTTGTTGTGTTTCAATTTGATGTTTCTAAAATATTCTCATTAACTTTCATCACTCCAATTTTATGTAAAAGTATAACTAACATTATATAATTAAATCACAGTCCAATATTTAACTTTAATATATTTTCATGTATTTTAAAAATCAACTAACCACAGTAAAATTATTGAAAAACTATAGAAGGTAAAAGAATATTTATTTTATTTTATATTTGAAATTTTTAAACACAAATCAAGTTTTTCAAAATTACTAGTTTACTGTTAAGTTTAAAGTATTTTTTTTTTCTCCCTAACTACAATTAGTTAAAAATCAATTTAAATTATAAACGAATCCCCCTGATATTGCCCTAATGGCATTACCCAATATAATTATCCTCATGGCCCATTAGTTAAACAATTAAACAACAGAAAGGTAAATGTTTTATATATAGAGCTAAATTTCGAATAATATAAATGTGTTTCCAAAACAATACAGAGATACTTTTACAATGAGACAAAATCTCAAATAATTATAGTGTCCATATATTAATTTATCTTTCCTCATCTAATTCAAAGCTGCATTTCTCTGACTTTAGTTATATTTTATAACATGGCTTCAGTGGATATCTTCTTCAATTTCAACAGATTATAAACATGATTTTACTTGATAATAAGACACTTCAAAAAATGAGAGAAATTATGCAGTTTATAAACTACATCCTACCTCGACTCTTCCCAATGTGACATAAAACCAAGATATATCGATCATGTGCTTTGATCCAGTTATATGTGGCAGGGAAATATTAACAAGTTTAAGAAAATAAAATTGAGAAAATGATTATCAACTAACTATCACACCTATAATGTTAAAAACATTTTTATCCCGCCAAATAACAAAACAAAACAAATAACGTAATAGAAATAATTAATGTATACATCTTAAAAAGTGCATAACATAAACATACTTTGTCCATGCGAGACTATCATTGCATCAATCAGCAATTATATCAGAAGTCAATATTAAATATATTAACTATCAAATAGTTATATAAGTGTATTATTCAGTAAAAGATAACGTACTATTTAACAAAAAGCAAATCCGAATCCCTAAATACATGACCACCTTAATGCTTGAACTAAGCCTCGTCGGCACAAAATATAAACATGTTATAAGTACTTGAAAATCATGCGATTAATGTGACAATAGTAACATATATCAAGAATGGTCCACCAATGCCTTTCTAGTCAATAAAGGATGTCTAATATCACGTAAATAATGTGATAAAATAAGGGGGGAAAAAAGTGTAAAAAACGTCGCAATCAGCAGCTGTGTTTTGAAAATGGAGTTGGGTTAAGATATTAGAGTTCAAATTGACTTTTTCTTGAAAAAAAAAGTTAAAAAAGCGAAATTGAAAAGGAAAAAAGTTCGTAGTCAATCGTGGCACGTCTTATCAATGTAATATCCAGCAACTACCAAACAAAATCCCATAAAGATAAGCAGATGCAAATATATTTTTTTATTATGTATATATATGCATCCTTTGCAGATTATGCGTATGCAAGCTCTAGTGCCTATCAATCTGGCGCCCAGCACTCTCCACATTTACCAAGTTGAATTTTTAATAATGATAATGACAATATAATTTTTTAATCGAAAAAATAGTAATAAATAATAATTGAATATATAATTCTTTCAGCTTTCATGACTAGGGTTCTGAGAAGGTTCAAGAAGATATCACAGAGCATTCCTTTCAATTTTTATTTTTTATTTTTTTCTTTTTAATGTTAAAGGTGATGGTTTTAAGAGTGGTTGATGAGTTTCTTGATGAATTCATACCATTTAAATACACTTTCCTTTCGCTTACGGAGAAAACCCATTACACATATAATAAAATATAGGGATAATTACACTTTGCCCCCTGAACTATACGCGTTTTAACACTTTACCCACCGAACTTTTTTTCGTTTCAAACCACCATACGAACTTTTCGAAAATTTGCACGTTGCCCCCTTGAGTGGTTTCCGGTGGAATATTCCGGAATATTCCGGCCACTGTTCACCACGTGAAACGCACGGTCATTTTTATGTGAGATGAAATATTTACATTTTACCCCCTAAACTTTGCGATATTTACACTTCACCATATAATGGCCGGAATACTTCACCGGAAACCACTCAAGGGGGCAACGTGTAAATTTTCGAAAAGTTCGTATGGTAGTTTGAAACGAAAAAAAGTTCGGTGGGTAAAGTGTAAAAATGCGTATAGTTCAGGGGGCAAAGTGTAATTATCCCTAAAATTTATCACAAATTAACATGACTTTATGATGGACTTTGTTTTCTCATAAATTCATTAGTGTATGCCTTAATTATCACTAAATGTATGACCAAAAGCGATGTTCATCACAAAAGTAACTTTTGCAATAAATTTTTTTATAACAAACTAAAAAAATTTCATAGGAAATTATTACAAGATATATATTTTACTCAACTTTTTTATTCCGTTAGTAATCCGTCACGAATCCATCACAAATATTGTTTATCTGTGATGAAATGGCATCCATCACAAATTTTTTACTAGCGAAGGGATATTTTTTGTAGTATTATCTAATTTACTGTCATGAAAATGGCCATTTTAAAATAAATTGCAAGTTTTTCGATTCAATTCGTACTACCAAAATTGAAAATGGACAGTTAATGCCACATTTTGTCTATTTTTACTAGTCCAAAATTCAAACAGCGGAAGAAAACATTTTCAATATGGTCTACAACAGTATAATCATTTGACCGAAAGTAGGAACTGGTTAAGACGAATAATTTAATGTTAATTTTAGTTTATATTCAACTTAATCATCGACCTTTTTTTGGAAAAATAACAAGACGAAATAATTGACATTTAATTGAGGTGCTTAAATATCTCCTTAAGATTGAAAGTAATAATGATTATGGAGACTAATAAATTTCAAATTTTTTTGCTATAAAAAATAATAAATTCATGGACTATCTCCAAGCTGTACATCTTGGAAAAAATGTTATTAATGGTTTCCTCCAGTGGCGATGGCTATATATATATAGGTACATAAGTCATTCTTAGCGTTTGGACTAGAGTAATTTTTAGGTATCCTTTCACAAGAAATGACTACTTGAAAAAGAAATTTGATGCTAGTGGTTGACAATATATTCATACAAAATGGACTTTTCCTTAATTGGTTTGAATTAGATAATTACATAGTGAGACTTTTTTTTTTTTTTGGATTAGTAAGACATAGTGAGACTTTATAGGGCTAGAGTTTTAAGCTTTACGGCTGCTAAAATTTCAGTTATATATATATATATATATTATATAATAATTCAAAGAAAAAAAATAAAAAGATAGGCAAATAGTTTATTCAACTCCTATTAATTTTTTTACTCATATTGACTAATCAACATGATTAGGTGTGCTTGTGATCCACATCTTACAAGGATTAAGTAGTAAAAAAGTGGACACCTTATAAGATTTAACAAAAGAACCTATGTGTAGCTATTGGCCCATTGAATGATCCTTTTAAACAAGTGACTTACGTGCTCATTTTCAAGTAATTCTCACATTCGCAAGCCCCCAAGCTAGAAGTGTCGCAAATGATATAAAAACTTATTACCAGTCGAAGGAGTCAAATGCTAGTAGTACAAGGTGCTATGGAGCCATCTCTTAAACTTGCGACCAATATGCTACATGAGAGGAAGCCACCTTTAGATTTCCAATATCTAACGATCGATTTTGGATTGTGTTACATCACAGCAAAGAAGTTGCTTTTAATTTTGAATAAGAGGTGATTGTGATATCTCGTCTCACATGGATTAAATAGTAAAAAAGTAGAAACCTTATAAGTTTTGACAAAAAATTTCATGTGCAAATATTGAATGTCTCTTTTGAATAAATTTTCACCCCTCAATTTCAGATTGTATACAGTAAGCTTAAACTAATCCCTAACATTGTTAAAAAGTTAATTGTTTTTAACTTTAATCTAAAACTTCTTACGGAACAAAAGATTAAGTCACTAATGACTGCGGTAGCAAGCTTTCTTATTACTCGTTTTAAAACACACTAATTTTAAGCATTTTAACAAGTTAATCAATCAAATCAGTTGAAAAAAATCTTCTCACAAAGATTTTCAATAGAAAAAAGTATGTTTAAATGTTTCCTCTCACTACAGCAAAAATGTGTGGAGAAAAGTTGGGCTAACTATTTGCCTGACCATTTGATATATGTATCATTAGATACACAGAATGAGTGTTGATGTGGGAAAAATTTGACCAACACGTGTCTTCTCAAGATAGTGACATATTAGTAATTTGGCTCGACCTTAGCTTGACCTCATCCTCCGACTCGACCTCAACTCCAGCTCGACCTCAGCTTCCAGCTCGACCCCAGTTTTCGGTCGACCCAAGCTTTCTGCTCGACCTCAGCTTCCGAATCGATCATAGCCTCCGGTTTGACCTCAGCTCCGG
>JACFYI010003551.1:465792-475935 GCA_014898755.1 Handroanthus guayacan | reverse complement strand
CTCTTTGTTCCTGTGAACATCTTTCAGGTTGAGTTGACGTTGAGAAACTTTTAGTTATCGAGACATGCATTCTCTAGTCTTCTTTTGCGAATAGAAGTTCCATTATGTGCTATAAGTATGCATATCTTGCTTCTGCCATATACTATTGTAATTTTCAGGACATTACACTTTGGTACAGTATGTTAATCATGGAACATAATCTATTGGCTGCATCCTCTTCAAACGCAAGAATTGCGTATGTACGTGCATATTTAAACTGGAATATTAGTTTCTTGATTCCTTCACAGACTATGTGCAACCTTCCCTCTGAAAAAATTACATCCTACTTATCAGTCTCACAGATTTCAGTTTAGCTATATTAGATCTAGCGGAAATTTGTTCTGGGGCCTGGGGCTGTGACTTGATTATGCATCTTTCCATGGTGTAACCACTGGCCATCTTTTCACATACTGTTTTCTTGGTTAGTTGGTTGTCTGTCTGCTTTAGCTTTTGAGGATATTACTTTTGTCTGTATCTGTACACTGGCATTTGCTGCTATTCGTTCTTTTAGGGATTCCAGTCTGTATTAATTAGTTATCTTCATCCCTTCCTTTCTCAGTTGCAGCCAAGGATACCAGTGATATTATTTTGATTCGAGAATTTTACTTATAAAGTAAAATCTAATATTTCATAAACATCTAACCATGTTGTAAGATGCAACTATGATATTATCTAAATAACTTAGCCAAACACTTATATATTGAATTGGTTTTGGGGGAATTTCAGGTGGAAAACTCTCGAAACTCGCAATAGACACATCTTGTTAGTTGGGTCCATTGTCCCAGTTAGTATTTCTAGACTTCTGCCTTTAAGCTGATGCCTTGAAAATCGGGGTGGAAATAAGATCGGTGATCCTATTAATTATAGATTGTTCAATCGGTTTTAATGATTGATTTAATCAATGTCGCATCATAAATATATTTAATATAAATAAGAGTAAAATATTTTGATAATTTACTACAATACTCTTGAAAGTTGTATACCATCAAAATATTCATATATTAATTAAAATAATAAATTCGAGTGAAAAAATCAACCAAAAAAAAAAAAAAATGGTTCAACCATCGGTTTTGATTGTTTTGTATCGGTTTACTTGCCAACTGGTTTTGTCGCTTCAACCAACCTAGAGAGCCTACTGGTTCTTGATTGAACTTATCGATCTGGGCTGTTTTTAAAACAATGGTTTAAGCTCCCTTTTAATTCACATGTTTATACTTACGCTAAATTTACCAGGGGCTGAAAAAAAAAAAAAAAAAGACAACAAAATCTCACCGTATCCTTGACTATTAATTGAAGTCAATAGGTCCAACGTGCCCTAGTGAGCTGAAAGACGTTTCTTGAAAATTATCCTCAAAAGTTGCAGAATATGGACCAGCAAAATGTCCACGAGTATGTTGTGATGTCAATTAGCAACCACATGTCATGTTTTATGTGAGGAAAAAGCTTTACAATTGTGGGGTTCCCAAGATGTAACATTTTAGTCACTAATAATGTGAAGCACAACACAAACATGTTTCAAAACCATCCATGGATATGAAGTTACCCCATGGCTAACTTAAGTCATTCCTTTAGGAGACATATCAAAGCATGAAAAATGCATGTTCCATTTTAAAATAAGTTCCACTATCAACCTTTCCATAAAAAAAAAAAAAAGAAAGAAAAAAATTCCACTATCAACCTGAAGTTTATCATGATAAAATTTTAGGATAGTTATCTAATATTCCTAGAGTTAGACATAATCATAGGAATATTTTACACATGTTTTGTTAGTCTTTTTGTCAGTAAAACTAACGATGATGGGTGTTACCACAATTTTACAAATTACACGGGAGTATTTCTATAATTGTGAATGTTAAGGAGTTTCAAGATAATTATCTCTGTATTTTACACGTGCAAGATGTAAGAGAATTGAAGATTATTAAGGGGCGGAAGAAAGAAACATACAATTTATTTATTACAATTGAAATTGCATATTCATGTGTCTAGAAAATCTTGATTATCTTGATGGCTAATAGGAATTTGGCTTTTTAAACCTCAATTAATTGGTGTTTACTTTCCAAATTAAAAGCTGTGTTTAAGTGGGATAATCTTTAACCACCGAAAATGGTAGTTCATTAAATCATTATATCAAACTATTGTAGTAATCACTAGCGTGTGCTTAATGACACACTTCCAAAAAGGGTAAATTGAACCAGTAAGCGTAAATGCGTCTTTACTTAACAAGTGCGGGTAAATCAATTTAAACAATAAAAGTGAACAACATTTTAAACCATCAAATTCATTTTTAATTTAAATTTTCAATTAAACCAAGCAATACCTAACCGTCACTACACCAGACCTTCAAAGTAAACATGCATATATTCCATTGATACTTAAGCTCATTCGACTCATAACCACCCATGGCGTCTCAGGGTTGTAATCATATTTTATGGGATGAATTCCAATCTCCATGTTATCCGTTGGGGGGATTGGACTATTGTGGTAATGTTCACTTTGGTGCCAACATAATTCCAATTTGCTTTAGCAAGAATTGCTTTATATAACTATTGAGAACAAAAAGAAGATAAAAAGGGGTCAACCATAAATTTCAAGAATTTTTAGTAGTGGTAGGCAACCAAGGTGAGTTTGAACAAGTTCAATCTAGATGATGAATTTTCAATTTTCAATTTATTTATTTTTATCTGTTTTATGAATTTGACTAGGTGGTTTATTTTTTCTTAGCCAAATGTCATCAAAATTTCTGTCAAAGTCAGTCTTAGTACAATAATGGTTTGATTTATAATTCAACTGAAAAGACAAAAGAAAAGATTAGAAAGGTAACCCCATTTGTCCCACCTGACATTTTATTTTCTAAAGTAGTTTAAAAATATTTTATTCTTTTAATTTAAGGTTATGTGCATTTGACCTCGACTTCTTTAGTTGATTTTCAATTAAAATATGTAGCTGTGCACGTAAATTTGCATGTCACTTCTTTATACTTGAGTCAATTTCCACCAGTAGGGCGGGTCTAGTCATCTCTCTTAAAAGAAAAAAGATATAGTTTTATGTTGTTAAATAAATAATATTTTCTTCTCTAGATTAAAAATTTTTCCTTCTTCTTTTCACCAAAGCAATATATATATATATATATAATAAGCAAATTTGCTGTTTGTCCTAATTTCATGACATTGTATTGAAGTAGACCTAGAAGTGACAGCATCCGACAATAAAACTATGTTGATATAATGATGACCCTCATTTAGACTTTTCATAGTAAGTAACAATATTACTTTTGAGTTGATTGGGTATGGTATACATATAGATATAGGTATACCTTTTGAAAATTTATTGGACCAAACTTCTACCACGCATATTAGGGTGAGCATCGGTCGGTTCGGTAAATTAACCGACCGAAATTTTCGGTTAATTCACCGAAATTTTTGAAAAAGTCTTAACCGTTCACCAAACCAAAATTCTCGATTAACCGACCGAATTAACCGAGAATATTCTGTTCGGTTCGGTTAATTTACCGATTAACCAAAATTGAATTTTTATTTTTATTTTTATTTATTTTTTTGCTTTTTCAAAGAATACCAAGTTGGAGTTATACCATCTATAACTTATATACAAGTATTTCAAATTCATATTTCACATTTATCCCATATTATACATAAAAATCACACAATTCATAAAAAAAATACATAAAAATCACACTATAAAGTCTCTTTTTTAATAAAAACTTAGTTGAAAAAAACTTAATAAAAAAATTAGTTGAAAAAATTTAATAAAAAAATTAGTTGAGAAAAACTTAATAAAGAATTAGTTGAAAAAATATAATAAAAAATTAATTTTATCATTTTCGGTAAATTCGGTTAAAAACCGATTCTGGACAAAAAATTAACCGAACCGAAAAATTAACCAAAAATTTGAAAAACATTAACCGTTTACCGAACCGAAATTTTATTGGATAAAACGGTTCGGTTCGGTCGGTTAACCGATTTTTTTCGATTAATGGATAATTTTGCTCACCCCTACGCATATATTAGTTTTTGGCCACTAATCAGACATTAGTTGACCACAATTATCTATGAGATACAAGAAGAATTTTGAGTGTTGAACTCGAATTCAAATATATATAACGCATGTTTGAATAGTATTGAATAATTTATTTACTCATTTAAATAAACATTTATCCCTTTTTACGATAAATTTTGTTACTAATTTACGTTTAAAAGTATTTTTTCGTTGAGAAATTTCAAGTACAGTAAATGTTGTACGTTGACAACCCAACTTCTCAAGATTCCATTGCTCTCAATTAACCTATAAGATGTCTCAAAATGCCCAACTGTATAAGACTTGATATTTATGACTAAAATGTAATATATGTGGTGTCGTAAACTCATGAATGTTACTTATAAAATATTTTAAATAATTCAAATCACAATTTATGAGTGATTCTTAAAGAAAATACCACCCCCGACCCCCCAAACACCACACACCCCCACCCACCCACCCCAAAAAACTCCTAGTACCTAGATATACACATAAGCAAAGATCTTTAAATGTACATGATATATATGCAAAGACTATTAATGTTGTTAGGCTCCACAATGGCTAAAGTCATCTTGCTATTATTGATGTGATCCATCATATTTACAAGACATATTTATATGAATCCAATTCCTTAAAACATGAGTATGAATCCACATATATGGGCCCCACATTATAATGTGTGTTCAAATTACAATCTCAATTAGATCCTTTTTGCTAATTTGGCTTATGAAAATCCATCAGCCTTTAAACCCTTGTTCTGTTGTAAAGTGGAGGCCTTCGGGCAACCCTTTTTCCTCTTGCAAAGATGATGAGAAAAGACAATGAAATACTGTGTTCCCACCTGATCTTGTCGAGTAGTTTGAGTGGAATTTGTGTCTGTCTCAAAAGAACAGATACATCAAATAGCCAAGACATTCTATTTTATGATCGGTTGACCGATGTTTTTGTTTTCTTGTCCACAGCATATATAGTTACCTAATACTCCCTCCTGGCTAGGGTACTGTGTATTCATTTGTGGTGCTTTTGTGCATTGGCATTATATATTACTCGAATTGTGATATTTTAAAATTAAAGCATGAATATTGAAATTGGGGCATCGTGCTTATGACTATTAATCTAAGAAGAAACCATGTTAATATATACTAGACTTCACATGTTCTAGAGAGTATAATTTCCTTTTTTCCCCCTTTCCCCTTTCAAAATTGAATCAAGCACTAAATAATTTTATCCCCTTTTTAACAAAAAGAAATTGGAGAGCTGGGGGTTTGAGGTGATGACCCACCAACCCTTGTATTAATATTAAAAAAAGTTACAGTCAGGAATTCAAAGCTTATTACATTAATACATAGTTTGGGATTGAGACAGTAGCCCACCAATGTGTATTAATATCAGAAAGAGTTTCAATCAACATTACATCCAAAGCTTAGTACATAATACACAGTTTGGAGATGAGACAATGATCCACCATCCTGTGTATTCATATAAAAATAAATTACAGTTTAGATTACTTTCAAAGCTTAGTACAAACTTACAAAAAATAGAAGATACTGAAAACAATCTAAAACAAGTGCATAATAGCTAGCTGTGCTAGCTAAGGGCACCTATTTGGATTGGGTTAGCTCTCCTGATAATTTGCCCCCTAATGTTTTTTGTGATAAGAGGTTTCCCCATTGTAGGTTCGATTTTTTGAATATACGGAATTTACTTTTCATTAAAAAAAAAAAAAAAAAAACAACTAAGGGCACCCAACGTGGCAAATAAGTGAGTGCATCTGACATGACAAAGATACTCCAACACTTGTTACTCCTGGTGAATAAGAAGAACCCGTCAAGTGATCCACCCAAGACAACAAAGGCCAACATATTCGCCCTACAACAAATTAAAATAAAATGGTAATTACAAATTGAAAATATTTACAAGTCATTAACAGCTACCAAAATATATTATGATATGATATTTTCTTAAATTAGCTTTGAATTAATTCCAAATTTTCACATCTATATAATTTTAGATAGATTTTTTAACATTTTTTTATTTACGTTAAAGATGTACCAACTAAATTAATCAAACGGATCGCATATCATATAATGTACCGATTAAGTTTTCCCGCCAATATCATTTTTGACGTACTGTGAATTCCGCAACTATGGTTAACGTATAGAGAGGAAAAGAGTCCATGCTCAAGAACAACATACAAAGCCACCAAGATTCAGCCCCTTACAAATTTAATTTCTAAGATTCAGACAGGTACAAATTTAATTTCTTTCATTTCCCATTTTCCATTTTTTATCAACAATTCAACATCCTTCACCTCTGCGGCTCTGCACGAATTCACTGCCTTTTTCCTTTTTTTTCTTTTGTGTAAATCCAAACCTATCCCTTGTAAATCCACTTTCCCTCTTTTTCGTAAATCCATATCCATATTTTGGAATTATCTTCTCTCGTTCACATACACCCCCACACCCACCCCCCTTCCATACGTGTATATATATGATCATAGGCCTTGAGACAAAGACTCACTAGTGGGTTGGGTATTTGAGTTCTTTTCCCCCTCCTGTTTTCCTGCCGACGCAGTGTCTTTTTTCTTTCTTGGCTTGCTTTTTGAGCTTGTGGGCTGACCCCATTATTCAAGAAAAGCAATTCTCGAAAAGCTCATGATGGGGTTCCAATTCTTGGTGGTGTTTTTATTATTTTTGGTGATTTTGAAATGGGTTCTTGGAAATGTGAATTCTTGGTATTATGAAATAATAAAATTGGGTGACAAAAGGTATGATCTTCCACCAGGTGATTTGGGTTGGCCTTTCATTGGCAACATGTGGTCCTTTCTTAGAGCCTTCAAGTCCACCAATCCTGAGTCTTTCATCTCAAGCTTTGTTGACAGGTGACCATCTCTTTCTCTAAGAAAAATGCAGGAAAAAGATTACACTTTTATAGGCTTGTTGTCATGATTATCCCATGATTAAGGCTGTCTGGTGATGAAGGACAGTTAAAAATTGGTGTTGCTTTTTGTTGGGTAAAACTAATACTAATAAACAAAAGCTGGGCTCTTCTTTTTCTTTGTTTTCTATGCCACGCAACTTCCATTATGATTATGGTCCCTGAGATAGGAAATAAATGTTGTATACATATATATACCTTTGCCCAATGCAGAACAGTAAGTATATTTATATGAAAAATATCAATCCTGATTCACATATGTGGTTTTCTAGACACTAATTAGTTCTACATTCCCACTAAATTGATATATGAAGTCATTATGATAAAGAGAGGCAAAATTTCACCTTTTTTTTCTTTTTTCGGTAGCTAATGGACCTCTCTGTTACAAAATATAATGGAAAAGATTCAAATTCGATTTTTTTGTGTACTTTTTGGATGCGTCGAATCAGGCCACAATTTTTTATACATGTCCAATAAATTTACACATGTAAGAGATCAGGAATAGGAGATAACACCTTGAAATAGTTAGTCAATTCTAAGATTTTGGGTGATGTGTCTAGGATCATACTTTCATGCTTTTGATCCCAATTCTAAGGTTCATACAGCTGTCTTTTTTGGTTGTGTACTAAACTTAATAGTCAGCATGTAAGTTAGAAGAAAAACTGCATCCATCATACAGATGGTTAACTTTAAAGGGAAATGCAGGCCTCATTTTGTCATTTTCCCTGGTCTTTTACAACCTAAATACATATTTTTATTGGTTGTTTTGACATCGAAAGTACTGCATTGTACTAAAAAATGATAATATACTGGTACAAGGCTTTGTATTTAAGGAGGAAAATCAGTCCCTTTCAGCCTTTTGATTGATGTGACATTTCAGTTTGCGTCAACCATCTTTAACCAACATCACGTTCTTTCCCATGATTCTTTGTTCTTTTGTTGGTAGCTTTGGATGATTGTATAGGGACATTTCATCTCGTAATAAAGAAACCAGTGATTTTCAAAATCTTGAAAATGTTCTGTCTCAATAATAAGTACAAGGTTTACGATTTGCTTTTCTGTAATGTAAATACAAATATGCACACAAAAAAATAAACAAGTTTCCTGCTTATAATATGATCACGATTAGTTATAGGTTACAAACTGGTGGTGATAATTGTCGATGAATTATGCAGATTTGGACGTACTGGACTATACAAGGTGCACATGTTTGGGAATCCTAGTATTATCATTACTACAGCAGAAGCATGTCGAAAAGTTCTAACTGATGATGAAGCTTTTAAACCGGGTTGGCCCTCTGCTACAGTGAATCTTATTGGAAGGAAGTCATTTGTTGGCATTTCCGATGAAGAGCACAAATGGCTACGTAAATTAACAGCGGCCCCTGTTAACGGACATGAAGCATTATCTGTGTACTTGAAATATATAGAAGATAACGTCGTAATCGCTCTGGAAAAATGGGCACAAATGGGACAAATAGAGTTCTTAACTGAGCTTCGAAAACTTACATTCAGGATAATTATGCACATTTTCTCGAGCTCGGAGGGTGAGCAAGTTATGGAAGCATTGGAGAGGGAGTATACTACATTGAATTATGGCGTTAGGGCTATGGCCCTTAATATACCTGGATTTGCTTACTACAACGCGCTTAAGGTGAGGTTTAATGATGATATATATTTTTTTTTTCCTTTTTTTTAAGATAAAGCACTATAAACATGTAGCATTATGTGATGTTTTCTTGAACTTTTATTATTATTAGGCACGTAAAAAACTTTTGGCTGTTTTCCAAGCCATAGTAACCAAGCGAAGGGAGGAGAGGGGAAAAAGTCCGAAGAAAGACATGATGGATGCTCTTATCGATGCTGAAGATGAGCACGGTAGAAAATTGAACGATGAAGAGATAATTGATGTGTTGGTTATGTACCTAAATGCGGGCCATGAATCTTCAGGGCACATCACTATGTGGGCAACCCTGTTCCTACAGAAGCATTCCGACGTCCTCAAAAGAGCTAAGGTATCTATTTATTGGACGATCAGTAGTATACGTAGTTGCAATAGAATATAATGCAAGAACAGCCGTTAGTTGTTAACTTTGCTTTCAAATAATGTTATGGATTAAAATTCAGGCTGAGCAAGAGGAAATTGTGAGAAACAGACCACCTGGTCAGAAAGGTTTGACGCTAAAAGAAGTACGGAAAATGGAATATGTTTCTAAGGTGTGAAATCTTAATAATCTTCAGTCCTTTTTCTGATTCACGATATCAAATTATATTCAAATTTTTTAAAACATGCTCACAGGTGATTGATGAAACACTTCGTGTGGTCACATTCTCACTTGTGGTCTTTAGAGAGGCGAAGAAGGATGTCAACGTTTGTGGTACGTTGCAATTCTTGATTCGTTGAGCTCTATTTCGCCTTAGAGGGTGTTTGGCTAAGCTTATTTAAAACATCTTCTAAGTTTTTAGAGCTTATAGGATGTTTTTAGAGTTTATAACCTGCTAAATCTTATTTTGAAAAATAAATTGAAGCATGTGATAAAATTATACAATGTTAGTAATGCCAAATTTGTATTTAAAATAATTAAAATTGAATGAGTATGTTAGATCTTGAACATAGGTTGGGACCCCCTCCTTACTTTTCTCAAGGGAGCTAATAAAATCTTTAACATGTTATAATTTCACGAGCTTATAAACTCTTTGTCCAAAAAAATTACGAACACTTTTTGACATCTTGTAAGTTCTAACACCCTCTTAGTTGCACTCAGATGTATATTCTTCAATTATGGTGATAATTTGCCAGCAGGAAACTCACGAAGTCGAGTTGGTTATTTCTATCAGGTTACACCATTCCTAAGGGATGGAAAGCGTTGGTCTGGTTTAGGAGTGTTCACTTCGACCCTGAAACATATCACGAACCAAAAACGTTTGATCCTTCAAGATGGGACGTGAGTTATATATAAACCATCTCTTTTTTGCCTTCTCGTTCCTTCGTTATTGTTCATACTAGAATTCGTGAAAAAATTATAATATGTTTGGATGCTATCTGTAGGGATTTACACCCAAAGCTGGACACTTCCTTCCTTTTGGTGGTGGAAGCAGATTATGCCCTGGAAATGATCTTGCCAAGCTTGAAATT
>JACFYI010003551.1:408069-435523 GCA_014898755.1 Handroanthus guayacan | reverse complement strand
TCTTTTATATATGTTCTAATGTGGTATAGTATTTATGTCTAATGTAATATACTCATCAAAAAGAAAAGAAAAGAAAATTTTATATGCAGTATACATGAATTGGCAGAAGGCATTGCCCTCATTAGGGCCTTCTCCCCCTCATACATACATATATATATAGTAATAATAATAACAGTTATAGTAATTATTATATTAAATATAATGTGTGTGCGACAGTGTGTGGTGTTTATGTATTTTACATGTACATTACAAATCTGCATTGGGAGGAGTTTTTTATTAATGACCTCTCCCTCTAATATATATTATAATAATTCTAGCAACATTTTATATTAAATGTGTGTAATGATATATATATATAACATTTATACTATATATATATTTATGCATTGAACCTTCTCCCTATATTATTGTTATTATTATTATCATCATCGTCATCATCATCTAAGAAGGCGACTTGCTCCGGACTTTTTAAAGAGAAATTTGTTTCATAGAAATTCTCTGAGATTATGAAAATGAAAGGCCAAATTAAACAAGTTGTAGAAAAAATTCTAGAAAATTAATTTTCAGAGAAGAGTATGCTATTCAATCACTGCCCAAGTTTTTTTTCCTGATAAAATCCAAATCTTTTCATGAACTAGAAATGGGAAAACCTAATTAAAATGATAGACACGAATGTGAAATTAAAGCTAACCCGATTAAGATGTCTAAGTTGTCCAATATTAAAATTGAACTGCTTGTTCAAAAGCCATAATAAATAAATAAATAAACAAACAAACAAAAACAAAATTATCAAATTTTCAGTTACCCACAAGGACAGTATGTGCCTGGATCCTTGATATTATGCAAATACAATTTATGCATAGATGGTGACCAAAATCCACAATCAGATGTCATGACCTATTCCACATATTCATATACCATATAGTTTGAATCAATTTCATTTAGAACTTAAATAGTAAATCATTAACATATCAATAGAACCTCATGTATTTTGACAAACAAAGAATAAATGTCACCATGTACAGTTAATTTTCTGGCTTGGATTTGGCAGCTAAAAATATTTAGCATATGTATACGAAAAAAATTCAGTGAAGAAGGAAGAGAGAGAGAGAGAGAGAGAGAGAGAGAGAGAGAGAGAATGTAACATGGCTAAAGTGAATTTGTAAATAGTTAGATCAAATTTTGATATCACTAGGAGTGAGCGAGATAGATTAACAATTACTCAATCAAAATAACTATTTAAATTTAGATCATCAAAATAACTTTTTCATGTGCAATATTTTTGTACTAAATTTATTAATTTAGTTTTTAGATTAAATTATTAAATTTGTTAATTACTTTTGCAATATTATAATCTGTTAGAAGCCACTACAAGAAAAAATAGCAAAAGTGACAAAAAATTGAGTGGCAATATAAAAATTATCACTAATTCTATATAAATAGTGACAAAAAATAACATTTTATCACAAAAAAGATTTTTAACAAACTTAATAGTGACAACAATGTATTTATATTGTCACCATAAACAATTAGTGACACATATATAGTGACTACCTAGTGACAATGGAAATCTTGTCACTAAATTATAGTGACAATTTTTTTGTCACTAGATTGTTACTATACATGTGTCACTAATTGTCTATAGTGACAATTTGAAACATCATCTTTTGTCACTAATAAGCTATATAGTGACAATACTTAAAATATTGTCACCAAACTCATATAATTTGTGACACAATTAAAGTTATTGTCACTTAAGATCTATAATTAATGACAATTTTTATATTGTCACATATTTTTTTGTCACTCAAAATAGATTTTTTTGTAGTGAGCCCACATTAAAAAAGTGTTGAAAATAGAGCTTGGACTTAACTCAATCCCAAAAGTTAGCTTGTGATGTGAGAATTGTCCAGAACCATATGAAGAGGCCATGACCCTTATATTTTTCTAATGTGGGATTTTAACATACCTCCCACACGCCCAAGAATGAGTATTTGAAGCATAGGATAATATGAAACGGGTGAACAAACAACACATGCCCAGTAATAAATATCTGGAGCATGAAATAATATGAAACAAATACTGAATAACTCAACATCAGGAATAGGTCTGGCTCTGATACTATATTGAAAATGGAGTTTGGACCTAACTTAACCCCAAAGCTAGCTTGTAAGGTGAGAATTGTCAGGAACCATATGAAGAGGTCAGGACCCTTATATTTTTCTGATGTAGGATTCTGACATAATCAAAATAATTATTTTTCTAGTTAATAGCAAAATAATTATTTTTGAGTTAATAACGAATTTTAAATCAATTTTGTATTAAAAATGCTGAAAATACAAGGGGGTAAGTGTTGTAATTAATAGTTTGAGGGTGAATAAGACAAATATTATAGTTAAGGGGAGTAAGGTGTTTTTAACCCTGAATTTTGTATCATAATTAAAAATGCAAAAAATTTATACTTTTAAGGTATTTTATTTAATGATATATTATATCTATATTTTTAAGTATAATTATTATTTACGGTTATTTTGGTTCGATTCTTTGATCATATTTCACATTTTTATCAGACTTGAAGTTGATATTAATTAATTTATATCCTATTGAAGAAGGTACTATATGACAAAGATAACAAAATTAAGGTTATAATAAATTATCATATAAGTCTGTAACCCTTTATAAAGGGCTACAATATTTTTCTCTGCGTTAATTCTAACTTTTAAGGGCTAATATGCTAGATATTGTTAAGAAGAAAAGGACAATATTCCATTCCAAGTAATTACAATACAGTAGAATCAATCAAAACTATCATGCAATAGGAAGAAAAAAAAAAAAAAAAAGTTCTATATACGCTATTGGTGGGATTCAACTCAAAACTAAGAGGACAAGAGGCTTGTTAATTTACAATTGATGAATAGAAAATATTTCTTTTCAATTTTCATATGTATTAATTTTTTTTTGCCTCTTACAACAATGGAAATTTATTTTTTGTCTTTTGTAATTTAATGAAAAACTCCTGTATTTTCCCAAAAGCATTTTAACGTAAATTTCCATGTCAATTACAAAGAAAACAAGGGTTACTGAATTAATCAGGGGGATTTTTTTTTTTTTTTTAAATCATCTGGCGTAGGTTCGATCCATTAGTTTAACTTTTCCATGATGTGACCCTAATCTATATCCACACGGATGACATACTCCTCATTTCTTTTCCAAAATATATATCAAGCATATTTAAATTAATGAGAATTGACGAAAAATCAAATTAAATATCCATAATGATAGTTTGACCATCACATCCATGGTGATTTAATCACATAATTAATTCCAAAATTGACAGCACTATTAGAATACTTTAAAATTTATTTAACATTATTATCTAAACCCTTAACATTAGCTCATGATCCTAGCTGACCCTACCCCTATTACAACTAAGTGGACCAATTATTTGCTCTTATCTAAATCACAAGCAAAGATAAAAAAATAAAAAAATGGGAATCTTGTGCTAGTCAAAATTTGACATTGCACAAATGAAATTTATATATATATATATATATGTGTGGTAAAAAATAAACTGCTTAATTAAAAAATTAAAGTATCATGGTGCAGCTACGTTGTCACGGGCTACTTCGGTGGCACCATGATTGTAGATGTCTTTTGCTACAAAACTATACGATAAGGGAAATTGTCAAATAAAGACACATATAGTAAATATGAAATAATTAGATATTGACGATTGAAAAATGTTTCTAGTGAATTTTTAAATTGGAAAACTTTATTTAATGAGATTTTTCATATTGAATTTAATTTGAATATTATCAAGTTAGTTCAGTTTGGCATTTTTACTATTATTTTTTTGTTTCTTTCTTTTTTTCTTCTAAAAGAGTGAGAGAGAAAGGGTCATTGGTCAATGAGGCAGCTCAACAGTATGCTGTACAAGTTATCGACTGATTATAACGTGACATGAATGGCAACAACATTTGAGTTTACTTTCTGTAATATATAGGATTATTAAGTAATTAAGAAATATAATAAAATATAAAATACTAAAATAAAGTAATATAATTTTCTGACCATTATTGTTATACTTATTGCCCATGTCGTGCGAAAATATTAAATATTTTTTATCAATATTCATTTCTATAAGCTAAAGTGATTCCGACCAAGCCGTCCCGTTGATGATAGTACTGAGATAAAGAAATATTGTTTTGGTCCCTTAAGTTTTAATTTATTTTAAATGAGATTTTCAGTTTACAGGATTAGATGAGTTGAGTAATTCAATTTTGAATCTAAGTTAGAAATGTCAAGTTCATATTCGAGTTCAATGAATTTGTAAAGTTTAAATCCAAATTTGCTTAAAAGATCAGTATTTAACTTGATTTGATTTTAATTACTTGAAATATTTTATTTTCACCATCTTTTAACATCATATTATTATATACTCCCAATTAAATTTAAAATATTTATTTTTTTATGATTTAAAAAGCTAGAAATAATTTAGTTAGTAAGATTATCATCTTGTTGTATTTTGATAAATTTGATTCTAATTTATAGTTATCAATACATTTCACTGTTTTACTATAAATATTATTAATTATTTATTATTAGGTTTATAACAATATTCTTATTAGTAAAAATTTAAAATAGTCAAAAAAAAATTGCTAATCTACTCGCAAGTTTCTGAAAAATTATATTCAAGTTTGAGTTTGAAAAAAATATCGTCCTTGATTCTAATATTGTTGAGTTAATTCATTGAGACTCACAAACTAACTCAACCTCTCTTTTACCCAAAAAAATTTTAAAAATTAACATATATGTTCATCATATGATAAGAAAAATATTATATACAAATTAACATTATGAAGTCACTACACGTACTTGTAACAAACTACTGTAGAAAATTTCCCGTGTCGAAACGAAAATACCATTAAATATTGGGGAAGTATTACAAAATCAATATACACGGCAAAGAATTCAAAATTATCATCCTCACTGTCCCTTCCCTGTTTACACACAACTTGCCCAGGCATTGACTTTGATTTGTTCTTCTCTTCAAACTTCCACAAACCTCTATTTGTGTACCCCATTTCGTCAATTTTATGTATAAAAGCCCTTCACAATCTCCATCCAACTTCCCTCTTTATTTCAGCTTAATTTGAAGCTGGTCCTCCAATGGATTTCCCTCAAGATTTTAGGTGCCCCATTTCCATGGAGATCATGAAAGATCCTGTAACTATCTCCACCGGCGTAACATACGAGAGAAAAAACATCGAGACATGGTTTTATATTTACAAGAAAAGAACTTGTCCTGCTACAATGCAGAGAATCGAGAGTTTTGAAATGACTCCAAATCATACTCTCAAGAGATTGATCGTCGCGTGGTGGGAGTCACAGCCGCCGGAGCACTGCTGTAACTCGAAGACGCCACCGTCGGAGAAGCATGAAGAACTGGCGGCGCTTCTGGGCACGATTGATTCCACGCCGTTTAAGGTAAGTTCTCTGAAAAAATTGAGGTCGATTCTCGAAACGGGAGACGAAATAAAGAAAGATTTCAAGGGATTAGGCGGAGTGGAAGTTCTTGTGAAGATAATTTTCCAGATTTTAATTGAAAATTCAGATTTTGTAACGTTTAGAGCTTGTGAAGAAGCTTTAGGTGTTCTTCATCAGATCCCTGTTTCCGATGAAGATGAGCTTATTCTCCAGCTTTTGATGAAGCCCGATTTTATGAAATCCATGGCGATTATGCTTCAAAGAGGAAGTGCAGAAGCCAGATTTTGCACAATTTCAACTTTTCAAAAGCTGGCAAAAGCTGATTATAACTGGAATTACATCGCACAAGAACAGGGCATTGATTTCTTCAAATCCTTGCTAGAAATCGTGTCCGATGAAATCTGCACCAAGGCAAGTTCTTGCGCTCTGAAACTGCTCATAGAAATCCTCGAAGCTTCAAAAAAGTCGCGCTTAAAAGCTATAGAAGCTGGCGCCATTTGCACACTAGTAGAGCTTATTCCTGATTCAAACAGATCAAAATGCGAGAAAATCTTGCAGTTGATTAAGTTACTGTGTGAATGTGCTGAAGGGAGATTGGCTTTTATAGAGCATGGATTGGGGATTTCTGCAGTATCGAAGAAAATGCTGAGTGTTTCAAATGGAGCAGCGAAAATGGGGGTGAAGATTATGTGGTTGATTTCGAGTTTTCACCCGACGGAGAAGGTTTTAGAGGAGATGGTGGTTTGTGGGGCGGTGAAGAAGCTGGTGGCGCTGCTGCATGTTGGTGGCGGCGCTGGGCAGTCGAGCACTAAGGATAGGGTGGTAAAGATATTGAAGTTGCACGGCCGGACGTGGCAGCGGTACCCTTGTTTTCCTACTGATGTGAAGGGTTGTTTGGGGTTGGGAAGTGAGTGAAGGTGAAAATGGAAAGTGAAAAGTTTGCAATGTAATTTCATTATGGTTTATACACAAATTATTCTTTGGTTATTGAATCATAAGTTTTTGGATTAGCGTGGTTGTAATTTATTTGATGTGATGAGTGAATTATAGATGAAATATATGATATATATATATATATAAGATGTGATTATTTTGTAAAAATAGTTCTTCGTTATGGTTAATTAAAAGTATCGATGTGTTTCATTTAAATAAATTCATTATTTCATAATAATTACTATTTTGTGTGCAAACACAAAATATTGTTCAACATTAATACTGCGAGCTATGTGGTAAGAAACTTGAAGCATTCATGAGTTTTGGCTAGTTGAACAATTTATCATATTAATTAATACATTTTTAATTGAACCTTAACTTTCATCATGTACTTTATATCAGGGCAAACGTAACTGGATAAAATGAAGTAAGCACGCCCTACTTTATTTTTATATCAATTTTTTGTTTAGTTTGCACATTTAACTTGATTTACATGACTTTTTTTTCTTTATATTTGATGTTGATATTAGGAATGATGCAATTGTTTATTGATATGTACTGGCTATTTTTTTTAATAAAAACTTAATTTCAATTAATTCTCATCATGACCTTGATGTCACAAGTTCGATTCTCATCAGTGTAAGACTGTCTTCTATCCTATGGTAGATTTGAAAATTTTTCTACTATATAGTAGGATAGGAGGATTTTTCTTTAATTGTTATTATACTGATATTTGATTATTATTGATATATCAATGTATTCATTGAATTGAATATGGCTTCTAAAAAAATGAATGTTAAACCACAAGGCCAACAAATAATTTCACAAGTTGAGATTCAATTAAATTTTTTTGGGCCATTTTTAAATCAATTTTTTCTTTTCAGAAATGATTCATGACATCATTAAATTAATACATGATCAACTATATACATCCGGATAGATACCAAATATATTAACTAACAAATAACAAGTATATAGCTTTTTTTGATAGGTAAATAAGTATTTAAATAATTGTGAAATAGAAAAATAATTCGTTAGGAAAATAAATTCAAAATCTTAACCTCTTAATGAGTCTTAATTAATGAAGATTTGTTGGCCTATTAATGTCAAAGAAGAGGTTCCCATCTCTTGTATTCTCTAGAGTTCATCCAATTTCTTAATAAAAATAAGTGCCGTAACATATGCTGTAAGTATACTTAAATAAAAACTGTCAGACCGTGAGCGACGCGTCTTCACATCAACCTGGGGAAAAAAATAATAACAATAAATAAATAAATAAAAATATAATTTTATCCTTTTAATTAATGCTAATATAATTAGTCAAAATTGTAGTTTCCTCAGATATACCAAATTCAAATGTTATTAATAGCTTTTAATTTTCGATTGGCTCGAGGGAAATTAATCTCCATCTTCACAAAGTCAAAAGAATATGATGGGAGCATGCTCCATACACCGAAATTGTTGAACGATTAAAATGGCGAAATCATCTTTGACTTAGCTATATTAATTTTTTTTTTTAAAAAAAAAAAGAAAATACATCATAATAATGATAATTATCAATAAAATTTAGAGTATAAATGCTAGTTATTATGCCAAAATTTAGAAATGAAATTAATATATTTTTAGACTTCAAAGTACGTAAAGGGTCGGCATCAACTTACACTAGGTATATATGTTAAAGACTACAATTTAGGTAAACCAGAATCTTAGTTTAACTACCGAAGTACTAAACCAATTTTTTTCATGAATTTCATAGGAAAATCTTAGTAGTATGATTTATTTATGTTTAAATGAAATATGTTTATTTTCATTGTTTAAAACACAAGTGTCACTATTAGCCGTTGGGCATACAAACAAGCTTTTGCCGACCGACTTAATTTAGGCCAAATTAGGTTGTCGATCCATACATTTATTTTAGGGAAAATTGCTGCAACTGTCTAATAACTAGGAGCATCAAATGAGTTGAAACTAGAGTTTGAATAAAATTGAGCTCGAGCAAAAAGTTAATTGTTCATAATTCATGAACTAGCGAGCCTATTTGAGCTTTTAAGTTTATATCTACGTATTATATATTTTTTGATAATATATAAATATATATCATATACTCTTGATTAATAAATATTCAATAATAAAAAAGTTATATTTTGAACTCAAGCTCGAGCTCAATTTCTTTCATTTGAGCTGGATTTTGGACAATGAAAAATAAGCTTATTGAGATCAAGCTAGCTCAAGCTCAAAATATATACGTAACTGGAGCTCAAGCTCGACCTTCAAACTTTCTAGAGCTCAGTTCATGCTCGACTTGTGGGCACCCCTATAAATAACTAGAGGTCATTTCTATGAATGAATACGAATTTTTTATTGTGACAATTTAGGACACTAATTTTAAAATAACTATATATACGCCAAGACTCAGCTTGAAAATTTGAATCTAGCTAGAACTTATCCTACTATATATGACATTTTATAGCTGGCATGCCATATTTCAACTGGACTTATCCTATGTGGCCTCAATACCTTGCACAATACAAAATAATTTAGTTTTGGCAAGTAAAATATAATGGTTGTGGAAGTGGTAGGCAGCAACCTCAAATATAATAACTTCGGTGGAAGTGGAGTTAATAATCCAAAATTAACTTAATGAAAGCATTTCGTCATTGCTTACATTGAAGTAAAAATATCTACCATAGCTATATGCCCTGATGGATTTTTCACAACCTCAACTAAACTACATATCATTGTTTCGATAATGGTGTAACAAATGACTTTTCATCACCACTATTATCTATTAGTATCAAATTTCACTTGTGGTAATTGCTCAACCTTTTTATAGCCATATTGAAAAAAAAATGTCCAAAAGTAAGTAGATTAGATGGATTTAAAAGGAAAAAAAAAACAAAAAAAAAATCTCTTTGACTTAAAATGAAATAATTGAAATAGTTTTCTTTCCACATGTCTATAGGAATCTTCTATAAAGAGAATTGCATTTCCTTGTGGCCACTACTTAAAAACAAACTTCATTCATCCAAATGAAAGAAAGCCTCCATGGCTAACACATGGAGCCCCTTTAAACCATGACGGGGAAATGAGATCTCATTTATCGGATAACTATTCATTAGAAGCCATTGCCTATAAATTAATTCATGTTACTTTAACTATTTTTGCTCAAAAAAAATTAAACAACTACTCCAACATAAAAGTGAAAGAGAGTAAAAATGCAGGCCATTAAGGAAAAATTAAATGACATGAGCACCATGCGCCAAGCTAAGGCTGAAGCAAAAGAGGAGGAAAAGGTACATAATGCCCTTGCATGGCTTTTATTTTACATGAATTAAGTGATAAAATCACATGGAACTTTTGGTGGCATATAAACTTAATGCAATCAAACACAAAATGAGGAGTCTGTCAAACTACACTAACATAATGAAGAATAGATACTATAAGAATTTACCCTGTTACTAGCAAAAAAACTGTGAAGATCAAGGATCAGTTTTTACACAGATAGACACTAGTGATCTCTAAATGTGGCAAAATTGCATTTTTAGTCCACAAAGGGGTCAACATTTTTAATCCCAAATTTTTCAAATTCGTGAATTTAATTCCAAGTTTTTAAAAATGTTGCAACATTAGTTCCAAAATCAAAATTCCATCCAAAAATTAAAGGAGCGGAGCACATGTGGAGCGAGTGGCTGTCCGAAAATAACATGCTCGGCACATGTTCCGTTAATTTTTGGATGGAAAGTTGGTTTTGGGACTCATGTTGACATTTTTAAAAACTTGGAACTAAATTCACGAACTTAAAAAACTTGAGACTAAAAATGCTAACCCCCAATCCTATGGGACTAAAAATGTAATTTTGCCTATAAATGCCTATAGGAATTTTTTAGGCTGTGATAAAAATTATCATGACAAAAATTAGTAATGTGTTTTTCATATTCATAGAACTCATTAGTGATAAAACATATACTAAAGGATTTATGATAGAATAAAAACCGTCAAAATACCATTTTAGTGAAAGAATTCATTATTTGAATGGGTGATGAATTCTTCCATTATGGAGAAGATTTGCTTCCAACCCACGATACAAACAAACTATTAAATGCGTCCTCCAAATGTTGAATTTTTCATTAATTGAACTGTTATACACAATAATAATATAATCAAAACTGAATTTTGTACAACATGTCTCCTCATGAGTCATGATTGATAGTTTATTATGCTAATTTCCCTCATCTTCAGGCGGAGAAAGAGATGGCAAAAGCAAGACTTGAGGTGGCTCATGAGATAAGATTGGCAAGAGAAGCTGAAGCCGAAATGGATCACCACGTCAACAAAGCGGCTCAAAAGTTGGTGCAGCACGAGCGCAAGAACCCGCTACAGGGCGGCGCCGCCGACACCAGTTACATGTCGGATTCTTACAGCAATCCAGGAACTGCATATCCAACTGACTGGGCGGGATACGGTGGTGGTGCCGCAGGCAGTGACCCCAATTCCTACCGTCACACTGGCAGCACTGGCACCGCTGCCGGCGTCAGTAACATGCCCGGCAGTCCACCAACTCATAACAACTTGCTCTAGACATTTAATTTGCCCATTTTTCCGTTTCAAGATCTAGAATATCTTACGGGGTTTATTTTAGTTTGGTTTGGATGCTACATTTTTTCCTTTTCTTTTTTTCCCAATTCTTTTAATAGCTTGTTTTCACCACATATAACTTGCTGATTTTTGCAATCTTATTTTTTATGAAATATGTGGTTTTTCTTATCAGGAGTTTTGGATTGTGTTTGTTTATGTTCCTTCAGAACATTTTGATTTTCCTAAAACACAAACGAACATATGACCTTTCTTGGGGAAAAATAAAAAAAAATTATTTTCCCAAGATGCGCCTCTTAAATTATAGAAATTACTAAATAACATTAAAAATTACAATAATATATAATAATCATAACCAATCATTATTTTTATATACAAATATATTTTATAATTATAATTATATAACAAATATCTTATTAAAATCAAATTTCTCCCTACTAGCCAGATAACAAAGTAATTGACTTAACGTCTACTGTGAAGATTTTCTTCCCAAGTGAAAGGATTGTCGCTCAACGAATAAAAGTTACTCTAGGGATAACAGGCTAATCTTCCCCTAGAGCTCACATCGATCGATGGGAAGGTTTGGCACATTATTGTCATCTCCTCACCGCCTGGGATTGTAGTATGGTTGTTCACCCATTAAAGTAGTACGTGAGTTCAGTTTAGAATGTCGTAAAAACACAACCAAATATTATTTCATCTTAAAGAAACATTATGACATTTCCAAAATCTAAAATATGATATGTACTCTTACTAACTACGTTAGTGTGCCACGAGCCTTTTGTCTGAATAAAATATTTTCTACGCATTTTAAAAATATATCATTCATGTGCAATACAAAGTGAAGCTATATTTGGTGATAATTTCAAAGAAAAGATGAAATTAAGTTGTCAAAGGGTATTTTGTGTCCATAATAATTATTGTCTCGACACTAATTGTAAAATTCTTTTTAGCTGCAATTGTTTCGTACTGTAATTTTTAATTATCGTACGTATTTTTCTTTAGGGACAATTAATACTCTTGTTAATTTGACACAAAAGATTGTCGATCTTTCTTTCCAATATTTTTTTTTTTTTTTTTTTTGGGTATGAAATGCTGCTAGTTGTAATGAGTTATAGCATCCATTGTGCGTTCAATTTGTGTTATATTTAATAATGAGAATATAATTAATGTGTTTTATATTGTTTATAAACATGCATGAGTCTATAAAGTGGTATTTAGTGAATTATAACTTACGAAAGTAGAGGTCCATGGATGTTAATTACTTTCTACATTAGGACATGTGAGTTTGTTGTGCACATTTTAAGAATCCACATAAAAATATACCAAAAACATACTAGTGCTTTATTAAAAGACTATTTGTGGAAAAAATAAAAAAATAAAAAAAAACATTTATTTAACATTTTTTGTATTTTTTTTAACGTTTATTCTTATTTGTCACCATAAGAGGGAAGCTTTTCTAAAGAAATTTTACTTTTTATAATTAGTTCAAAATAAATTCATCAACAAAAGGAGCTTTTTCAACAAGGGCACTAATTTGCGTTTTCATTTCAATCATAAATATAGTTCATATGAAACATTGTATGTTGGTTACAGTTATTTTGTCACTAAAATATAATTCTTAATTTGAGGTGTATTTTCCAATCGTAAGTAAACTCAAAGAGATCTTATATATCCTATATATTAATATTTCCCAAAAACGAAATATGATCACTGGCTAGCAGAGAAAGTGGATTGTTAAGAAAATTGTGATGCATAAATTTATTTATTCATAAATGATAAAGTGATGCAAGTTGAAAATCCATGATGCATAAGTTTACTTATAAATAAGTGATAAAATGAAATGGTGATCGTTAAAAATTAATGATGCTGCATAACTTTAATTACTTATTCATAGATTTCTATTAATAAATGACGATGGAACTTGATCTTATTTATGATTTTATTATCATTCAATTCTCGATTTCTAATACACAAAACAACATTCTTAAGTGGATAAAAATGCAATGTGATGATCAGTTACAATTAAAATGTTCGTTAATAATAATATTCAACATACAATGAAATGGACCTATAAGTATGAAGAACTTTTAACAACATTATTTTAGTAAAAACAAATTTACTTTATAATTGGTTATGTCTTAAAATGTCCGAGTTAAGAAACTAATTTCTATAAAAGATTATAGTCATAGTAATATGTATACTCACTGTATATTTAATTTTATGAAATAACCATTTCAGAATCTACAATTTCTCTAATATTAGACACCAAATGTTTCCGTCGTTAGGCTTCAAGTATTCAATTGTAATATATACAAGAACCAATTAATCAAATACTAAAGACCCTATATTGCCAAAGTAAAGAATTCAACAACTTATGATCGAAATTTAGATCTAGCTAATACTTATATTAAACTTTTGTTTTTGTGTTTGCTTATTAATTTATGGCATATATTGAGTACTTAAAATTTGAAATGAATGCTAAAAAAATAACAACTATTTTAAATGAATTGGCTATCTATAATTTTGAATTCAATAAACTTTTTGAGTCAAAGTAAATATAATTAAGCCATTCCAGATTTTTTTAGAATATATCATTACTGATAAAATTGGTCTTATCTTCTCATTGAGGCTCTAAACAAATATGTTCCAAAATATCACAATAATTTCACCAAACCAACTTAGAGTTACAATGAGGAAGCAATTTATTGAAAAATGTTATCAAGAACCTAAAAACCAATGAAAAGAGGAAAAAAAATAAAAACTAAAATTAAAAAGACACCTTTTCAAATATAGAAAATCGATACTTCAAATTAATTAATGTGCTCCGGGTCCGAATTTAGGTTCGGCAGAGGTACTAGCGTTCGCATGGTCAAAAATATACGGATATGGCAGCACCATCCCGTCATCCCAACCAAGCCCGCGACCCTTCGGACTCTCCACCAGGTTCCATGGAAAATTCTCCATGTTTTCTTCACCCACTGGCGGCGCCACGACTTCCACAGCCGCTGGAGCTTCCACCATCCGCACCGTCGCCGGGGGAGCAGCCACCACTTCCGCTGACGCCGCCTCCGGTGGCGCCACCGCTTCACCATTTCTCCGCAACGCCTCCATCCGAGAATCAATATTCTTGACTATCTGATTTACGACCCAGCCCATCTCCGCTGCGTCACGGAGGTCAAAACCCTCGAAACCCATTCTTCCGGCGAGGCATTTGAACATGAAAATCTCGAGTTCTTTGCGTTTGTTCTCCTTTTGGATGCGGCGGAGCTGGTCCTGAGCCTTCCTTATCTGCTGACGGGTTAAGCCCTCGCGGTTCACCATCTTCCGGGTCCGTTCCATTTCCGGGAGGCTATTGAACCGGGCCAGAACCGCCTCTGCCGCCAGCCGGGAAGGCCAAACCTCCGGCTCGGCGTCGTATTCGCTGTAGATGATGACGCACGCCTCCACACCGCAAAGGGTGGTGAGTTCAGTCGCCTTCTTGATTAAACCCTTCTTCCTTTTCTTGTATGAAGCCTTCCTTTCTGAGTTATTGGTAATGTAAGCTAGGGTTACTTTCTTTCTCGTCATTTTTGGCTACTTCTTTTCTTTTTTTTTTTTTTTAGGGTGATTTCTTTTTTTATGCAGATCAGTATGGCAAATGGGTGTATATATACACATTTGTTATATGTCTGTGTATTTGGTTAGATTTTGAGAATTTGGATTGGATTAGTATTGTCTTAGTTGTTAAATTAAATTTATGGTGTAATTCATTGGTAATTAGCCGGAGGATCCAAATTATTTAGGGAATATGGTTTTCTCTCTGAAAAATGTTTAATTGTACTTGTTAATTTATAGTTTGGATTATAGAATTATCTAGAAAATCCTAAATGGTGTGTTACGCGGATAATAACCGATATTTTGTGATATTATAATTAATAAATGTAATATTAGTTCTTTTCTGTTTCTTCTGTTCTAAAACCTACCTAGATAGGCGCACATGAGAAAAAACACAAAGAAAAACATTATATTCATGTTTTTAGGATTTCAAGTTAAATTATTATAGATACGAGGTTTATTTTTCTAGTCATTCTTTCATTGGAATGGAATTGCAGTGATCATATTCAAATTAAAATTGAAAAAGCTAATTAAAAACATAAACAATACAATGATAATAACACCCAAATGTAAAATATATGCTGCTTATATGTCATTGTTTGTAATTGATAGTATGAGAAGTGTTTTATATGTATATATATATTAAAAAAAAAAAATATGCTTTGAAATATTTTGATGTATTTTGTTAAATTAATTCAATACCATTTTCAAAAATTAAAAATATGTTATACGTACCTACGGTACGGGGTAATTTATAAAATATAGACAAAAAAAAATTCAGGAAAACAGAATTTTTTTATTTTTATTTTTTGAGAGAGAGAGAAAGAAAATATAATGATTAAGTAACTTCAAATGGTAACAAGCTTGAATTACGGGTTTTGGATTAACAGATGGTGTTTTATAGGGGACAAAGATGGAGTCTGAAAGAATGTACATATTCAAGTGTAATTTTCCAGTACTAATTGGTATTATTATTTTTGTTAATTTGGATTAGCGGGATCATGCTAATGGATCACTCTTATTACAAAGATTTTGTAATTAAAAATGATAATTCAGTTACATAGTGCATACAGAATTACAGAATTTTGAAACGAAATGAATTTTGAAAATGAAAATTGATAAAATTTATTTAATTTTATAAGCAAACCAAATTTAATGGCAAAAAAAAAAAAAAACCAAAGATCCAGCTAAATTATATCTGGCAATATTATTAATCTCAATTTATTATACAGCTATATCCTAATGTTTTTCAGTAAATATCCAACACATGTATTGGTTGTCTTAATACAGTGAATTCGCAGTAAATACATGAAAATTTTACCATGGTAATGCAAATTAATCCAAGAGATTAGGTAAATCCAACCATGTTATCAGCAAAGTTGTGCAAATATGCTGGATTTTTAGCACACTGTTAAAAAATCGGTTAGGATCTCTTATTTCAAAACGAAGTTTTATATTTTATTCCTTGTTTTAAATAAAGTGTCAAGCATATTAAATCTCTTCATTATAAAAAGATAAGATTGTGAATGTTATCCATTAGCAGACATCTGTACAGTGGAATAGGAAATAAAATATAAATTAAAATAAAGGATTAGAAATACTTAAAAAAAACAAAGCTTTAGTGACCGCCCTCATTGTCACTAAACAATGATAGATCTATAATCATTTTGTGACTAATTTTATCTGAAAGAATTTAGAAAAATATTTCAGATTAATAACCAGTCTTCTTGACCAAGTAAGTGACTACAATCGATCACTAACTTTGTGACCGAATTGGAGTTGGTCACAAAATCAATACTTAGAGCGTGTTTAAGTGAGCTTATAAGCTTTTCAAAACATCTTATAAGATGTTTAAGAGCTTATAAAATGTTAAAATGTGTTTGGTAAAATTTTTTAAAAAAAGATCTTATTAGCTCCCAAAATAAGATGTTAGGAACTTATAAACTCTTTTTAAAAAAGTAAGGAAATCTTAACTTATTTTTAAGATGTTCATATTCACCTTCATTTTTAGCCATTTTAATTACAAATTTGTCAGTACTAACATCTTATAAGCTAAAATGTCTTATTTTATCCAAACACTTTTATAACTTATTTTTAAAATAAGATTTAATATCTTATAAGCTCCAAAAATATCCTATAAGATGTAGAAACTTGTAAGATGTTTTAAATAAGCTTAACCAAACATCCACTTAGTATAAATGATGTTTTCGTAGCTGTCACTAATTCTGTAACTGTTTTTGTACAGTCACAAATACTGGTTTTGTGACAGGCCATTAGTGTCGAGTGGTCGTATTACATATGTAATTATGAAGAAACTATTATTGTTTACTTGCTTAAGGAAATTTCATCCTTTTTTCCTTGTCTAAGTCGTATGACTAAGATCCAAAAACAATAGATCCAAACGTGATTTTCCTCTATACCTATGGGACTTATAAAAGCAATTTTCACCTAACTATTTTATTGAGCTTTAAAAAAAAATGGGAATTTTTTAAATTATGAATTTTAGGTATTTTGACTGTTTTTTTTTTTTAGATTTTGATGATTAAAAAAATTTTAGTGCTATGGATTTCCTTTTAATTTAGTGACATCATCCTTTAGATGCAGTAGCACCACCTTCATCCTTTTATAGTGGAAGTATAAAGTTTGAGTCCTACCGAAAACATGTAGGTGTCGGTCTACTGTATAGTAGTTTTTGTCTACCGAATAATGGTTTGAATTATTTAGATTGTATTTAGTCATATATTTGGTCTTTAAAATGTATCCTTGCAATGATATAGATATATAATCGAATATAATCGATTCTCTGAAAAAAAAAAAAAAAGAAAAAAAAAATGCACTTTTTCTTTTTAACAAAAAATCGAAGTTTTAAGTTTTTAATTTTTATCAGAATTAAATTGTTTAAATGAGGGGAAAATACTCATTCAATTTTAATACTTCAACATTCAATCACGAACTACCAAAGCTGGGATCGTAATTAAATAGTTCCAGTTGTTTAATAAAAAGCATTGTAACCTTACATTACTAGTGTGATGAAATTGTTATGGAAGTCGTGAGGATCCATCAATGGTTTAGCCCAAGGAAGCTTTAAAATTGGGTTCAAAGGCAAGTAATCGGACTTGGGCCCATCAATGGGCCTGATTTTGATTTGAAATCAATCTAAGTTGGTTCCAAAATTTAGAATTTTAAATGAGTTAAACATTGAATTAATCAGATTTGATTGTAATATGAAGTGATTGAAATTATAAAAATCGCCCACTATAAAATTGGATCCAAATTTTAATAGTTTCTCTATTAGATTCTAATACTATGTATTATGGAGACTTAAATATAATGCAATATGTGTCACAACTATTTATTTATAACAATGATGCACTAATTTACACCTTTTGAGGTCGTACCACTAAATTATGCTAATTTTAATTAATTTACAATGTTACTTGAGTCGCATTTTCCTGTCAGGATTTGAATTTCTCACATTGGCCGTGATATTAACAACCCTGTAGAATCTTGAATCAAATTCGATTATACAAATACAAAATTGAATTTGAAGTTGATTGTTTTGATTTTGATGTTTTATATAAGCCTTTTTTTTTTTTTTTTACAACATTCAAGTCTTAAACAGCCTACAATACAGTAGAAAAACAACCCCAAATACTAGTGTGAATCGAATTTATGACTTCTAAGATCATAAAACCTCCATCTTGCCATTTAAATAAAGGCTTCATCACAATGTCTTATACAAGCTATGATGCATGAATATTTCAAAAAAATACAAAATGCAGTGTCAAACATGATCGGACACAGATAGGAGGGAATATACGTCGGATACGTATAGGACACGCCATGTGGCGTGTCCGAAATTAAAAAATAATTAAAAAATTCGGACACTTGGGGGCACGATTAGGACACGCGAGAGACACGGCTAGAACACGTTAAGGACACATAAGGGACACGGCAAACATGTTTTTTGTGCAAATATAGCTTAAAAAACATAATTCTTAACTTTTTTTTCTATAAAATAATTGCACCTGCCACTATTATTACTTATAAATTAATAATTTTATAAGAAAAATTTATAAAAAAATAAAAAAAAAAAGTAAATAAGTTAAGTATAGGCATGCCACTTTAGATTCCCATAGCCCCATTCTTTATTCCTTTTTTCACATTCTTTTGCCAAAGAAGTGACTGAAAAACCTAACATTAGCAATGACCAAAATATTCCATTAGATTTTTTGTTAGATAATTTTCCGTTATGATATTGGTTAATTTGTATCTTAAGAACTTGTTGGATTTTTAGTTGCTGTTGATTTTTTCTTTAAGTTGAAACTATGTCTGATTCAGTGCATTTATATAAATATGATATATATAAATGTAATATTTACAACTATATCTCAAATGTGTTGCGTCTTGAAATTTTTGAAAAATTCGTATCGTCGTGTCCATGCCGTATCATATCTGTGTTGCCGCATTCGTACCCATGTATCATAGCATACAAGTTTAATCCAATACAAAGAATCTAGTGCATCTACTTTGATCAGCTCGTAGTTCATGCTTAAAATTTGTTGACTTGATTACAAAATGATCGTAACAGAATGCAAAGTAAAAACTCTCATCATCAACTCTTAGTATTGAAATTGCTCGTACTCAAATCAAAAATATAATTATGAATTAACAGGTAATAATTTTATGATCATAAATAATTATATTTAGTATAAAAAATTTACAGCTACTAATTATGAATTTAATTTCATAGCAATTCTTTTTTTAGCGGCTTCCTCCTCCTCCTCCTCTCCCCTTTTTTTGAAAGCAGTGATCCTTAAGTCACTCAAAATTATGTCCAAGGTCCTTGATATATTCATTTCTCGATAACAAAAATTATGAAAGTGTGCTGAAGACACGGATGCACTACTTATGTCCATGACCTCAAAGGCATGAAACAAGCCCCGCGGCGAGATGTAGCTCTAGTGGTAATTAGGTGGAGGATTCATAATTTTAGGTATCATAAATTTGATTATCATAAGTGTGCATTTGTGCGGGGCTATTTTTTGCTATATGTTAGACTTGTTTAAAATTTTTTTGCTGTATAGTAGCTAAATGTGAAAAGCTTTCTTCATTAATTATTGTATTTGATTTTTTATAATTATTAAATATAATTATGTGTTACATCACTTCTCTGTGAAAAAAAAATAATAATAATAAAGGCATGAAACAAATAACTTACAAAATAATATAAAATAACAATGTTGTGCATTATACTTTGAAATATTGGAAATTCGCCATATCATGGTACATATACTAATTTATAAAATATTGGCTTTATTAAATGCACTCACCGAAAAATAATTAAATTCTGCCAAATGAAAAATTAGTAGTCATGATGAAACTAGTAATCAGTGACCCAAAATTGACAATTATGGTAAAAACAGTAACCAATAACTCAAATTAACAAGGTGAAACATCTCTTCTCATTACCTATATTGAGGTAAAAACATCCATAGCAGCTATATACCATGCCAGATTTTCCACAAATCTTCTCATTATTGCCGTAGTGAAGGTGTAACAAGAGATTTTTTACCGTCATTATTTTCTATTAATATCAGTTTTCAATTATAGTAATTGTTCAAATTTCTTATAGAGCTAGAGTGTGTACTTAATATGTTTGGAATGAAATGTTCTGAGATGAGCTATAACAAAATTATTAGATACATAGATCCAAATTAGGACCCCACCCTAAAAAAAAAAGAGAAAACAAAGCCTCTGATGACATTGGCAATTGTTAACACTTAACATGTGATCGATATCTAATTGTCACTAAATAAGTCGTGAAAATAACCTGTATTACACTTAAATGCATTTATATAAAAATTCTCATTTTACTGTCGACTATATTGAATAAATCCTTACATCTCTATGAATTCATCACTAGACCTTTGACAATATAAAGACACTGTGTCAATGGACAACTTTTTTTGTAATATTTAACAAATATACATTCACTAAAGCAAATTAACATTCGTACTGTTAAAATACTATTATATCCTTTTGTTTCATTATATACATAGGTAGGAAATACTGGAAAATACCTATAAGCCTATTCATGGAATGAGCCCTAATAGTTCATACGTACACTGATACACAGGATGGATTTAGTGAATCTAATCTCTGTCAGTTGAGAGACAACATAGAAGAGTCAGCCCAGTAATAGTTAGTAGTCACATGCATAAGGAATTTGAGTAATTAAGAGGGGATTTGGGTGAGTCTATATAATTTTTTATAACATCTCATAACATATTAATTGCAAGAACTTATATTAGACCATGTTATAAAGTGTTAATATGATAAGTTTTTACAAAAAAGAGTTTATAAGCTTCCCTAAATACTGGGATCTTATAATATATCTTTTACACAAAATAAGAAGTTTCTTAACACGCTTTTCTAATTTTAACCATATTAACATTTTATCAATTTCAAGATCTTGTAAATTCTATCCAGATACTTCAACATAAATCTTAACATTGTATATGATTTCAAAACATATTGTAAGATGTAAGAGTTTATAAGATATTTTAAACAAGCTTAGCTTAACACCCTCTTAATCTAGTTTTGCCTATGGATCATAGACCATGAAAGAGCACTTTCTGCATACTTGGGAGCATTTAAATCATTTTGATTTTCTTTATTCTCATACACAGTCCATCCCTTATTGCATTATATGGATGAATGTTAAGTGTCTCACATCCATAATTTCATCAAAAAAAAAAAAAGTGTCTCACATCCATAATCTTATATTTGTAGAAGAAAATGCTTAACACGTTTGTAAGAGTTTATGCAACAAAATTATGAAAAAACAAAACATGTATTGAAATATAGGATTTTAAAAGCTTTTATACACATAAAAAGAGAAAAACAATGAATAAATTACTCCATTCTTTGTCAACATCAAACAATATTCTTTTCATGTGTCTCTTTTTGTTCATCACATACATTTTTTACTATATGCATATATATATATATGTTCATGAGGAACTCATGACAATAAACAAACATGGATAAAAGCTATATATTTGTAATTTTAAAGAATCTACATGGTTTTGTTACTTGTGCAATCCCAGCGTAGATCTTGAGGAAAAATTTAATCTTTCTCTCTGGTATTATTTTTAACAACAAGAAACGGTTTTCCTGTCCATAAGAAGGCCAGAGAAAAACTCGACAAATTTCAATTAAGGAAAGAGGGGTTTCTTTTAGTATTTTAATTAAGTTGAATACTTGGTTATATATATATATATATATATCTCTCTCTTTAAAAATGGATGAATTTTGTATATAATAGATGCATATATTAAGCTAAAAAATTAATCTTCAGAAAGCCCTTGATTTTAGATGCTTGCTTAATTATGATGAGAATAAATTAAAGCTCATTTTACAAAGCCCGTATTAAAAAATAATTCCCAAAGTTCTTTCTTCTTCAATAATATATAGTTAAGACAACTCAAGCTAATAAACCAACACTATAATTGAACAACAGAACAAGGCTGGAGCTAGACAAAGGAATCTATGTGCTAATTATTTAACTCATATGACGACCAACTTGTCCTTAATTACCACTGGACGCGATTATATATGCATATATGTCACCATTAGATTACCCAAAGACTAATTATCTTTTTGTAACTCTCTTGCAAGATTTTAATCAATCTTATATATGGTATACTTTATCCTAAATTGGAAGAAATTGATTAAATTTAGCATAAGATTTTGGGAAGATCAAGACAATTAATGCTATTTCAGAACAAGTACATATAAACAAGTTGCAATAAATTAAAAAGTTGAACATCTAAACCTCAATATTATTGCTAAACTCATCAAAGAGAAATAAGTTCCACAAAAGAGAAAAGTGAAGAAAACCAAGAGGATCATTTTTCTTTTTTGGGTTTTTTAGGGTTCTTCTTTTTATCACAATCAGAAAAACAAGAGCTAATCAAAGTACCCAAAAAAAGAAAACAATAATAATCACCTAAATTTACAAGACGGGAGAAGCTTATGTTAATTGCAAGATTACGACAACAATTATCTGACCTTAATACGGCGGCCGGCCGCCGGAGTTTCCTGTCCATGCACCGTCCATATTTGGAAGCTGCCCATTAGGCATATGCATCGGCAAATTAAAGAAAGGAAGTCCAAGTGATGGATCCGGAAATTGACCTCCCCCAACTCCACCACTTCCACTGCCGCCGCCGCCACTCGGGGGCTGAGACACCGGCGTCTGCATCTGAAGCCCTTCCTCCTCATCCAGCGGCAACGTCTCATAAGCCACGTTGGTAAACGACGCCGCTATGACAATAACCGGACCCGAAGCAATCAACGCTCCCACAACATTTCCTCCGACCACCTGCCCCTGCCCTCCAGCCAAGTATATCGTCAAGCTGGTGGCCCCGGGCGGCGCCGGTGGGGGCAGAAACGAACCCGATAGGGACAAAATCTCGAACCGGCCGTGGAGGGTCACCACGCTGCCCGCCGCCGCGGGCTGACGTAAGCTAACGTTGTTGACGGTGCCAGTCCCACTTAATATACAAATCCCTCGCTGCCGTTTCCTAGCGTAGGTGGCTACGGCGTCAAAGACGTCGCAGCCGCTGCTGATTTCGAGTATGTGGGCCCGGAGAGTGTTAGCGCTTTCACGCGTAATGATCACGGGAGGCTTGGGTTTGTTTTTGGAGCCCGGAGGACGGCCGCGCGGGCGACGCGCCACCACGTCCCCAGAGGTTGTGTTGGAAGTGACTAAGTCCAAGCCCGGATTAGAATTGTCGTTGTTGTCGCCGGAAAATTGGTTCCGATTGGAATCATCTTCGGAATCGGGGGGTCTCTGGAGGTGGAGGTCAGGCCTGTGAAGCTGAGAAACGAAGTGGGAAGCTGAACCTAAGTCCAAACCAGCCATACATACAACTACAACAACAGGAAACCAGGAAAAAAAATAATTTTGATCTAAAAAATTTAACAGTATAAAATAAAATCGAGTGGATATTTTTATAAAAGAAATTAAAGCAGAAAAATTAATTGAAACCCTAGAGCGAATAGAAAAGAAGGGGAATCGAGTGGGGAGAAAGGAAAGGTTGAGGAAAGAATGTAGAGAGAGAAGGTGGAGAGAGATGAGAGGCAAACTTTATTATATGTGCTTTTCATTAAAATAAGAGCATATATAATAAGGTTAATTAGCACTAATAAACATATACATTGACTAAAAGAGAAGGGAAGAGGCATTTAAATTTTTAAAGGTGTATGTTTGTATGTGCACATTGTTGATGTATGGAAGAAAAAGATGTCATGATAATGATGCATATATAAAATACAAAAACATAGTATAGTTAACTTGTGATTAGGATTTCTCTCCTTCTCCCCACCCAAGTAGTCATATTTTAGTGTGAGTGTGTGTTATTATTATTCAACTCAATCAAAAAGCCAGATAATGAAATGTTCGTATTTTAAATGATGATATATCATTCACTCTTATCATGGAAAATCCAATTTTTCATGGTACTATATCCGGCAATACTCTGCGATGAAAAATTTCATTATGAAAATTCACCTCAAATGGCGATCCAAGTGAACTAGCTTGTAAACTATTTTAAAAAACATACACATTTTACATATTTATATAGCTTAATGCATCGTGTGTTTGTGTGTGTACGTGTGTGCTAATGCCAACTTAATTAAATGTTGTAGGACAATACAAGTGCAGTTAGGTGCGTTATATCATTATATACTAAAAAGCACTTGTTTTACTAATGGAAAATCTTCCCCAAGTTAAAACGAAATCCATTACATCCTAATTAACCTGGTTTTGCATGTGATAGATTTTATTTAGTCACAAGTACTCTATTGTTATATAACTTGTTACTGACTAATTTTATTACCAATTAGTTTTATGATATATTGACATCTATTACAGAATTAACTTTTATGGTAGTCATGAAATTTCCATTACAAACCAAAATATTGCTATAGAAATCTATCATAACTTTAACACAAGTGTCAGCTAGCTCTCATATTTGTTTTTCTTATTGTCTAAATTTGTTAGCGTTTTGTCACGAATCCATTCGTATATTTGCGATGAAATCTTATCGTCACAAACTTTTTGTTAACAAAGAGGTATTTTCTTGATTCAAATTAACTGGAGAGTATTTCAGCGTTTTACAAATTATTAATTCTCTCATAAAAATTACATGTATAATACATGTAGTAAGACAAATTAGCGCAGATCTAAAATCTAAACGAATATATCTTTAAAAATTAACGGGATCAAAGAAACACGTTAGGATTTTGACAGCTAAAGTGGACAATATAATTCCTTCACTTTTGTAAAGGATCATTAGCAACAGGAACAATCATTCCATTAGCACATTTAATTAATTAATTAAGATAACAGGATAGCGTAATTTTGAAAACCGAAAGTCGGATTCTAGTAAAATATTCTAGTAAATTATTGTTTTTCCTCAAACTAAACATATGGTTAAAATTTTAATCACTTTATTAATACATATGTGCTAAAAGCATAACTCCATGAATATTTAATCAATTTAGACGGATAAAGGTGGGATTATATAAACATCCTCGAACCTATGATGTGATTAAGTAAAAAAAGTTGCATTGCCTTAATATATATATTTACTTTTTCGGTTTTTTAATCTGACAAAGCTATAGTAATTAACTGAAAAAACAATATTGTGTTTGCTTGTCTTAAGTTATAACTAACTCATGCGGCCTTTATTTTATTTTATTTTCAATATAGCACTCCACATATCTTATCACTTTATATATATAATTAGGACATAATTCTTGATAAGTGGACATCATTCAACAAGTTAATTTTTTCCTATTCCATGATTGATGTCTCATTAAACTACAATATATGTATGTGTTATGAAATGAAGTATATATATGAGTTAAAATTCATTTAGGTTATCCGTAAATTTTTACATACTTTACGTATTATATTTGTTCTTGTATTTGACTGACATATATAACTAGTTAGGGTTCATCATCAAAAAATTAATTTATTCATATATATTTAAAATAAATGAATCATTTTAAGTAATGTTTGACTGATCAAAGGGCATCATAATATATTCATCAATCAATTAGTTTTCTTATGTCACAAAGAGATACTGGAGGGACAACTATGATCTGTTATAAGGTATGCAGCCGTGATAATTGGGACCTTTAATTAAATTTTCATCTTTCTCATTATAATTTGGCCATATGTGAGATAGTTAATTAGCACTTTGGTCAACAAACAAAGGGTCAAACTCATTTAGATTGCTAAATATATATGTATTATACATGTGTAAAAGTTTATCTAGATCTAGTAATTAATTGCATTAAAACATGATACTTAGGGCTATCAATGTGTAGCTAGATATATATAGCTACATGGGGAAACCAACAAATACTTGTTAATCAATCCAATCATCAATAATTAATATTATGTATAACCTAAATCTTTCGTGTCTTATGTAAATTAGTCTAGAATGGGTTAAAGGAACATATTATCGTAGAGATAATTACCTCAACGACCCATCAGATTTCACATAATTATTATCAAAACACCCATTGAGAATAATTATTGTTACACCTCTTATCGTTACTTCGTTCGACTCATAATTGCAATTAACCCTGAGCTAATGCATAATTAAAATTACATCATCTTATCCAAAAAATCTACTTATAATGTTTCAATATTTCAACAAGTATAATTACAATTATCTATCATTTGAACTAACAGTAAATGTATAATGATAATTATCTAAACTTTATAGGGTGTTTTAGTAATTATATCAAATCTTAGGAATTGTTAAGATAATTATTCTTTTATCTTATCGATAATCTATATCTTTATTTTTTAATCAAACTCTTATTAAAATCATCCTGAATACTTAAATCAGTAATCCAATTAGAAATTTTCTTTTCTTTTCTTTTTTTATTTTATAGGCATGCATCCTACACAAAACAAAAGAAAGACTAGGGCCCGTTTGTTTGAATTTGCAAGAGTTATTTTTACATTTTTTACTATTTGAAAATTGAAATCATTCAATACAAGAAAACAATCCTTTAATTCAGTAATGGAGAAATTTATTACAAATTTAAAAATCTATCAAATAGTTTCGTCAAATTAAAACTTGTTAGTATATGTTTTGTCACTAATTAATTTTATGACAAAATTAAAGTTTGTCACATAACTAATTTTTATGATGGAATTTTTCATCACAAACTAAAAAATTGATATAAAAATTAATTTCAAATTTAGCACAAGTGCTATATATCATTGATACATATTTTGCTTATATTTTGTAAATCCATTCAGGATTCATCATAAATCTATCACATATATCTTCTATTTTTAATAAAATCTTATCTACCACAAATTTTTCATTAGCAAGGGGGTTTTTTCTTGTATTGATTTGTTTATCGATCTTCACATAAAAATATCATTCATTTTTATTTCTATTCATTTCTACACACATACTATTATTATATACTATCACATTAATTATAAAATTAATTTGACATAAAGTAAATAATATTATTTCAAAACAATTAAAATACACATACTTTTTTTTTAAAAAAAAATACGTTTTTTTATGCATAAATATTATAATTTTAGCAATTTTTTATTCTTATACATATCTTACTCAATATTTTCAAACAAATCATTAAAAAAAAAATTATTTTCATATAAAAACCTATAACTATTTCTTCACATTCTAAAAATGACAAAAACTGAAGATGAAAACGAAAACACCACCACATGAGCCCTAATAAATCTGAATGTCCCTTCAAACTTTATAAGAAA
>JACFYI010003551.1:395617-407969 GCA_014898755.1 Handroanthus guayacan | reverse complement strand
GAAGAGAATGCTGGGCCACACAAATTTGAAAATTAATGATCAAAATTAGTATTTAAGTTTCTCATATATAGTAATGATCATATGAGTTAAGTACCAAAGAGTTTTCATTATAAAGTAATTATCATATGATTTAAGTACCAAAGAGTTTTCGTTACGACACATTGAGGCTGAGTACGTCTCGTGAGGGATTTGGTGAATCCATATAGACTAACTTTGGTTCTGTATGTAGAAAATCCTGAATTAATATCAAAATTATAATTAGTATTATATTTAAGTAATTGTTACCGTTAATTCTCAATGATAATGTAGTTCTAAAGTTGTCACTGAAAAAAGAGAAAGAAAGAAAGAAATGAGAAGATCATATTGACAATTTAATGACGAAAAATTATAGCTATAATAACTTTTAACATTGTTACTTATATACACATGTGTAATTAATTAATGTGAGTGTGAAAAATTTATATATAATTTTTACACCTCTTAAACTTTTGAAAATAATTATCATGACAAAACTTTGACCCTCATCACTTATTGTATGTAAATTAATAGTTTTCATACTATTACTTAATATTTTGTAACTAATATATGCCTTCTTGCAACGTAGGTCATGTATTCCTAGAGAATTAAGTTAGATTTAAATCTTTATGAACATTTGAATAAAAAATAAGAATCATACGTACGTTGTAACTTAATTACATGTAATAATAGTAATTCATACAAATTATATAAGCTGCTGTCTGCTTGTAATAATATATGTAATGCAGCGTTACATGGACCACGCAATTTATAGTGTAAAAATTGTAGCCCTCGACTATTAAAAATTTATTCTTACCAAAAAAAAACTATTAAAAATTTATATGTTAAGTATAATTCTTTGCCCAATCCCTAAGGTACGTTGATGAGTTTTGCATTCTGATTTACAATAATAGATAGGAGGACCATCTCAACTTCTTTTCCCCTTTTTCCAGCCACTGTATCTTATTAATATCTGTTTTTAATCATCAGTTTTTTTGTAGTGTCTAGAGTGAAGAGTAACATGAAATGAGTGGCCCGAATACTGGGTCGCCTAACATTAGGGATGTGTTTAGCTCTAGTATTATACTGAAAATACACCTTAGGTGTAGCTCGTCTCAAAAGTTAGATTATGACGTGAGAATTTTATGTGACTATATAAAGATATCAATACACATACATTTTTTTGGTATAGAATTTCTAACAATATTATCTTATTATTCAAATTAAAAGCAGTTTAATGAAATCAAACTTGATGATATATAGATACTTTTCTTTTCAAACTCTATGAGAATAGTCATAAGTGCCAAATATTTTAATTTTAAAAGTGGGACATGCATGTTTTGGGAGCAATAAGTGCTTCTTTTTTTAGTTGGTATTGTTTGGAAAAACACATATCGAAGTTCCTTGTACACAATCATTAATAAGTGACTAAAGTACTTAGTTGAAAACAAAACCTAGTGATATATATGCCATATAATATTAATCTTGTGTATAATTAAGTTTTGATCTAATTATTTTACTAATGTCTACACGTACGTTGAAAAAGGTAATTTAATGATGAGACACAAGTGAGTTTCTAAACGAATCCAACCGTATCATTTCATACTAAATCGAACAAATAAATTTAATAATAGAAAAAAGAAAATAATATATATTATCATTAGTGGATGTTAATAGTTTAACAACTCTTCCTTTGTATGTTTGACAAAATTGTATTCTTCATTTTTTTTATGGTATCGAGTTTGATATATGAGTTTAAGATAACTATATAATATGGATATATGTCTTTAATTTTTTTTAATATATTGTCAAAATTAACAATGTTAAAAATAATAATTTTAAAAGTAGTTTTTCTTTATTTCCTTTTCCTTTTCTTTCTTTGACATCTTTTTTTTTTCATATTTTCCATGTATAGAATATTATGTCATCTTTATTTATAATTAAACTATTTTTCATTTAGCATGAATGAAATAAAATATATGAAACAATTAATTAAAAGATCTATATATTGTCCATCATGTAAGATAAAATAAGTACTTTGAATTTTATATATTAAAAATTTAAGTAGTGTAACTACTTAAAGTTCCACGCAACGATATATTAAGTAAGATTTAACTGGAATAATAAACTAATAAAATTAAAATATTTATACAGTCGTGAAGTGTAACCATCAACACATTTTATTAATTAATGCCACCCATTGCATTAACTTTTCTTGCTAACTTCATTGCTCTATATATTTAATTTGACTCATAAGTATTAAGGTAAATAAAATATAATGGTAAAAACCAAAAAGGGCAAAAAAAAAAAAAAAAAAAAAAAAAAGGAAAAAGAACAGTATGAAGTTAATGTGGGTGGCATTTTCACAGTTATGATCCTCCATTTTAAAATAATATTTTATTTCCTATTTCATGTCTTAATTAAGTACATACCAAGCGTATTAAAATCTTTCTTTGTAAAAATACAGAATTTTGAATTCCATACACTTGATAAATATTCATATAATGAAATAACAGATGAAATATTAATTAGAATAGGGGTTCAAAAGTGGTATTTTCATGCCATTTAATTGTTGACATTGCTCAAAAAATTAATTATTCATTTTCTTGACAATGGATCACCCCTAATGTTTTAATATTCTTCTTTTGTCGTCTAGTTAATGTTCGTATATCTTTTCAAATTATCTCAAACTCTCTTTGCTTGGGTGATAGTTCTTGATTTCCCAGAAGCTGAAGATGTGGAATCTTCGTATTCGTTGATAGAATAAAAGGAGAAAGATTTTAATCAATTAAAACCATAAATCATCACTGTTCTCTCAAAAATATGTGAGAAATAAAAAAAAAAAAAAAATTCCCACAATAGGAATATGTCATTTCACGTCCTCTTCTTCACAATAGGAACCCTCGCGACAAAATATATATAGTTAAAAAAAATGAAAAATCAGAAATGAGAAAACTATCGCTACTTTTTCTTATCAAACCTCCGATTACTTTTAAAAATAGAACTTGCTACCTCCCCGCAGGGGGTTTTAAGATGTAGCTTTTTTTTTTTTTAAATAATACAGGTTAGCATGGTATTTATTGTTCCTCTAGAGAGTTTTTTTTTCTCTTCCACAACGGCATAAAATGCAATTTTCTCAATATATGAAAATGTTAAGAAAAAATTTAAAAAAAAATTGAATTTGTTTGATAGTCAAAAAAAAAAAAAAAGGAAACAAACTTTTGTTGACACTTTTCTCTCATTTTTCTCTAATTTTTCTCATTATTTTGTGAGGAAAATATTTTGTCAATTCAGTACATTTTTATACCAAACTTCTATTCTTAATATTTTAACCAATTTTTTTATTTCTTCATTCGTCACTAAAATTTTTGTACCAAACGCAACATAATAAAAATAAAAATAAAAATAAAAATGAAATTTAGAATTAAGTGGCACTCTCGGTCCCAGTCTCTGTTCTTGTGATCTAATATCAGTCAGTAGAGAAGTAGGTATACTTTTTGTTAAAGCTGTATCTGCCTCACTTCTCAAAACCTTAAAAGAACCCCCACCACTTAACCCCCACAAATTCCGGGCAGCACAACCCATGTCTTGCTGCCCAATCAAACTGCTTTTTTCCCTATCAAAGTCATAAATTTTCAGACAACGCCACATCACTACATTACTACCACCTCTGCACTTTGATTCATTTCATTAATCAGACTCAGACACAAACAAAAATTTTAGCAAATTATATTGTAATAATAGAAACAAAGGGTTTTTGTTTGTTTATATATTTATATATGTCACTGGCCACAGACTGACAACTGGTCTCCCTCTCTCTTTCAGAGTTGAATTGTTTGTCAATATTTGTATTTATATATAATTTGTTTGTATATATCTTATAAACTCAATCTGGTTTCAGAAGATCTACCAATCTTTTCATCCCATCATGTCAATATTGTCTGCATCTTACATCATATCATTTAAATATTGTAAGTTTATTTTCAGTCAAAATAAGATTGAAAATTAGTGTTGAAAAATTAATATAACCCCCTTTCCCATTAAATTGGTTCAAATTAATCATATATATATATAATTTATTTAAATAGTGTACGTTTTCCTATATTTATTATAGTATTGTTTAAAAATAATGATTGAGAGAAGAGAGTACTAATTCTTAAAAAAAAATTATGAAATGAAGTCTTAATTATTTGAGATCGATTATTTATTTAAAATATATATATATGAGAGTAGTAAATTTAGAACAAAGTACACAAAACTTTACTTTTTTGTATTGGCTGAATTTAGAAATAGTACTAACTGTGGGCTAGTAATTATGCTACACTTCCCTCAAAAAATAAAAATTATGTTACACAATCTTCTAATTTTAAGAATTTAAGTTTTATTTAAAATACAATATGAGAAAAATATTAAAAGTAAATTTTAGAGGAATTAACAAGTGTGTGTTTTATTCTATTTAATTATGACTGCGAATATTTTTCTTCCTTTTGCTTTTGTTTGTTACATAAATTGTGCCTTTCTGGTGAATATTATTATTATTATTATATGTAGTGGTTGATTAGTGGGGCTCATTAGCAAGTGAGGGTTAATATTTTATTATAGCAGAAACTTTAGACCTTATTTTAATTATTTCACATTTTCCAACTTTCATTTGCTTTATGACTAAAATATATTCGAAAATGAAAGGTGAAAATTAATTGGCGGACGAGGTGTAATCGATCTTGTAAGATCGATCTTATAACGATTCAAAACAAGATAATTCTAGTTATTTTTAAAAATAAACATAAATTAATTAGTTTAAGTGGGTTTCAATTAATTGTCAATTTGTTTATGTCAATTTCCCAAAGCAGAAAGTTTAAAATATATATTAGAGATTATATGAATAGATTTTATATACTTATATATGTCCTCAAAAAATTAATAATAATTGTACTCAAGAAATCGTCAGCGACAAAATTTCACCCAAAAAAAAATGTTGAAACGTACAAAGGTCATTTAAATCAGAAAATCAATATTTATCAGGGTCATTATTATATCATTAACTGAAGTTATTTGATAACTAATAATTAGTTAGCTAACCAACCCATTTTTTCTTTTTCCTTAAGTGAATAAATTAAATGCACGTTTTCTTCACTATATTGAATTCTAAACCTTTTATAAAAAATATTCTAGCGAATTAGGGTATATAATTAATGTAGATCAAGTGTGAATATGAGGGCATTTTCATTTCATTTTTTTTTCCTAGTAGTGTTGTCAAACCTCTTGAAAAGAAAAATGATCACTATTTGTTTGATTTTGTTATATATATGGTTGACCAATTGTAACAACCATTTATTTATTTTTTAATATTTTTCTCTTATCCTAGATCAGTGGAAGGCAAAAAAAATAAAATAAAAAGAAAACGACTTAGAAGTACCAATAAAATTCAAGTCAAATAGCAGAGAAATAATGAAGTACAGGAAAATGCAGCCCTTTTGCCGCCAGGTCGATTGATCATTTGTTAATTCTGCATAATTGAATTATAAATATACTAACAGAGGAGACTTTAATGTAATTTTAAATTGTTCATAGAAAAAGTATAAAGAAAACTAACCATCTAATCAAGAGAAATATAAAGTATTATATAATGTTTGTTACATATTCAACATGCTCTTAATTAATATCAGCCCAAAGCCACTTTTATAACTCTAGTGTTCTTTGTATTGATATAATTTTATATTGAAAATTTAAAAAAAAAATGATAATTTATTTTTTTGATACTATCTTCAAAAGTAATAGTTGAGAGTATATTTGGGACAGACAAGATGTATTATATTTCTCTTTTGATTCTAAAAATTTGTTTATTCTCTTATGATACTGGAGAACAAATGCAATGAGAATACTCTTATACCAACTTTGCAAAAAAAGAGAAATATAATAAAATAAAATAAAAATAATTTGTATCTTAGTGATGATTGATTAGTTCATATTGTAAGATATATTTATTGTGAAAATAACATCATTCTACTACAAGAAGTTTGAGCAATTATCATGGTTGAAAACTAATGTTAATAGGAAATCGTGGGTAGAAAATAATTTGCTACACTTTCACCACAACAATGATGCATAGTTTTAAAAATGATTCTGAAAAATCCACCATAGTATATAGCCGTAGTGAATGTTTTCACCTTAATATATGCAACAACAAAACATTTTCACCTCATTAATGTTGAATTTTTGGCTACTATTGTTCCCACGACTGTTAAAATTAGGTTATTAATTACTATTTCTAACTATTTCTACCATGAAGGTTAATATTTTTATTGTTAAGATTCAACTATTATGTAGCGTTAATATGGACATTGTTTTGAGAAAACAAAATTTTTCATCGACACAAGGTGAATCTAGCTAGATTTCTTATGCCCTAGGACAATACACATTCATGACCTCTCTAGTAGTGTTACGGAATGAATCGAATCATCATAGTGCCAAGAAGTTCATATGGACCTATCCACTTCTCAACATGGACTGATAATTAAGAACATTTCAAAGCAAAAATTGTCATCTTTTTCTATTTCTTCACAAGTGCTCTAGTGGATCCTTTAAATCCTTGTCGTTTTGTGCCTTAATCCATTAATTAATTAACAAATTTTCTTGATAATCTCAACGGTAACGTCACTATCCACCAATCAGAATGCGTTTACGGACGCAAATAAAGCTATTAATTTCTTCCTAATCCCATACTTAAAGTCCGAGGTCCCCACCATGTTTCTTACCTAAACATTATTATATTTTAATGTTCAACATCGTAATATTATATTGGTTATTACACACTAGAGAAAGCTAAACACACTTACAGTCACACACACGACAACAATCAATACAGATCAAGAAATGTTTGATCTTTGATCTTATTTGATAAATAATCTATGATCGATAAAGATAATATACTGATTCGATGATCGGTGTGTTTAACCTATCTCTTAGTCTCTTTAGGGCAAGATTGGTCCATATAGATATTGGTTCCACCAACTGATGCTGATTTTAAGCAAGTCCAAGGTTTTGTCTATGTGTGATGGCAATTACATCAACCAGCTGGATGTGGACCTCGAGTTTCACATTATAAAACATTGAACTTTGGAATCAAACCCCATCCACTCAATAATTTTTATAAAATGACTTTTAGTGTTACTAGGTTGTAATAAATTAGTGGCGAGTTTTGAGGTTAAACATGGTTGAGAATGCATGAACATTAAATAAAATTTTAAGTATGTAATAGCTCATAATTAAATATGGAAAGAACAAGATAAAAAAACAAATAATATATATTTGATGTTTATAAAAATTGTTATCTTTCAAATCATTTGAAATCAATTGGTTAGGAAGAATTATGTGATTGAAATGCCCAGATTTCAGTGTGATTTGTCAAACAATAATTTTGATTGATCTACACTTACTCAACTTTTTGGGTTTTATGTTTTCCCTAGTCTATCAATGTCTAATTATATTTTATTTCAAAATTTTTAAATTATTTACTTAAGTTGGTATGAAGATACTTAAATATATTACAAGTCAATAATTAAAATAATATGATGAAGTAAAATATATACACTACTAATTAAATAAACAAACAAATCTTAAATCACTCCTATATATTATCCAAGACAATTTTTTAATATATCAACAAAAGGGTTATATTATATCTATAAAATCGTGGTCAAATAGTAAAATACATGTAAAAGTTAAGAGTAAAAAATTTTAAAATATTTAATCTCGTTAGCTCCAATAATTAATCTTTTATTAATTTTTCCATTTTTAAAATGAATAGTATTATTTGTCGGAGGAAAGTTTGATGCAAAGAAGTTATGATTGATTTGAAGGGAAAAAAAAAATAGATAATTAAGTTTGATTTTCCACGGTAACTTTTGGAAAGGGTCAGATCATTGTTTAGTTTTGAGTGTGACAAGTTAAACAAGTTTACAGTGTCATTTATTATTATTATTATTTATCTGCTAGATTAATATATATATATATATATTAAAGGTAAAGCTGAGAATATATTGCTTAATTAAGTACGTACAATAAAGTAACAAGAATCATTTGCACACGCAAGTATACGTATCATTAATTAATTGAAAAGAATATTTGCTTATTTTAAAATGAATCCCATTTTAAAAGTTCGAGCTTTATTATTACTTATTTGATTATTTTTATACTAGACCTATTCTTATGGAATTAGAGAAAATTTGATAATTTTTCGATACTTCTTGATTGTGAATATTTGAATTGGCTAGTTGTTCACTATTTAAAATTTTTGTTTGAATAGTTCAAATCTAAAATGTCAATTCTTCAAATTTCAGTATTAATGTTGCGCTTTAGAGATAAGATCCGAAATATGGAATAAATAAGTGTTCCCACAAGAAATAAAGAAATAAAGCTCAAGATTCGAAACCTAACTAATATATTAACTTTAGCCTTAGCTTAATTTTGTAAATATGATTGAAGGTAAAAATACATGTTGATTAAATTTTATATATTGAAGACAACTAAAGAATGCAATCCAAGTTACTACTTTCAGGTGTTTTCTATGAAAGATATAAGGCTGGCCCATTTGTCTCAAAGGGTTAGCCCAATTGAGATACCTTTAAAGTGTATTGTATTTTGTGTTGTGGATCCACTAAATATTCGCCATTTGAATTTCTCTTTATATATCTATTTGGATCATTTTCGTTAAAGAGACTTGCGGACTTTTTCTAAATTTCTTGGTATTTGACTGATAAGGTCCGAGTAAATTTAAATATGGAGAAAAATTAGGGAAAAAAGATAAGTTGCCAAACTAAGGATATGCGCCTTGTAACTGATCAAATCTATGATGGAATTGAAATTCATCATCGAAATTAATTTTTGTGATAAAATTTGTCATCACAATTTTAGAAAATATGATAGAAGAAAAGGAAAAAAATAACTATAGTGACGAATTTTTCATGACAAACCAAGAAAGTATTATAGAGATTATTTGAAGTCCATCACAAGTTCTGCCTTTGAATATTTTGCTCATTTTTTTTAACTCCGTTAGTAATTCGTCACACATCTATCACAGAATATTATCTATTTGTGATGGAATTCTCACAAATTTTCCATTACTAAAGGGATATTTTCTTGTATAGATTGATTCCTTGGTATGTATGAGGGAAATTTTGTATATAAAACCATTTGAAATTAGAAATAAATAGAGATTCATGGGCTTTACTTAAAAATTATGTCAGAATAAAACCAATAAATGTTAAACCAAATATGAATATAATAACGAATCGTTAATAGAAATCTCGGTTTAATTATAAAATCAAGAATTTGAAAATTAAAAATTAAACTATAATTAAATAATTTTTAATCAAACACCTTACACAATAATAAGTGGCAAGACTTGACTTCCAAACAATTCAAGCCTTGCATAACATCAGTCTAACTATATATTAACGTTGTATTAAATTGTTGCCCTCTTTCACAAATTTGATGTTTTATAGTCAACCCTCCCTATCTATTTAATATTATTCAAATATTTTTCAAATGAATTAATCAAATGAAAAATAGGCAAATCAACTTGTTTGGCCAACAATATCACTGCGTGAGACTTGGTACATATATAAACCTTTTTTTTTTTTCTTTTTTTTGTTTTCTTTTATTTTCTTTTTTTTCCCTATAACCGACTTTATTATTAATGATTAGATTTGATTGGATATAAAAAAATATATAAAAAAAAGGAAAAATACAAATAACCATCTGATTACTTAAAAAAGGAAAATTCCCAAATAATAACCATTTATAACTACTCCCACTATTTTCTCATACTTAACCGTGTAAACTGAGTCTTGTTACTTGCTGCCCAATTGAAAGATACTTCTCCAATTTCCAGTTCCACAGAGGACTCGGACTCACAGTTATCAAAAACTCTTTATAAACCGCCAAAATCAAAGCCCTTTACACTATTTTCACAAATCAAATCTTGAATCTATTCTTTCATATTCATTCCCTCCTCTGTTTTCTTCAATGTCACATTGTGATTAAGGGGGAAAAAAGAACAAGAAAAAGAATGGCTTCCATAAATTCTCCGGTTGCCTTCGATGATTCTTGTGTTTCGACCTCTCATCCACAAAAAAGGAGAGAAGATACTGACTACGAGGAATTTGAATGGATTGCGATGAAGAAAAGAATCACGGGCCTGGTAAAAAGAGTAAGTATTTCCAACATTAAGTTCATAGCTGATGAAATCTTGAAGGAGAATGTGATTTCTGGGAGAGGCTTATTTTGCCAAGCAACAATGAAATCCCAGATGGGATTTCCACAATTTAGCAATGTTTATGCTGCATTGGTTGCAATAATCAATTCTAGATTCCCTGATGTGGGGCTATTGTTGGTTAAAAGGGTTGTTGTCCAGTTCAAAGAAGCATATGAATGGGGTAATAAGAAACTAATGCGGGATACTTTGAAATTCTTGGCACATCTAGTGAATCAAACAGTGGTTTATGAAGTTCTTGCAGTTGATGTTCTGCTGCTTCTGTTGGGAAATCCTACTTTGGATAATATTGAGGTTGCTGTTAATTTTTGTATAGAATGTGGTTCATTGTTGCAAAATTCTGTACCACATATATGGAAAGAGGTTCTTGAAGAATTTCGTCGTGTAGGAAGAAAGAGGGAGGTGGACATGCGCGTAAAGGGCTTGATTGTGAAGCTTTTTGCTGTTGGAAGATCAAAGTTCAAGAAGTATCCAAGTGTAATAGATGAATTGGATCTTGTTGAAGTTGAAGATCAAGTTACACATGTTGTTTCTTTGTTGCATGATACTGATCCAGAGTATAGTGTGGATAACTTTGAGGTGAATACAGAGTTTGATGATATGTCTAGTCAGATTATGGTTCCATATGAAGAGTGTGAGGATGATGGGGTATCTTCTCAGGGGCTCTTGAGGTAGATGATAATCAGAAGAAAAGATGGAGAATGTCAACTCTCTCTGTTATGTTGGCTGTTTTCTGAGGAATTGGCCATGGATTTCATATTATAGGCAAAACTATTGCCCTTTGTGTAGTGGGGCTCTTAGTTTTTGCTCCTTGTTTCTTGAATGTAAATCAACCTTCTTGATGAGCCCTCAATTAAACAGAGTTCGATGATTGTTTTATTGTATACTATGTTCGGTTTGGTGTAAATGAACAGTAATGGGCAGGTTGATTTGAAACCTGGTTTAACTCAACCAATTTGAATGAACTCAACCATATGATAAGTCAATGTAAAGGCACTAGGTGATGTCATCTAGACCTGCCTACTAGTTGTGTTCGACCTCAGTGAACACCGATACCCATTTCTCTTATTTACAAATGCACCAACCTTAATAGTCCTATTGGATAACTCTACATCAAACAAAGTAGTGATCCTATATTTACTTGTAATCATATCATGGAATCCATATACACATCTTAACATAAGTACATGAGAGAGCCAACGTAGACTGTGGGATGAATAATCAGACCTTTTCAATCCAAAATAATGTTCATCACTTATGTACTTACGAAACAACCATATTGAAGAACAATGGTTTCTCAATAAAATATGCTTTCCCACTTTCTTTGAGTACCTTTCAAATAGGTTATCAATACCAATGGAGCTTCTAAAATGAGTAGCCAAAACGGGTTCGACAAAAGCTCGAACAAAATTGGCTAAGAGAGTTCAACTTCTATATTTCTTGACTGAAACTATTTTTCTTGGTTTTCATCTGTATAGCCATTCGGATCCGGGGGAACTTGTGACTCCTCAATAGCTTAACTATACCGAAGGATCCTTCATTTTGAATTATTGCCTCTAGTTCTTGCTTGCTTGGTGTGCATGCAGGCAAGATGAATGAACGCAAATCTGCCTCCCGAACTAGTCCCTGTTTAGTTATTACATAGGTCAATGATTGTTAGCAAATAGGAAAAAATTCACAGCATATAGTTTTACAAACTTTGACAGAAGAGGTATTACATCAAATAAATTAACAAAAGGGTTTAAAATGGGGGAGAAAATCAGGGGGTTAAGGGCCTTAGACTCAATTACAACAATAAAATTCTTTTTCCCCTTCAACTATTCAATATTAATTTATGAAGAAACACAGAGGAAAACCATAAAAGCAACCGCCACCGCCATAAAAAATATTGTTTCCATAATCCATAAAATGTTTTCTTGAAGGGACGAACCTGGGTTCTTGTACTGAACCATTCTGAAGGCTTAAGCCCATGGGCCAATGCCAATAAAATCCCTAATTTTCTATCTTATTATCTTTTTTCTCTATTTCTCCTAAATTCTTTTACACCATCTTAAAATATATATA
>JACFYI010003551.1:366019-394440 GCA_014898755.1 Handroanthus guayacan | reverse complement strand
AAAAAAAAAAAAAAGGAAAGAAAGAAAAAAACCTAATTAATGACCTAATTAACAAGCCCCCAAACCTGTATTTTATAATTTATAGTATTGAACTTTATCCATCCCACAACCTAATTAACTTACCAATAAAAATTAATTAATTTAAAGAGTAAAAGTCAAATTTCATTTCAAGCGCCCTCCCTTAAACTCATGAACCTTTTTTAAGAGAGAGACGATTAAGAAATCAAAATCTTAATATTATTACATTAAATCAACAATAGTCAAAATCAATAATTGAGAAAAAAATTTCTAACAAAGCGGTTATACAGTGAAAAATCAAGCCAATTTAGTAGAACATATTTTCATATTTGCCGCGTAGACACATACAAGGCATCTATACCTACGCATTTGCACGCTCCAAGTGGACTTTAAACATTGGACTGCTTACAAATTTTGTGGGCTAGAAATGGGCTTCGAGAAATGTCCTAATTAATAAATCCTAAAAGCAAAGGCAATGTCTGGTTGTGTTTTGTCCTATTTGGAGTAGTATGTTTCGAAGAAATGAGTTCGGAATTAGCTGGATGAATGTGATAAATCACAAATGTTTATTTTTATTTCAGTCTATAAGTACAAATTCTTGTAAAAAGTAAAATAATTTTTATTTTGTTTTGATAGGAGATAATTGTTAGCTATTGAATCGTTTATTTTTTTTTATGCTGACAAAGTGCTGCTGCTTCCTTTTTTTTATAGAAAAAGTGTGATTGTGTGAGATTCTATTCCCGTTTCTCACCTCCACTATTTCAACCTAAAAAACTATGGAGAAATTTTAACCTGATATATATATATATATGTTTGTATATGTGATATTGTTGGTTGGGCAATGTGACAATAGGTTTTATCTGGAAATTTAAATTGAAGAAGAAAGATATTACTACAATGAAAGTAAGCTATTGATACATAATGTATTGTGATGCATTCAATGCTCGATATCACTAAATAAAGTCAATAGTGTTACAATGAAAATTTTCTAAGTAGTTGATATCATGAACCATTTAATTAGTATGACAAAAGTTATTGTTACGGCCTTTTAAGTGCCACAACAACACAAATCTTGTGACATTTTTCAATATCAGAGTAAGTGATCTTTTTGTAGTGCATTTTTTAAAAATAATCAAAATGTCATTCCCTACCATAAATATTTGGTCTTATTAATATTTTTTAGAGATAATTACCTCTACCCCAGATTTAGAACACGCACTAATATTTGAATAATTATTGATCAGTTCTACATCTACCCCGCACAAAATCCTAGCAAGCTCCAAACAGTTGTCAATATTTAAATCTTAGCATGATCCAAACAGTTTAAGGCTTGAACAAGTAAAATATATAGATTGAAGAATTTTAGGAGCTTTGAGATCAGCCAAAAATAGTGAAACCCCAGCAAAATAAATTCCTTAGGCATGGCTATAAACCAAAGTTGCAGGTCCATAAATACTTCACCAACCACATCTGATGCAGGGATAATGATAGAAATAGATAAAAAAAAGTGGATAAGCGAATACCTCCGCATTAAAGCACAACATATACTTAGTGTGCAAAAGTTGCACTGAAATGGAGCTTTTTGCATAAACCACCCCTGTGAAATTTCTAATTGATAAAAAATCTCATATGTTATTTTTATTAGCAAGCATACCCCCTGTGTTATTTAGTCAATGCATTGCAGGCCCCTATACCCGGTGTGTGCATCTCACTAGTCCCAATTGAGAGTGGTTGTGTAATTTTTGGCATGAAAAGACAAAATTGCCCATATATTCATGAGTTTTTTGCATAAACACCCCCAGTGAAATTTGTAATTAGCAAAAAAACCCCTCTATTATTTTTATTAGTAAAAAAACCCTTTTGTTATCTTTATTAACATCATCAATCAACTTGTTATCCACGTACAGGAGGGGCTACATTGTTAATCTGCTCCTTTTTCTTGAAAATCTTTGCATCTGCCTCTCTTTCTTCTTCCCTCAATCCACTCATATCCAAAATCCTATCCACTAAATATTCTTGGCTTTTTTCGTATCTACAACCTTAAAAATATTTGAAGTAATCTCAATCAAGAAACTCTCCAACCAACCAAGCAACTTCCAAGAAATTTCAATAAGATTAAATTCAACTAAATTCCACAAAAATTAATAAGTTTAAATGTTAATACTAAATCAAGCAACATCCAAGAAATATCAATAAGATTAAATCCAACCAAATTCCACAAAAATCAATAAGTTCAAATTTTAATACTAAACCAAGCAACATTCAAGAATTTTCAATAAGATTAAACTCAACGAAACTCAAACGAAATCAATAAGTTCATATTACAATACTAAACCAACCAAGCAACTCCAATAAATTCCAATAAAATTAAACTCCACCAAGATCTAGTTTACACTATAATATTAAACTCAAACAAAGCTAAATGCAAATAGTAAGTTCATATTTCAAAATAGGCCATCAAACTTCATTACAACAAAATGCATAATTACTTGTTTATATCCCAAAATAAACCAACACCAAATTTAGATATCACTGCCAAATTGATGCCTCTTCAAAGCCCTCTCTCTTATATTCCTCAAAAAGTTGAGTTTTATTTTAGAATATTTTATTTCTTCAAAAATTAACTTCGAATTTGACTTATTTAATTAAAAAAAAAAAGAGAAAGAAAAGAAGGGGTATTAATGAAAATTCACTTTTGGTCAATGATAAATTAAAAGTTGGGTGAGGTGAACAAAATTTAAGTAACACAGGGGGTATGGTTACTAATAAAAATAACATAAGGGGTTTTTTGCCAATTAGAAATTTCACAGGGAGAGTTTATGCAAAAAGTTCCACTGAAATGGGTCAAATATATATATATATATATGTATGTAAGTATATAGGTCTCAACTAACCTCAGAACAAATCATAAAGGACCGAACATTTATAGCAAAATAAAAGAAACTGTGTACATAATATACCATGGCAACATAAGACTGAAGCTTAATGTTTTCAACAAAAAGGTAAAAAGTCTATGCTAAAGTAAGACCAGTTAGAAGCCACAGGGAATCCATCAAGTGATATAACCATTTCGTATGGATAATAAAAACATGAGGTACAAAAATCTATATGAGAAAGACAAGAAGGATCATAATACAAAATAAATTACAGTTTGGCAGTTATATTAATTTTCAACAAGCCTGCTTCTCAGCAACACAAGCTAATGCTCACCAGTAATCATCACACGAACACAAACCATCGACACAATGGTGAAACCGGTTGCGGTCTCTCATAACTATCTTTCTTCTCGTGATTTTGGAAATGAGCTTAACAACGGCATGACAATCTGGACAAACCCGAAGGTTTTTGAAAATTTTGATTGTAGTTCCTGGTTTTGTGCTAATAAGCCCAAATGCGAGTGCAAGTTTTTCACTGTGAACCTCAAGTGATCGCTCCTTCTCAGCATCTCCAATGTTATGTAAAACGGTGTCCGTCTGTGAGGTATACCCATGAGCCTTGAGCCATTTGTTAATTTGCTCCAGCATCTCATAAATTTCCTTACTTTTTGGATGCTTCATATCACCAGCAAGAAATTCATGGACTTTATTGTTCACTTCGATTGAGCTACAACCTGGCTCCTTTTGGACCCCACTTTGTTTCATCACTGCCCTCATCCTTGCCACACCATCCCAATTTCCTGTTGCGGCATATATATTGGAAAGGAGAACATAAGTTCCTGAATTTGCAAGACCACGTCCAAGAAGGAATTCCACAATTTTCTCTCCTAAATCAACGTTCTTGTGAAGCCTACACGCACCTAGCAAGGTTCCCCATAAAACAGGATCCGTGTCAATACTTGTTCCCTTCACAAGGTCGTATGCTTCTTCTAGTTTTCTTGCTCGACCAAGAAGATTCACCATGCATCCATAATGCTCAACCTTTGGCTCAATGCCATAGTCATCTTTCATCGAGTTGAAAAGGGCACAGCCTTCAGAGACCAATCCAGCATGAGCACAAGCACTCAAAATTCCAATGAAGGTTATGTCAGTCGGGTGGAGGCCCACCTGAGACATTTCCTCGAACAGATTCAGAGCTTCTTGGGTAAATCCATGAATTGCATATCCCACAATCATTGCATTGTAAACAACAGCATCCTTGTCTTTAATCCCGTCAAATACCATTCTGGCGTCCTCTAAACTTCCACATTTGCTGTACATATCAATCAGAGCGGTGCCTAAATGAGCATTTATAGACATTGAACTATACCCAAGGTACGAGTGGATCCACTTGCCAGATTCTAGTGCTCCCACCTGCCCACAAGCAGAAAGAACTGCCAGCATAGTGGCCTCATTAGGCTTCATCCTAGTTTTCAGCATCTGCCTAAAGAGAATCAAGGCCTCATTTGGCCTTCCATGTTGAGCATATCCATCAATCATCACATTCCAACTCACAACATCCCTCTCCTTCATTCCATCAAACAACATTCTTGCCTCATCAAGATCCCCAATCTTTGCATACCCTGTAATCATTGTTGTGAAGGAAACCAAATTTCTCTCATGCATTGTATCAAAACTTCTACGAGCTGAGACAATATCTCCACCTCTTGCATAAAGGTCGACCAGGGCAGTTCTGACATACGTATCTGACTCAAACCCAAATTTATGAGCATGGCAATGGAAGGCTTTTCCATCTTCCAATGTGCAAGCTTTGAGGACACTGGACAGCGTAAATGCATTAGGTTCCACGTTTTCGGTTAGCATTTGCACATAAAAATGAAGAGCCTGTTCGTGGAGACCATTTTTGGCATGGCCATGGATTATGGCAGTGTAAAAGAAAACATTAGGGTTCTGGGTACGATTAAAGAGTGCCACAGAGTCTTCAATATGTCCTAGAGAAGAGTACGAGCGCTGAATCTTGAAATTTAAAACTGGATGGCTTTCAAGGCCATGACGGATAATAAATGCATGGATTTGTCTCAGATTCTTGATGTTTTTGCTTTTATCTATAAGCAATGCAAGTTTCTCAGGCTGCGGACATTGGTTTTGCTTGGTGTTGGTGCTGAAGTGCGTTGCCTGTGCCACAAGGGGAGAAATTGCGGACATAACTTACTATAACATCTCAGAAGCTACAGTTATGTGCAGCTAAACGATAGAAAATCATTGGGCACACAACCTAGTTCCTGAGATGCTTATGAGAACTGCATATTATGTCATCCTCTGACGCATGCAAGCATGCTTGATTCAATACCTATAATCATCAGCAATATAACAGAAAAGTCAGAAAGTGAAAATCCACATAGAAATTAAAATATATGAAAGTATCACACACTACCAGCTCCTTCAAACAACAAAAACATATAAGGATAAATGAGTTTATTTTATAGTTGGAAAATGGATATTTCACATACCACTTCAAGTAAGTAAGATGACAAAATGGAAGCTTCTAAATTTTTCTCATGCATTCATGCAAAATTGAGAGCGTCATTAGCTTTCATCAGTGCGAGGTTCGCCAATAAAAGAACACAGTGCCCACAGTAACTGCAGCATCCATACTCTGTTTCTATGGATTTCATTAGTAGAGTCAAGGAGATACAGAAATTATCTATACTTCATTGCACACTATGTGCGTATAAATTCTTCAATACAGTCAAGAAGATATTTGAATGGTCAGACATTCCATCAAACATCTTAGACTCATAATGTATAATTAATACATTTACCCCAAGAGAACGAAGCAGCATAATTCCATAACTAGGACAACATTTCCAGAATGAAACTATAATTATCCAACAAAAGAACCATATTTAAACAAGGAAATGTGCAGACAAGATAAACTATGCTTTGAAATCTGTTAAAATCAAGAAAATCATGAACTGCAGACAGCACCCACGAAAATTCGCACCAATCAACAAACCCCGTTACAAAAGAACCATACAAACTATAAATAAATACATAAAACATACATATGACTGTTTCTTTTTCTTAGAAAAGGAAACGAATAAAATGGATTCAGAAAATTTTAGTGACCAAGAAAATTAGTACGGATTACCTCCACCGAATAAACATTTACAGGGGCCCATATGTGGTACCTGAGCGCTGGCCTTCCAATCACTAGTGTGGTGAAGGAAAGGAGATGAACTGACAGTATAACTGATGACGAGCAAAAGTGCCTTTGAGATAAAATATGCCGCAAAAATTCTTTTTCATCCCGACTTTTAAACCCAATTCGAATTGTTTTTACTTCTGTTTTAATTTTATTTTATTTTATTTTATTTTCCACTCTTTGTTCCAATGTTATCCTCTACAGTTTCTTTTTTTTTTTTTTTTTTTTTTTTTTTTTTTTATCCTCTACAATTTCTGACAGCATCTTCTATGAATGAAACTATGAAAGGGTCTTACGTTAACGAAATAATTAGTCTATTTTTTTCTTTTTTTCAGGGAAAAAAAAGATCCATTTTCGTGTAGCATTTTCTTGCACTGTTGAAAGAAATTAAAATTATTTTCATGATTCATTTGTTTCTTCTATAAAATTGAAGTATCTCTTGTTTCTTCACTACAATTGAAATACCTTTTTTATTTCTTCACTAAAATTAATTCATTTGTTTCTATAAATTGTGGTTCAAAAAACATATAATACACTCACTGTTAATATATAGTGGCGTTATAAAAATGCTGAACAACATCGATAACTAAAAAAAAGAATAAAAAAGACCAACCATTGAGCATAAAAATGGACGCACTGATGTGTCTTACAAAGCCCATAATGACATAGTAATTTAGATATATATGCGCATTGTAATAATGAATTCCGTTTAAAATGACACGACACGACACATAAAATTTGTACATTCGTACATTATAATTAAAATATATAAAATTTGTACATTCTTACATTATAAGATTAAAAAATAATAGTTTAACAATAGTTGTATCTCATTTTTTAAATAGATTGGTAAGTATGAACTTTCATTAATCAAGAGAAGTAAAAAAATTTAATTGACACTGTCCACCATCACAAACACAATTCATTAAAAATTTCTAAAATGGAATAACACCATTCCAAAGGTACAAATTCGCTAATTGGGCAAGAGTACGGGCAGCAAAATTCCTTTCTTGGAATATGACGAAGAGGATCACTTAAATAAAAAATACTTTGGCACTACCTTAACATTGAAGTAACAAGCTTGAAACTAATAGTCTTAACTTATTTGACGCTTCTAACAAATTAGTTTATTCTTCTTCTTCTTTTTTCTTTCTTTTTTTTTTTTAATCACTTTTTGAGAGATCCAACAAATTACTTTCAAACATTGCCTTTTTTTTTTTTTTTTTTTTAAATATATCGATCAATTTTAACGTCAACATGATGGCTTTTATTTCTATGACAGATCTTATAAAATCTATTTCTATTACTTCCACGTGAGCCATTTTATGCTTATATCTAGTTGGTTGGATTATTAAAATAAAGAATAGCTGTTTATCATCATTTCAACCTAATATTCGAGAGAATATATTACATACAACGAATTGTTGCGGTGATTTATAATCTTCTCATAGTATACATATCCAATGATGAAAAGATTCTTATAATTATTAATAATCTTTGAAGGTGAATTTAAATATCATGCATAAATCCTAGTTTGGTGATATCTATACTATATATAAATTAACTGTGAGCACCTTAGATAATTATTTTGATTCGTCATTAAGTAAGTGGCAAAAATAATTTTATTATCAAAGATAATGACAAATAGTTATATTAACTTTTCTTTTTAAATATTTATTGTTCCTTTTCCATTCTTTTCTTTATATTTTTTCTTCTTCTCGATTTTATTCTTTCCAAATTTATTTTTTTATTATGTTATTCTGTATAATAAATTTAAGTAAAAAAGTTTAATATTTAAAATTAAATAAATATTTTTAACTTTGTAAAAAAAATATATATATATACATGCATGCATTGAGTGTGCCATAATTGCTAGTAACTTAAGACGTGTGCTAATGTTTGACTCAATCATGAAAATTTTCCTTACATAAATATTTGTGATTATTCACACTAGATTAATAGAGTTCGATAAAAAATCTCTTGACATTTACCCCCATCAAATAATTAACAAATTTACTTGCATAAATTTAACCGTGATAATTCTCGTACATTAGAATATTAAAAAATTTCATAAAAATATTTTGGACTTTACCTTATGAAACCAATTATTTTGCGCTTAACTCTTATATATTTGAGTGTGACTAGAGTCTTATCTAAATTCTAAAGAAGTAATTCTCTTTCATGTCGCTATTTACAAATACTTTTAAATGATTTATACAATTTCAGAATTCTCAAAAATTTGCTGAAATTTCTACTAAACGGGTTATTTTATTGTTTACAAAGCACTCCACTATTATTAAGTCTTTTTTTTTATGGGTACACTATTATTAAGTCAGTGAGTCGATAAACTTTTAAGTTTCAATTTCCTCATATAGTTATATTTTTAGGGATAATTATCTTTACATCCCCTGAGATTTATCATAATTACCAAAACACCCCTTGAAATTTGAATAATTACTATTACATTCCTATTGTACAGTTCAGCTAATGCATAATTGTAATTATACCCCCTGAACATATGTCTGTATTACAATTGCAATCCCTTAACTTATGCATATATTACAATGCATTCCCTTATACAGGGGGTTTACTTGTAATATTTTGGATTTTCAGGGGGTGTAATGACAGCCATTCAAATCTCAGGAGATGTAATGATAACTAATCAAATCTCAAGGGCGCTTTCTTATTTTTATTTATCTTTTCTGGAAACTTTGACTTATTTAGATCCAAAAAAAATAAATAAAAATAAAAAGAGTAAATAGCATTAAACCCCCCAACCTATAGGGTCTGTTGCACTTTATCCCCTATCTTTTGCAAATGTACGATTAACCCCCTAACGTATGAAAAATGTGCACTTTGCCCCCATTTAACGGATTCCGTTAGAATATTCCGTTTAATCATAGAGGGGTCAACAGTAAAAAAACGGAATATTCACGGAATATTCTAACGGAATCCGTTAAATGGGGCAAAGTGCACATTTTTCATACGTTGGGGGGTTAATCGCACATTTACAAAAGATAGGGGGTAAAGTGCAACAGACCCTATAGATTGGGGGGTTTAATGCTATTTACTCAAATAAAAACTTGACTCTTTTTTATCTAATAAATGTGACGATACAGACCATTCTCGAGGATGGACAAAACTAGACTTAGGAGCCGCGTGGATAATTTGGGACTCTGCCATGTATTTGCTTTTTACCTAAATATTGCGCTAAAAATTAATAAAATAATAAACATTGTTGGAAAAAATCACATTTTGAAAATTACTTTCTAGAGTCGTATTTTATAAAAAAAATATCCACATTCAGCAAATCCACTTTTGGGTTAATGAGCAATCTAGAAATCTTATTTTAAACAATAGACAAGAAAATCTACACGTAATCACACTTATTTGAAAAATAACAATAATAGTAATAATAATAATAATAAAAAGGATTCTCAAATATCATCAATATATTTTTACATCTCCCAAATGAACAGTTGTATACATAGCTCATATATGATATAGACATTTCATTACATGAAGGTCCTTCTCGTTTTCATTGAAAATACCCTTTCACTGTAAAGTCTAGGGTTAATTACATTTTATCATCATTTGACAATGAAATTAATAACTATTATTCTCATGGTTTAAAAATTATAAATTAACCCTCATAAGTTTATAAATTTATCAAATCATCCATGTCGTTAGTTTTCTTTTATGGAAAACTAATGATATTTTTCACTTTTAATCTCTAAAATTACAATGAACAAATATAGAGGTATAATCGGTGGTTAGTGCAAAGAAAAAATTGGAGTATATGAGTAGTTTTTGATAAAAAATTTAACGAAATAGATGGTTTGATAATTTCGTAAACTTATGGGGGATATTTTATAATTTTGAAATCATGATTATAATAGTTGGTAATTTCATAATTTTAGAGGATGGTAAAATATAATTAACCATAAAATCTAATGTCATAGATTAATTTCATAATTTTTTATTATCATTTATCACTGCCATTCAAAATTAATAGGAATATATAATAATGTAATAAAAGACCTTGTAATCTAGTAGTAAATCCAATCCCATCTCATTTACAAAAATATCCTTTATGATTATTACTAATAATACTCGTAATTTAGAAACAACGTTTACTTCCTCTTTTTCCCTGTCTTTCTTAAAAAAGGTAAGTAATTTCAAAATTAAATAAATTTGTTGGCTAAACTCTAAACCACTCTATCTATACTATATATATAGTGTGAGATCTTTATGTAGTTATTATATTAGTGGTGCATTTTCATATGATGTGTAAAATACCCGTTAATGTTATAACTTACCCTAATAATCACAAAAAAATCCAATAAAAAGACATAACCCATTAGTTTTTCTCTTTCTATTAAATTATGTACTTATTAATATTTGTGTTAAATATATTAATCATGTTCTAATTAATTATTAAAATACATAAATTAAGTCTGCATTATATTTTAATATATATGAAATAAATATTATTTATTTCATGGACAAGCATCGAATGTGGACTGAACGTTAGTATAATTCAACATGTGGTCAAATTAAAAATCAGTGGGATTACTTTTAAGGCGTAAAACAAATTTGAACAACCTTCCAATTATAAATTAAAAGATTGTGTTTGTATATTCCTAAAAGTATACATTTTGCATAGTTTTGGATGGGATGGGGTAAAAGCAGCCCCATATTCTAGAATCTCAGATTATGTATATTTAATTTGTCATTATATTAGCTCTCCTTTTGGATTGATGACAAATTAAAATATGATAAAAGATTACAATATTTACTGCTATTGACAGCTGCAATGTGGAATTTCATACTACCTTTTCACATTCAATACTTTGCAAATTTGCATATATAACATCATTTTTTATATTTATTGCCATATTAATAGTGTCTTACAGTTGAGGAAAAAAAAGAAAAGGAAAAATGCTCCAACGACTTAGCATCTGACTTTTCTGATGGCAACGTTGTAAACACTCGGAACACTGCGTTCTCTCTCTTTTCTGCACTGACCCCTTTTCTTGATTTTAATGTGGGTGTGAATTTTTGACGTTTCCAATCGCTGGTTTGAGTGAAAATCTCGAAGGTGATGGAACCCACTAGTTTTTTCAGCTCGAATCCCTTCTTTTTCAAGAATTTATGTGGATTTATGTGAGCTGCGTTTGTGTTTTCTGTGAGTCCTTAATTGCATGGATTTATCATGGTTGGAATTTTGGGTGTCATAGGATTGTATGGATATTTGGTATTTCGTTTTTGGTGTTCTTCTTCTCAACATTTGTAGGTCTCTTCCTTGTTCATTTTTGATGTTTTTTGGTGGTAATGGTTTCATTTTATTGAACTTGAGTGAATCTTGATTCTTACTTTGCTGATTTTTCTTTTTGGTTTTTTGTTACTTTTAATTTCAATTCATGTTTCTTTTTCCTCTAGTTACTTTAATTACTTGAAATGTTTTACCAAGAAATGTATTGTTTTTGATTGTTTGTTTTGTCTCATTGACTTTCAGATTTTGTGTTTTTCCGGTGATGTTTGTGTAGATCTTTTTATGTTATCGAGCATCTATGTTTTATCATCATATCTAATCTTTGGAGAAATTAATTTATATGGTCATTTTGTTTTCTTGACACTTTCTTGGACGGAATAGTTCGATATTTACTTTCTGCATACAAACAACGCTTGTTAATTTTTTGTGTAATTTATGGTTGATTTCAATTTAGAATGTGTAGTGCTGAAGGATGTCGATAGGTGGATTTATTTTATTTTTAATGATTTTTTTGTATGAAGAAACAAGAAGGTTAATTTTCTTTTAGTCTTTGAATTCTACTTGCAACTCTAGCATGTGAAAGAAAATTAGAATATGTTAAAACTTAAAACTGAAAAACATGTTACTCTTTGTCCTTTAGACATATGATTTTTTTCTTATTTCTCATTGTAATGATCTATAAAGTGCCCCCCAGCTATGGGTTTCTATTTTTCCATTTATGAGAACTGTGCTTTGACGTGATACAATTGAAGTGCATAAAACTGAGTTTCAGTAATCCATTGAACCAACATATTGGTCTGCTTCTATATCTTCATCTCAAATTTATTCTGCTTCCATGCTATATGGATAACTATTTGGCCATACTCTGTTGGATTTTCTTTACTTAGAAGGAAATTTATATGGAAAGTCTAACTTTCCATGATTCTTATCTATGAGTTTGGATATTAGCTTGCTCTCACTCATACAAATCATGTTCTGATTCAGTTGTTGGTGTTTGGTCAGGCTCCTCATACAAGAGAAGCAGAATTGCTAGGAAGCAGGGGATGAATCGGGATGGAAGATCTTCTTCATTCTGGAATCCGTTGACTTGATACACTACACTTGTTAGTCTTGGGTGCTTTAGTCCAAAGGCGATGTCTTCCAGCGATAGTTTCACGAATGGCCTCAAGAATATTCAGATTCATGAACAAACCTTGGATTTTGCAAGGAGGTAATTGATTTCTCAAATTTTGAGGAAGGTGAAATATGAATATTATGCACTAAACTTCTTCAAGCTGATATTCATTCGTTCATAGGCCCAACTCCAGAGTGACTTCTGTACCACAAAATGTGAAAGGAAAAGAAAATCTGATCCACTCTCAAGACCAAGAAACTATGGTACCGTTATTTGTCTAGAAGATGGGCACTGGTATCATGTTAAATTTTAAATGGAAACAAATGAAATGCTTTGTAGGAACTTTATTCACGGGCTAGAGCTCAAGAGAAGGAAATTCAGCACCTTAGGGAACAAATTGCTCTTGCTAGCATTAGAGTAAGACATATGCATTTAGGTTAAAAATATCGTTATAGTTCTTTATTCCTTTTTACAAGACTTATAACGTCCTATATGATTGTAGGAATCACAGATGTTGAATGAGAAATATGCGCTTGAGAGGAAATTCTCCGAGTTACGGATGGTTCGCATATTTCTGTCCTCTTTAGTTACTTTCCTTTAGTTTAACAGAATTGTATTCACGGTTTTTAACAGAATTGTATTCACAGTTGTAATTTCCTTTCCTCATTGTAACATTGCTTAACACATGAAACAACCTTTTCATTGTAGGCTCTAGATGAAAAGGAAAGTGAAGTTATAACTTCTGCATCTAACGAATTGGCACGAAGAAAAGGTGATCTTGAAGTAAATCTGAACTTGCTTAATGAATTAAAGGTAAATACTCAGTTGGACTTGACTTCTTCTCTGTTTCCCTGGTGTTGAGTACCCTAAGGTCTACATCCAAAGAAAAAAAAATAGAAGGTGCTTTAGCCAATGACATTTTTCTCTTAACTGTATGCTTGTGGCATACAGCTTCAGGAGTTTTTAAAAAGCTTTTAATTACGTTTCATGCAGACTCTGAAATCCCAGCGCAGTGCTAATTGAGAAATCACTTTTCCGGATTTAAATATTGAGCATGAAGACATTAAAGAATATTACGAGTCATCAGGAATTTTTTCTTCCACTCTCCATTTGTTATATAACTAAGTCCTCTAATTTGTAATCCTCCTCGACAAGCTGTTTCACTAAGTTGAATAACTTCAAGATGCATTGTTATTCACCCAAAATAAGCCGTTTTGGCGAATATTCTGTCCTGTCTTGCTTTTTATTATACTTCATTTAAGTGAGGAATGAGATTTGGCCTGATGTGGAAAGCTGCAAATTAGTTCACATGCATCTTCTTTTCTTCTTTCTTCTGTCTGTGAATCTGGTAATCCTAAAACAAAGTTATGCTTCTATGTTTTTGGTTTAAATGGATCCTCCTGAGGGATGAAATTTGGAAGAAAATCGTTACTCAATTTAATATATGGAGTTATGGTAATATCGAACTATCCTCCTTCAGAACTCTCTACTTCTCCCCATTCTTCCTACATTTTCCCTGTTCTGGATTTTTCATATAAGCATTTGCATGGAATCCAGGCTGCAGAGGACGAGAGACATATCTTTACGTCATCTATGCTGGGGATATTGGCTGAATTTGATGCTTTGCCTCATGCTACCAATGCCTCTGCCTTAACCAACAGCATCAAGGTGTGCAATTTATATCATCAGTCATATTTTGGTTCTACACTTATGTAGTCACAATATAGTTATAATATATCGATACCCTGGATCTGTTTCTTCAGTTATATGACATGTTTAATCCACGAGCTGCCTTTCAGCTGACTCTGTTCTGAAAATTGCATATCCTGTTCCTTGTGGCTGTATCATTGTTATGTTCTTGCATCTTGTTATGATTAACTTCCCTGCATTTTGTTCTCAGTCCTATGGTCCTCAAGCCTTTCTGTTACCCTAATTATTCCTGAGGGTTACATTTTCTATTTGTCACAAAAGTATGGAGAAATGAATTTCTACCACAGCCTGCTATTATATCACACTTCAGTAGGGTTCTAACTTAAAAATGGTGTGAGCTAACCTTTTATATCTGGATATTACCACATCTTCAACAAATTCAATATCATTAATTCAAAATCTTCTGGTTTGGGATAACTCTGATCTTCAGAGGCAGTGGACATAAAAATGTGACCCTAACATAAAATTGTGATGCTATTTTCTTGGATGTGGTTTGTGGTGGAGCTGAAGTAAATAGTAGTGATATATTATTTTTCATTTTGGGTTTATTTCAATGAGCAGATAATGATCTGTGTGTGTGTGTGTTCTTTCCCTCTTTTCTCTAAGTAATTTATATTTTTAAGCTTCACAGTGGTCACTGGTAAAGACCTTTCATGAAGCCTATGCTCAATTTTTGCAATTATTATTTATGCTTTTCTATTTTTTGCAGCACTTGCACGATCAATTGCAATTGAAGATAAGAACTTCACATGTAAGCCTGTGTCATTTTTATTATTTCACACATTTTAGCTGTTACTTCGGTTTTTGTTAAATGGCAACAAGAATGTTAGATGCTATTCTGAATTTTCGTTCTTTGTTCTCTTTGCTGCTCTCTGTCATTACCTGATTTTTGTGAATAGGATTAGATCTACCGTATGGCATAACACATTCTCTGTATGTGTTTCTCTTTTCTCCGCTGATTCATTGTATATCATGACAAGATGGTGCATGTCATACCTTCTGAATGTGCATACTGAGAGGGGAAAGCATAAACTTTGGATTCATTTTTTTTATCATGGTCTTAATATTTATCTTAGATAAAGTATGCTGTTTCCTGGAGTCGCTGTGAGTGCCATATTAGACATATCTATACTCTTTCATACTGCTTATAATTTTGATGTGGTACCTTTTAATTCTCCCCCTCTCTTCAAAAAATCTAATTTCTCTCTAAACTGACATTTGCATATATGCGCCTGGATTTCTACTTCCTTTTCTGTAAATTTTACACATTCACTTACCCATTAGAACCATTTTATCTGTTCATTGGGCTATAGTCTAAACAGGATTGCCCCCAAGAAAGATGAAGGAAATTGTATTTGTTAAAGATCCTTGACTTGAGTTTTTAAGCTTACGGTTATCAAGGTTGTAGAATACATTTGAGCAGCACATTCTCCATATAAAGCTAATAAAGAATCACCTATGCAGGCGAGACTTGCAGAAGTGAATTCCATGATTGGAAATAATTCCCAAAATAGTATTTTTGACAGAGAAATTTCAAGTTCAAATCCCATGAGTGGCCAATTTCCCGGCAGTTCTGTGGTAATCACTGTAACTTGATTGTCTTATTATTTCACTTTTGTTTGAGCTTATCATGCTATTCTATACAACTGATAGGGTTGCCTTACTTTTCATCATGGGAGGTGACCTCGTCTTTTGAAAAGTTAACTTCAGTTGTTATTAATGCACTGATCATATTTATTATTCTATTTGTAGAAGTAGATATCATTACTTTATGGCCTTTGATCTGCAGGGTATGCATGGATATACTCGCTATGGTCATTATGTTGATGGGAAAAATTTGGAACCAACTGATGATGCGGCTAGATATGTGCAAGGCAATGATCCTAAACAAGTCAGAAGCTTAACGGGGAGTGCTGAGATGCGCCAGACACCAAATAATGAGAGGCTTCCACGGTCATTTCCTGACATTGATAGGTTGGCTTGAAATTTTGAGTTCATATGATTGCTTAATTATGTTTTTCGTGGCATGGTGTCAAGAATTTTTCATGTATTGACTCAATTATACCACAACAACTTGAGACGTATCACCTGAAGACATTTTTAATACGTCTAATAGTTGCATCACTTATTGAGCTCATTAAGTCCCAAGTTTTCCATACCTTTTCAGGACAGACATGCATTTTGGTTATTCGTTGAGGTAGTGCATAAATTAGAGAGTAAAGAATTTCTATAGCTCACTAATAATTTTAATAATTCAATAAAGCAGTGAGTTGCAGAAGATAAGGACCAAGGCATTTTGATGGTTTGAATTGTTTGTCTGGAAAAAAGCACCATATGTATCATTATATGACTAGGGCAGTGGTTGTTTGTTTGCTTATCTAGTTGAACCTGCGTTGCTTGAATGTTGCCACTGATTGATGTGGCTTGTCAAATCGACCAGTGCAGAAGTGCTTTTTTGAAAACATAGCCCAGAATTCTGACTCATTCATATATTTGCTATGATTGCAAAAGTTCAAAGATATCTAATGGTCATCGCAACAACTTCCACCACCAACATTCATTCCGTTAAGCTCAAGAAACTGGAAAACATTGGATTATTTGAGCAACATATGCTTTTTTGTGTTTTTTCAACTAGTTTGCAATATCTGTGTGTATTGTTATTAGATTATTCAGATCATCCCTGTGCATACATGTAGATTTTTATTCTTGTTTTTAGATAGTTCTTTTAAGTTTTAAGTGTTCTCGCCTTTCTCCATACTCCTTATTTTTCATTAATTGGAGATTGGCACTTTTGACATCCTTTAATAGCTGGTTGATTTTTCACTACTTCCATGATGTTAATTGTTATACACTTGTATTATTTCAAACAGAGTAGTATTTGAGATGGAACTTCCGATTTTGTTTTTACTGTTGCTAGAACTAATTAATCGTGGTGATGGCTACACCAGACGTTTTTTACCTTGTAGAAGACTACTAGAGGGGAGTAGAATTACATTTAGATACACGGGAAATAATTAATTGTATTATTCAAGAAAAGTTACATATTTTGAAACTTTTGTTTTTAATGCTCTTTCCTGAATACAATCATACATGTTTGCGACAAATGTTGTCTGAGTAAGATCTGCTGGTGGTTAAATGTTAATATTGATAGTCACTCTTTTGTCTACCATAGTTGGTCAGTGTTAGCATTTGAAGAGACTAAACCATGCCGTAATTGTTTTTCTTTTTCTTTTTTCTTTTTTCTTTTTTTTCTTTTTTTTGACGAAGCACCAACCGTTGCACGTCCTTTTTTTTTTTTTTTTTTTTCTTTTTTAAATTTCTTTTAATAGAAAAAGAAGTTAACCATCATGAGCCAGTGCTTTAGAGGTCCTCCCTTAGCCTTTTTCCCCGATCTATTACTGTTAAGATTTCTAAAACGTAATCACCTTTCGATGCTGAAGAATATGATTGATCCGACTATATAAATTTAGAGACAAAAGAAAGATGATTCAGGTAAAAGCTTGTTGGCATAAGCTTAGTATTTAGCAAGCTATCACAATATCATTCAATATCTTTCTACCTTCCTAATATAGTTCTACTCTCGTTCAGGTCAATGCTGGTAAGGCATAGCTTTAACCTCGAACAAGTTACCGCTCAATGTATTTTTTTGTAGCTTTCAGGCATAACTTTTACTCCGTTACTACTTTGAACATTGGAAACTGACAATACTGTCAGCATCTCAATCTCAGATTCACATCTCATGTTATCTTGCACTTGTAATACAGCTCACAAATAAAGATGATACGAGCCATTAAATTTTTCATGGAACTCACTGTGCTTATTTGTTATTTCATTATCAAGAAATTTAGTCAAGCTGACAGATTGAAATTACAGAAATGTTGCAGGGTATATGGAGGACAATGTGCTTGAAAGAAATGCATTCATGCCGGGGTCTGAGCAAAGAACTGCTGATCAATATTCCCATCCTCCAATAAGGCATGATAGAGTTGGTTCTTTTGGTTCAGAAGGTAATATATCTAAAATCTTGTGACAGAGTAGCATATCTTTCGTATGACATATAATAAATGTTCTACCTCAGACGACGGCCCTGGTATAGAAGGCTTTCAAATAATTGGGGATGCTAAACTAGGATGCAAACTTTTAGGCTGTGGATATCCTGTACGTGGAACTACTCTCTGCATGTTTCAGGTATCAACAAGGGTATTTGTATTCAATGGTTTACGTTTTCTACGGGTCACTTGTACTGAAAAATTGTGAATTTTCCTTGCATTTCCCTCTGAATACAAGTGGGTTCGTCATAATCCAGATGGGACGAGGCAGTATATTGAAGGTAAGTGTATGAATGGATTTTAGCTTTTGAGCCATGGATCTTCATGAATAGCATGTTTGTTTAATTCTTGATTTGTTGTCGAATTTGTTATCATGTGTTATTTTCTTAAGTAATATATTTTACGTCTATTTTCATCCTTTTGTTTCAGGAGCTACGAATCCAGATTACATATTGACAGCTGATGATGTTGATAAACTTATTGCTGTTGAGTGCATCCCAATGGATGATCAAGGACGGCAGGTAATGTAGTTTTGCTTCCCTTATTTTACCTAATAAGCGCTATCTTCAAACTTATACCTTATTGGTGGAAACAAACAAGGAATGGTGACGATATGTGAAGATTCAATCAGCTTAAGTGTATAGATATTTGCTTGTTAGTTAATCCTTCCATTATTGTGTTATCTCTTTTTATACTTTTTAAACTGATGCAAACACTATTTGGCAATATGATAATGTTATATTTCTAACTTGATTACAAAATTATATCAATTTCAGGGTGATATTGTCAGAATCTTTGCCAATGATCAGAACAAGATTACGTGTGGTAAGTGCAAAGTGGATTTTCACTATAGTGCTCGAAATTACAAAGATTTAAAAAAAAAAAAAAAAAAAAAAAAAAAAAGAACAACTGGAGCTATAATTTTGTGTATGTTTATAATAGATTTCTCTTTTACAGTTATATACACTGTTGAGGAAAGTTTCAGTTCTTGGTCTTCTTTGATGATCTTTTTTCATTTTTATTATTATTATTATTTAAGTTCCCTTGTTTCACAACAATTTTAACCTTTGCTGAGTATTTGATCCAAGTTAACTTGCAAAGCTATATTCCCACACTTGTTGGGCCCATTGACATATATCTTCTTTTCTTCTATCAGTTTAGACAGTTATTTTTCATTAAAATTAAATTGTCTGTGATAATATTTGGGACAATTCTTCTGCTTTACATATGTTTTCTGATGATTGGTATGGCAAATGCAGATGAAGAGATGCAGGAGGAGATCGATACCTATGTCTCTAAAGGCATGGCGACATTTAGTGTCCTAATTCTTGTATGTATTGAGTTCTTACTGCTTATAAAATTCGCCTGCTTTCTTTTCTTTATTAGAGATCGAATCTCACAATGTTTGCACTGTTTCAAAAGCTAGCTTAGACAATGACTTCTGTAAATCTCGATATCTGTGTTTCGACATCTCCTGTGTCCAAGGCCATAACCGTGAATAAGTAGCAGTCTCTATTCAGATTTCAGAACCCCATACAAACTTTTCAGGCAAAAGCTGAAATGACAAATATGATGAAACAAATTAAGAGTTTCACTGTAATTGTTTATTTCTGTTTGTCATTCTTCCATGGAAATTTGGATTAGTAACAAATAAGCTGCCACTTGAACTCAAAGAAACCAGGAATACCTTTCGAAATTTTTATTTCTCCTTTGTCTGATACAAGATCGTGATTTGGGCAAGGTTATGTATTTCATATGACATGCTGAAGTGTTTCGTCTATCTGGATCTTTCTTCATAAATCTAGATCTGATTGCAAATTAATTGGTGATACTTGCACTCTTATAATTCTTAATGTTATGGGGTTGGTCGCTAGTTGTGTTCAGTGTATTTGGCACTTTCTGATCAGAAACTTCCTTAAACATTTGACAGTTAGATTCTTCTGAGAACTGGGAGCTAGCGACTATATCTTTGAGGCGGTCAGGCTTTCAGGTTAAGGTTGAGAGAAAACAGGATGCTGTAATTTCCGAGAAATATTCTAAAGAATTGTTGGTATGCACTTACTCTTTATCACCATGAGAAGTAAACTTTTATGCTAAATTATGGCGTGATTGATTAGATTTCATTATTATGATGTTCATAAAAGTTGCAGTTTAAACAATAGTACAATTTCCCTATCTGGGGTAAGAAGCTGCATAATTCGCATCCTTTCAAAAATATCTTTTTCCTCTTACTCTTAATTTTACGATGAAGAAGCAGGATCCTACATGGACCTCTTTTTAGCCTCACGAAGAAATGAATCCTTAGGTTACATTCATGCCATATATAAGTTAGAAGAATATCATAAAAACTGCATTTAATAAAGCTAACATGAAAGGCAATCTTATGGCATATGTCTATATACCTGAGGACCGCGGAAGACCAGCATTTTGTCGATGTTGGTTGACTTTAGAGGCTAAAAACGGACAGGCATCCCTCACAATTCACATGGCTATAGAATATGCACGTTGCGGGACTCTACTACTAGAATAGGAAAGGTTTTTGTTTCTTTTGTAATGTAACATATCACTTATATTTTTCAGATCCAAATACCAAGTGGCCCTTCAGCGCAGTTTGTCCTGACATGTCCAAATGGCTCGTCTTACCCCTTCAGCACAAGTAATGACATAAGGTAATATGCTGATTTCACCTCTTAAATCTGCATCTTTCTTATCACGAATCTCTTTTTCCATGATTTATACTTGTTCAGTATTTACTGCTTGAAAGGCAAAATCCATATTACCGCTTTTAGTGTAGCCTGTGGAAAAGTTTGTCCTGATTATGTCCTTGATATTAATTTTCCTTGATTGCACGATGGTCATTAATGTCCATCTATTTGTGTTCTTTGTTCTGAATAATATTCATGGATTCAAGGAACACTTTCATGGAAACTGAATTCCTTTTAAAAGTGCACAGTTTCTTGATTCCTAACAAGATGCTTCCTTATTTTCCATGCAGAATGCGAGATACCGTTGTGCTGACAATGAGAATCTTCCAGGGCAAGGTACTCTTTCCTGCATATGTCTTTACTTGATGTACTTGTACTGCACTTCAACAGGTTTTGTGAGAATGTTCCATTAGAATTTATTGATGATTGATATAAATGCACCAGTTTTCGATCTCAAAATCTTCCAAAATCACCTTAAGCTTAACTAATTCTAAGTTCAATATTATGTCACCTGTTTTCGCTCATATGTAATATTATCTATGGAAAATGCACTATTACCTGAATTTTTGAAAAGATCTGGCTTGTGAATAATAATTAATTTACTTGACCATCAGGTATAAAAAGTGTCATTAATTAAACAAGTTTTGCAAAAAAAGTGCTGGATACTTGGTTATTGTTTTAAAAATTCTCTCCTAATTCAGTGCCTAAGAGAAACAAAACACCAGTTTCTTTCAAGTTACAACTAGTTCTTTAGTGAATTGTTCTTTGTGATTCATTCCTATGAATGTCGAAGTGGGCATTGATATGCTTAAACCCCATTAGAAGATTTTTCTTTAATATTTCAAATAAACACCCTCGAATAATATTTATCTTTGCCTACTGCTCTACATTTAAACAAAGTTGCATGTTAAATTTTCGTTTATGCATGCAACTTTTGTTATAAGTACTAGACGTTCATCATTGTTGTCATTTAAGCCTACTTGTGATTTGTACAGATAAATAATGCTGCGCTTTGCCTTAATCAATGTCATATCATTTAGCATCTGATGGGATTAGACATTCGAAAGTGGTTTTGTATTTCTATTCGAAAAGTTGAGTGCAATTTCCATTTAACTCTTTTATTCAAACAGGCTGTCGATGAAAAGAGGAGGGGTAAAGTATGATCGACCATCGTCTTGTAGGTCCAGTGTTTATAACAATTCTTCATTCTTTCTTGGGACAGGAATACCTACAGTTTTGCTATATAGTTCAGAGTAAGTAGTTAATTATAGTACATCTCCATTTACCCTTTTTGTTTTGTTGTAAGCAGTTTAATTGTACAGTTCATTATTTTCTTACCACATATCATGTAGTATTATGAGGTAGGTTTGGAAATTTTAAGGATTTGTACCTCAAATGCCCATATGGATGCTTATTTTTGACTTTGTGCCAAATCACTTTAGCCTACTTAAAGATCCATCTCCATGGTTATTGTCATTGTTAAGAACAAATATTGTATACATTTTAATAATTGGAGTACAGTCGATGTATGTACAGTCATGATTGTAGAATTATAAGGTGCAATAGTGAGTTGTGAGTGAGTGAGTGCTGGATATTCTTTCTTAAGTTGCTGTTATAAGGTTTAAATAGATAATATGAGAACAGTTTTGAGAGATCACGATAGAACGAGGATTAGTATTTTGTTAAAGCATATGGATTTTATTTTGGTGGATTGGTTGGTTCTTGTAGGGGTTTGAAATGCAAGATTCTTGAACCTAGAAGATTATATGTTTGATTCTTGGCAAATGGAGAAATACTCTCAAGGATGGGGCTTTTAACTCTCAAGAATCTCTATAGAAATTTTATTAATATTTGTTTTGTGGGAATCATATTGGATCAATTCCTACACTCATAAAGTGAATATAATGATACCATCGTTGATTTGGGGCCTACTATGTGGTAGGCTTGGATCAACCCACAAGGAGTTCATCAATAGTAGTGATTTTGGTTTGATCGTTGATTTGAGTCTAACATGATTCATGGATAGACGTGTGAATCTTGTAGTGTTGTGCAAATATGTAGATTTTGAAGGGTTTCTATGCAATTTGGCATGTTATCTTGGTCGTTCAATTTGGACCTGATTAGAGAATGCAATCTACCCTCCATTATAAGAGATTGTGGATCCTCATTAATTTGTTGAAGCGCCAAAAAGTTATCATGTCATCACAGCAATTCTTCTGGATGTTTGCGTTATCCTAAAGTTGAAGAACTTCGTTGACATTAAGTTACTTGAATTGAGCCACCGTCCTTTGGAATTTGGATGTAATGGCACTGTCTCCACGTTTTCATAGTGGAGGTACAAGGTTCGAATTCCACCGATGGTTTGTGGGTATTTATATACTGTGTGGTAATTTTTGTTCACCAAGTGGTGGTTTGAATTATTTGAATTATGTTTAGTCATATATTTGGTATTTAAAATGTATTCTTGTAATGATATTAATGTATAATTGAATATAATCACTTTTCTCAGAAAAAAAAAAAAAAAAAGTTACTCAAATTGAAGAGTTGAAGCATGCACCTAATCAACTTAATTAGATCTATAATTTGCGTTTACTTGAATAAAAGTCCAAAGTAACTATGTATTTATAATCATTGGGCAACAAGAATTTCATAATTTTTAACATGTTAATAATGATTAATGATGATTACTGAGTGATTTTCGGATGTTATGCACTCTAGTCTCAACATAAACTTTGCTTTAGCTGTTAGCTTTTATAAAAACTCCATCCTTTCTTTTAAGAAAGACAAATAAGGGGTCTTTTACTTTCATGTTACTAAGACCACTTTTAATAAAGTACAAGTACACAAATACTTGAATTGGGACATGAACACATTACAAAATTTAGCTTAAATATATTTTTTCTGTCGATAAGAATTACAATTTGACTCGATCTCGATTTAAATAGTAAAAATAATATGAAATAGGTGTAAAATGACAAAGTTACTCGAACTTGTCTACTCAATTCAGTAGACAATTGAACAAGCTCAATTGAAATTTTTCTGCTCAATAAAAATTCAAACGGACTTACAATAAAGAGTTAATTCAAATCAATGAGCCAACTATAATTTTATTTTTAAGAAAAACTACACTGGTTTCTTGACACTTTGGAAGGTGTAACAACAAAATGAGACAAATAATATACAAATAAACAAACAATTTGTACATGTTCTAGTCATATTTAATACTCTCTCTTCACCTAAACTACCCAATTATTTTCAGCAAACCCCCTTTATTAAAAGAAGATTATTCACTAGTGGCTCTTGATTCCAATTGCTTCTAAACTAGTAAAATTAAAAAGAGGCGAAATGTCAAAGGATTCAAAGCAGTCTTAACTTCAAGAAATTATAAGCATTTCTTGGTTCTATCACTTTCTATGGTGGGGGCACCCCCACATTTTTTTGCAGGGTTCTTCAAGTGTATTGCCCTCCACATATCTTCATAAAGCAGCCACCTAGGGAACTACAGTTGAACTTATTTAGTACTTTTCTTTACAAACTCAACCGACATGATCTCTTTGGTCAGCAAATACAAACCACCATTAATAATGAAGCAATTGTATAATCTACCAGGTAAGTTGCTTCAAGTCCACTTCTAGAGTTGAATCATAAGGGCTTGATTCTATTTTTCTGGACCATATACAGAGAAGGTCTTAAAGTAATACCACTATAAAGAAAGAAAAGTCGATGAGGACCATGTTGGATTGCTAGATGACAGTAAATATGGAGTTTGATTTTGTTCTCTGGTACTATTTGCAAGGATTTTGTGTTGTGGGGTATATGGGTTGGTTGAAAAAGTATTTATTCTTGATAGAAAAATAGGGAATTTCTTGGAAAAAAGAAGGGGTGGTATCAATTTCGACTTTTACATTCTCTTTTACTTTTAGTTTCCTTCCCTTCTAAGCTCTCCTGGGCTGACTGCTTACAGTCCTCTCCATTTCAAGATTTTCCCAATCTTGGAACCCCAAAGTTCTTTTTGATGCACGAGTGAGTTTGTGCATATATTGATGCAAATCTAAGAAATTTGGTAGATTTTTGGAGATGGGCTCTGTTGGGAATCAAAATCCTTGGGCACCTTATGATAACTATAGGGATTGTTCACAAGGAATTTGCAGCACATATTGCCCTCAGTTTTGCTACTTAATCTTCCCTCCACCACCATCAGATGATGATTCTGGCAGCCCTTTTTCCCCTCTAATTATAGCCATCATTGGAGTTCTTGCAAGTGCTTTTCTTCTGGTGAGTTACTATACTGTTGTAACAAGATACTGCAGGGGAAGAAATGATCATAATTTGGGTTCTGAAAATGAAGAAAATCGCGACGAATCTTCTCAAGATCAGTGGCAAAGTGCCCCATCTGGTTTGGATGAAGCCCTCATTAAGACCATTACTGTTTGCAAGTATAAAAAAGGTGATGGCTTGATTGAAGGGACTGAATGTGCTGTTTGTCTTAGTGAGTTTCGAGAAAATGAGTCCCTTAGGCTTTTACCCAAGTGCAGCCATGCTTTTCACCTTCCTTGTATTGATACATGGCTGAAATCTCAGTCCAATTGCCCGTTATGTCGTGCTACTGTTATAGTTTTAGCTCATCCGGTGCCTAGCCCTCAAACTTCAGTAGCTGTTAATATGAATTCGTATGAAATCCAACGGCCTGATGACTTAGTTTTGGTGGTGGATAATCAAGAACAAATGGTTGTAAGTCTTGTTAGTGATGATCATGTTCCTCCAAAGAGCCCCATTCAAGAAGATTTAGAATTAAGGAATGAGACTATAGGAAGTGATCAGGAGGGAGTTGAGCAATTTGGAAGATCGGTTTCTTCTGGTACAGTTTTGTCCCAACGACAGCTCTTGATCTCTGATATTCTTAAATTTGAAGAAATTGATGAATATGTGCAATTAGAAAGTGATAATCTTTGGAGAGGGATTGGTTCCTCAAGGGGATTTTCAGTGGAAGAAAGCAAATCAAGTGGTGATAGTTTACTCAGAAGTCCTGTTGCAATGAAGAGGTCTACTTCCACTGGCAGATTCATGTTCACAGTCCCTGATAAAGGCAAGAATTCTATACTCCCCCATTGAATATACTCCTTTGAAAAAATTATCGAAATTTATGACACGAATGAAGATAGTATTCGAATTGATAGCATGGTAGCAAAGGAAAATACAGTTACTCTTTAGTTTTTTCAAGTTTGATGCCATTAATGAGAAGAGATCTACTTTAAGTTATATGAAAGGATATGGAAATTTGATATGTTGCCGATAGACCGCAATGTTTTAAATTGCTATAGTTGTGTGAATTTGTTTGAATGCATGGATTCTCATATGTTATGCCCTCTCCTCGCTACATCTGAGTACAGAACATTGTTCTTGAAAAATTTCCAAGATAAAGAGAGCATCATTTTAAGTGTTTTCAAAATTAACTGCAATTTATATCCTACATAGGAAATCAGTTCAAGTTATATTCTCGTTTTGGCATATAAACTAATGAGTTGATTGTTATTTTGATTTTACTTTCCAAATCTAGTGCAATAAATTAAGTATTCTTCAGGCCCTGAACAAAATACAGGAAAAAAAATATGCTAATTTTGTCCATTATATTTGACACCTAATGGTGCTTATAAAGACTGTGCAGCACATATTTTCCAGAGTGGTGTAACTTACAAGGAAAAAAGGATTTATCATTCTGGCTTGAAAGTTGAAACTGTTATAGACCTGATCACCACTTGGTTTTGCTCTCTTAATGATAAAATCTTTAGTTTTTTCAAGATTAGAAAATTCCTAAGTGGGGAACTGATAAGCCACCAGGCCCGCCAGAGATTTACATCACAAGAGGCGTTGTAATGTGTTTAAGCAGATATGATGCGTTTTCTTCCTCGTTTCTTTCAAGAAAACATGAGGGTTCGTTTGTTGACCACCCTTTTCTTGATGCTTGATTTATGGCTTTTGATGCTGATCAAATCCATCTTTTGATTTCTGTGGGCATCGAGGCCACGTGCCCCTTGTCAAGCCCCTCAACTGGGAGTTTATGGTGATGATATCATGTTTGTTCTACATTGGAAAAATATACAGTGAGGAGATAGTCTTTAAGTTTCCTCTTTTTCATGATTCAAAGCGCCTTTTAGGACAAAATTCTCATCACTAAAAATGCTATTGAGCCGAGCTTAGGCTTGAATTTTCAAATGATATTGCAAGCTTGCTTCGAGCTCGAAATTGAGTTCAAGTAGTTTTAATTTAATAAATCATATTTTTGAACTCTTTGAGTTCGATTCGAGAAGCTTGTGAGCAGGCTTGATTCTTTGTATTCCTACCTACCAGGAATGTCAAATAATCTTGAAGGAATCAAACCTTTTATGTTAGGACAAAGGATTTGAGGATCATTAGGTTTAAATCCAATTCAAAATGTCTTGTAAAAGATTGCAGACTGACATTCAATTCTCATCATTAGGTTTAAATCCAATTCAAAGGGTCCCATAAAACATTGCAACTTGACATTCAAATCTCGATGAGAATTCTATTCAATATTGGCAACATGTAATTTGTGTTAATAGTGATGAGCAGGAATCAAGAATTGGAATAGAGGATTAGGATCCTCAAGAAGACACCAAGACAAGCGAACTAAAATGTCGTGAATAGCGCACGAAAATTGTAGGGCTGATAAATGGACAAATCATTGTATTTTCAAATAGTCACAAATTATTATGAAATAATACATGTGAAATAATAATGAAACGTGTTTGGATATTGGGTAGTTGAAACCTACCCTTGCCTAGGCATATGCAGCCTTGTAGCCGAAGGAATTTTTTTTTAAAAAAAATAATAATAATAAGAAAAAAAAAAAAAGAAAACATGAAAAGGGGAAGAAATTAATGAACAGATTGAATCATCAAAATTCAGTTTTTTATACCCAATTCGACATCAAAGTGAAAAGCCCATATAAATTCGGTTCATGAAACATAACAAACCGAAATTGAATATAGTTTTCGTTAGATAATATTTAAAGGTTACCTTGAGTTTGACTTAATTAATTAGAAAAAATAAAAATACATGTAATTAAAGATATCAAACTGTTTGAACATACTTGTGTTTAAAGTTTATTCAAGTTCAATTTAATTAACAAATAAATTGAACTTAAATACAATTTTTAATATTCGTAACAATTAATTCAAACGAACTCAACAATAGCATATTAAACTCTACTCAGATTCATCTTCCTTCCTACGTAAATCAACATCAAAGAAACGTAATCTGTTGGCACATTGTAATCATGAATCACGTCGAAATTTGTCACTATTTAATTTCAAGAATCTTGGCTCCGAATCAATTATGTAAGTTAATAGCACGCATCTCATGTCTTAAAAAATTTCAAGCAGGGCCTTACACAGTAAATTTCACTAATATTTTTAAATTAAATACAGAATCACTTGTCTTTGAGTGAT
>JACFYI010003551.1:340967-354557 GCA_014898755.1 Handroanthus guayacan | reverse complement strand
TTACCTATTGTCATTTAAGCTTTCAATTATGCCTATTCAATTCATTTTTTGACCCTGTTGATAGAAACGTTGTGGCAGATGGAAGTCCATGATGATAGACAATATTTGTGATAAATTTGTAATGGAACAATGACATATTTAATAAGAAATGGACTAAATATATATGAGTGATGGTATTTGTGATGAACTTTTGGTCTGTGTGATGAATTTCATCATATAAAAATACTTAGTCCTCTGACTTATTTTTTCCGTCGTAAAGCTAATAAGTGATAATACATATGTTAATGAATTTGTGACGGAACAAGCTCCATTATAGAATCATGCTATTGAAATTTTATTAAATTTGTGATGAATTTTTCAATGCATAAATGGAGTATTTTTCTTATAGTATATTGACCAAATTCCATTGATTAAAATAAACAATAATTTTAGATATTAATCAAGCATAGATAAGAAATAGTAAACTGATAATCAAATCACAAGAATAATAAAATCTTCATCATTTTTTGTTGATGTCCAAATTTATCACCTGACATGAAAGGTTTGGTAGCTTCAAGCTATTGTCTTGCTGATACTAAAAATAAAAGATTTTGTTTTAAAAAGATGTCTAGAAAAGTGAGGGGGATGATTTATAAACCATTTCAAGACCCTCCACTCTTCCGACCTAGAGACAAGCTCGGTATTAACATCAATTTTGTTTTCTTTTCTTTGTTGTTGTTGTTGTTGTTGTTGTTGTTTTTTTGGGGCATGAAAATCAACGCCAATATTTATATACCATAATTCACATTATTTGATATATTCACAGAAGAATATTATGCTGGCATGGTTTAGGTTTGGTTGGAGTCCAGCTTGGGTTACATTGGTCCCGTAACTTAACGCTCGGGCCATAGGCTGTAGTCAACCAAACATGTGCCAACATATATTCCTATCCCCTCTGCTCAAAAGGTCCCACGCTCATGCACATAGTCTAACCAAGCATGCACATAGTCTTTCCTTTATATAAGGGGTGGTTTGATTTTATTGGCCCCACTTAAGCTGACCCCTTCTGCCTTCTTCATAGGACCAATTCTTACCCATTTCATTTTTCTTTCTTTTTTTTTTCTTTTTGTTTTTTAATTGCCACCCCACAAATATGGCAATCATATAATATAATATAAAGTCTATAATTGTGTTGGAACTTCTGTCCTACATATGCATGACATAGTGTTTTATGGCTCCTCGTGTTTGGTTAGAATCTTGTGTCTCTGTAGTTGTTTTATTTCTTATTTTATTTTATAGATATACATTAAATATATTAAATATTGATTTATAAAAATTGGATGAAAAATATTTTTTAAAATGTAATAAGAGATGAAATACTTATTTAAATAGATGATTTGGAATGCCTAATGCCTCTTCTTTATTAAACAAAATTCAGATAAATTATATGCGGAAATCCTTTGAATGAAATGTTTTTGACCTCCCTTTAAATGTGCTACTAAGAAGAGATTAGTGGTTCAATAGTCATCTCAAATAAGAAAAAGACTAATAATTGTGCTCTATAAATAGCATTTTTACATACCCATAACTTAATTTTGTGAAATATTCTTAACTTTAGCGTCAAGTGTAACTTTTATCATATATGGGACTGGTTCATATATATATATATGTATATGTCTATGTATGTATATTTGTAATTATTTCCGTCATTTAAAAACAATTAAAATGGCAAGAATGGACTATATTAATATATGTGAACAATAAAAGAAGCATCTTTCTTTTTAAGAAAAATAAAATAAAAATAAAGGTTTGTTAAACAAGAATCACTGTGCTTTGAAGAATCAAAATTCCCTGCTTCTTTTCATAATCTTTTTTTTCCCCCTTCCCTTTTCTTATTTTATGTTCATTTTTTTGGTGGCCTAATCAATGGATGTCACACAAGGTGGCATTAATCTTTTATTCCTTCCTAAGTAGGCCCCATATATTTGTATATACTGTATATTTCCAATAAGAATACTGAATTTAATTAAATATCCCAAAAAATAATAATTTGGAAAAAAAAAAATTAAAAGAGCTGAAAACGGCGGAGAAAGCGACCGGCCAACTATCAGATTCTTCAAGTGTGGCCCATATACTTCCAGGCAAATCCAACAACAGAAGCAACCATTAAATAATAATTATAAATTTAGATTGAAGATAATATAAGAGTCATCGTCCTCATAATTATTATCATTTATCCACAATTTTCTTTTATTAAATATTTCGGGCCATCCAATTTTTCTATAGGTAATTAATAATCATTGCCAAAATTATGAATTTAAACATAAGAAAGAAGTCAATAATTGGATGATTGATTTTCATATCTTTGGAAGTATTTATCTAAGGGTCAGTTGTGAAGCTGGTATAACAACTTTGGGTATATTTCAATTTTTATCAAGTGACAAACAGGACATTAGTGGATAAATTGTTGTACAAGGTATTCATTACAAAAATATTGATGATCAAGAGCTGTCTTCAGTTTTCCAATTAGATGAAGTGCGTATCATCTATTGAGGAAAGTTTATATATTTAGATATCCACGTCTTAGTTTAATTAAATCGGGATGGAATATTGGATCGAATTTGAATATTTTGTATTTTGTAGCTTTATTACGAAAAATAAATAATAAGGTTAGGTGTCGTGTCGTTTTTTCAAATGAGACGGTGTACTCAATCATATTTAAAAAGTGGGACATTATTTATATGTGAACATTATGAAGGAAATTAAAAGTGTTCAATTAATTTGAGAGATTAAGAACTGGTCAATATTATAATGATAAGTATTAACTTAAAAGTCATATCCTGGTAGTTACATATGTATGTCACAGAAATTAATTAGTAATTAATTATATATCTCTTATTTTGATTGTTCTAAGATTTTTCTTTGTCATAAGTCACTGTTGGCATGAGGGAAGGGCTCATCTCATAATTAATTGAGATGCATCAAACAAAAATTTCAATATGTAAATTAAAATAAAATCCCCTTTAACTTCTATTATACATATTGAGATAAAATTATACTTAAATCTAAATTCGTACATGCAAAAGACTAATTTTCTTGCCAAGAAATGGTTAAAAAAGAAGCCTATTAGGGTGGCCAAAAAGGGGTTCCAACTTCCAAATTCAGTTGTCACAATTGTGCAAGTGAACATTTGTCTCATCATATAAGTAACACACACACACACACACATATATATATATTGCTTGTGGAATAAAAACAAAAACATCAGTATTATGGCATCTCATGCAATATTTTGCAAGACAACTGTCTTTCAAGAAGTGGATGAAATATTATCTGCTATTTAATTAATACCTTTTCTTTAATTAACAAAAAAAACGTACACAATATATTTTATATGCCCTTCTTATCATCACCAATTTTTGGTCAAGTTCAGAAAAGGATTTTTCCTTTTTCTTATCCTTTTCTTATATGAAAAATCCTTCAAATCTAACAAGTTGCATGGAGTGATAAGATCAAGAGAGTGATTGGCTAAGCTTGCTTAGAATATCTTATAATTTTGAAAGTTATTAGTTTTATTTAAAAATAAGTTCTTAAAGTATTTTAATAAAATAAGATGTTACCGATTGATTATATAATAAGATATTAATAATGGTAATTTTATAATTAAAATAATTAAACTTGATGGTACGTGTTAATATATTAAAAATAAGTTAGGGATTCTTTACTTTTTTAAAAGAACTTATAAGATTCGAACATCTTATTTTGAAAGTTTATAAGATTTTTTTCAAAGAAAAGCTACCGGACACTTTTGACGTCTTACAAGATATTTTAGAGCATTTTGAATCCCTATATTGATTCATATTTCATCTTTTATTTTCATGCATAGATTCACAAGAAAATGTTTAATATATTTGGCATATATTCATAATACAAAATATGAAACGAAAAAGTGTTATTGAAGTCAGGGTCGTAACCGGTTTCACAAACCTTACAAAACTCACCCAAACACACTCTAATCCACGTGGACAGCTTGTTTCTAACGCTATAGATATTTATTTTTTCAGAAGTCAGAGCCATCATATGTAAGAGCATACACAAAACTATGACACCAATAATGAATTTTAATGAATATATAAAAATATCGGTTTTGATGACCAAACCCACCAGTCCAATATCAGGGGCCATTTTGTCCTTCGACCTAATTATTATGCGGACAGTAATTCTAACACGAAAACTAGAAGTATCATATTATTATAAATAAAATTATGATATTTCGTTACTCATTTTTCATCAAAATCCACTGACCAATCAAACAACACCATAATTAGCGGTTCCCAACTAATAACAATTAACTACTTTTAATTCAAGTCATTTTAAGATCACCAATTAATTGATTTGCCCTTTTCTCCTTTTTGACTTTTTCTGTACATGATGTGTAGATTAAAGCTAAGTATACCTAACTATTGAATGACATTTATTTAAAATTAAACATAATTCAACTTTTAATAAATATATATGCCCTTCATACACGGGCAAGCTAAATCCATGACGATTTTCAATAAAATAAAAGCTAAAGCAATCTTAGACAAAATTTTAAGAAATTAGACTAGTATGGCTCGAGAAAGAAGAATCTGAATAGTACTGAACATAAAGAAAAAAAAAAAAAAAAGAATCTTTCATATACACATTTCCATAAGTGCCCTCCATTCTAACTGGACTTTTCTTATGCCCCCAGCTTTAATAATTGATTCATACAGCTACCTCTCTCTCTCTCACTCATATTATACATATTTTGAAACTGCATATATATATATATATATATGTAAGAATCATCTGAAGAAAACAAGGAGAGTTTGTATTAGTACAGTAAAGCAGAATTATGATGAATATGGATAAGCTCCAGTATTACTTTTTGCCTATCTTTCTTCTTCTCCGTGTATTATGTGCAGCTGGTCACGCTGCCCCAGCCGTGAACGTATCGACTATTCCATTTACCAAAGGCTTCAGCCCTTTATTTGGGGAAGCAAATATCATCCCCTCTGAAGATGATCGATCTGTTAAACTTCATCTCAATCAATACACAGGCATGTATCGTGTATATATATATGTATGTATCATGTTATGTGTGTATATACGTGTCTTTTTGGTTCTTTCTCAGTTATTGGCAAGTTTTTTTCATTTGTTCTGTTATGATGGTATTGATTATCATGCTTATAGATATTTATATCAACATCCCTTAAAATACATATGTGTGTGTATGTGTGTGTTTTCTTTGTTTTTTTAGTTTGATTAGTTTTTTAGCAATTTTTTCCATAAATTTTTAATGGGGTGTCATCACAAAACAGATATATATGATGATTATGATGATCATGATCATGATCATTCACCATATTATCTATCAAGTATGTGTGTCTTATATATGTGCATAAATCACACATTTGTATGTAAGTTTGCGTGTTTCTTGGTTCTTTTTCAGTTTTTGGCAATTTTCTCCGTTTTTAAAACAGAAATACATCATCATCATCATCATCATGAGGCTTACAGACATATGTCCAAACCCCTTTTAGACGAAAAAACAAAGTTTTCATTTGTGTCTTAATTAATAAAGCCATGTTCTGAGTTTCTCTAATCACTTCTCTTACAGGCTCAGGCTTCAAATCCTCTGTTCTCTACAACCATGGCTACTTCAGTGCCAAAATCAAACTTCCACCAGATTATACTGCAGGCATCGTCGTCGCGTTTTATGTACGTATAGTAACAACCCGACAACCAATACAAACTCCTAATAATTATTCTAATCAAAACCATCGTATTTTTCAATTAAAACCCCCGATAATATTATATATTTCAGACAACAAATGGAGATATATTCAGCAAAACACACGACGAACTAGACTTCGAGTTCTTGGGCAACATAAGAGGAAAAGCATGGAGGTTTCAGACCAATATGTATGGAAATGGAAGCACACACAGAGGTAGAGAAGAAAGATACTACCTCTGGTTTGACCCTTCTAAGGAGTTCCACAGTTACAGCATACTATGGACCACCAAGAATATTATGTAAGATTTTATTTTCACACTTTATTTCATTGTATTTTCCTTCAATTTTGGCAGCTACCCTTTTCATGTTTAATTGTCAATTGCGGCTTGGATTGAAATTTGACCATTTCAATCCACAAAATTAGTCTTTATCTAGAAATTTGAAATCATGATTTTGAAGTATGGTAGCCATAATTTTCAAAGCTCACATGTGTGGAGAAAAATAAAGGGATAAGGGTCATGAAAATGTTTTTAGAATAAGTCACATGCCATGGCTACAATTTGGCTGGCAAATTTTAAAAGTTTGGTTCACACTTCACATAAAGTCTTTTGGTTAATGATCATGTAATGTTTTTAGGTATAATATCTTGTGAACAAGAAGGAATATGTATATATGATGTCCTTATCAAAATTAGCATAATTAAATTAGGTGGTTAAGTCATTATGAGGGAACTAATCCTATGCTTTGTCCTTGCTTAACCTAATCGAAGAAAATAATTAATGACGAGTATTAAGATTAATTAAAGATATAATTAATGTCAAGCGTAGACTTTTAGGTTGATCAAATTCCTAACTTACTAAGATTAGAATACCGTAGCGTGCTAGTATTTTGTGATAGTGAGTAGTTGCGTGTTAGCTCAAGTTTGGAAGGAAAAGTTACATACAACGAACGATAATATAATTGAGGAATAATTATATCAACATTCTTGATATTTAGTATGATTATCAAAATATCTCTTTTATTAGTTCAACTGATGGACAATTACCATTAAACCGTCTGAAAATTCTGAAATATTTCCAATAGACCCTTTGCATAAAGGGGTGTAATTGTAATTATGCGTTAGTTCAGGGAATATAATTATAATTATGCATTAACTGAATTAATAATAGAACTAAAATGATAGTTATTCAAATCTCAAGAGATATTTTAGTAATTTTATCAAACCTCAGAGGGCATAGAGGTAATCATCCCTGTAATTAATCAACATGCAATATGTTGTAGATATCAATATATTGCAGTCTCTCATATTTATGATTTTTCCCATTTACTTACAGATTTTACATTGATGATGTTCCAATCCGGGAAATAGTACGAAACGACGCTATGGGAGCTGATTTCCCATCCAAACCTATGGGATTATATGCTACTATTTGGGATGCATCAGATTGGGCTACTTCCGGTGGCAAATATAGAGCAAATTACGAATATGCCCCTTTTGTGGCCGAGTTCACTGACCTTGTCCTCCATGGATGCCCCGCAGACCCACTGGAAGAGGTGGTGGGCCCTGATTGTTCCAAAATGGATGACCAACTTACTAGTGCTGATTTTGCTAGAATAACTCCTAAACAAAAGTTGGCCATGAAAAAATTTAGGTCAAAAAGCGTGTACTACTCTTATTGTTATGATACGTTAAGGTATCCAGTGCCACCACCAGAATGTGTTATTGACCCCGTGGAGAGACAACAGTTCAAAGAAACAGGGCGACCAAAGTTCGATATTGAAAAACGCCATCACAGGAGGTCTAGGAAAAGAGGCCAAGTTATGGGAGCTAGAAACTATGGAAATCAAGAGAATGTGTGATACTCATTTATCATGGTAATGTAAAGCATATATATAGATGTTTTTTTTTATTTTTTTATTTTATTTTAATAAGGTTTTTGGGAGGATTTGTTTGAGATTACAAATAAAGTTACATTCTTCGACATTAAATTGGAGTGGAGATTCCTTAGCTAGATCGTCTTGTAATATAAAAGTGGTGTGCATGGAATGATTTATACTAGAATAAAATTGTATTGAACTTACGAATTTTGAAATAAGTAGAAAGCTTGTTAGAAATGTTCATATTTATTGAGTCCAGCCATCGAGTACACATAATGTACATATTTAGTAGTTAAATTGTATTTCTTTTTTATAAACTTCGTAGTTGAATTGTATATTGACTGAAGTATATCCATTTTAATGATTTTCCTAAGGGTCTTCTCTCTCTCTCTCTCTCTCTACATTTGAAGCCTGTCATCGATGTACTAATTTTGTCCCAATTATATCACGATAATGGAGAATAATTTCAGGGAGTCTCAATAATCCATCAAAGTAATTATACTTAGATATAAGTATTAACTCAATATTACTTGTATTATCCCTAATAATATTTCACCACATTGAATCATAGTTTGTGTCACGGAAACCTGAAACATATATTTGTGTGCATTTATGACTTTATGAATTCATACCTTTTCACACAAGAAATATAATTTTCATAACATAGACAATTTTTTCAAAATAAAATTCAATAAAGTATGAAAAGATTAATCAAGTGTCACATTTTCATCCAATATATACATATATGTATAACCAATTATAGTTAATACGTCTCTTTTTCTCTATCTTGTCTATAAATTAAATATTTATTGAAAGCCAATCACATATTCGCCCCTCTAGTCGTTCATCCATATTCCCCTCAATCATACTCTATATATAAGCACATTTTCACCATTCACATACTTTTGGCCCGATATTTCTCATAAATTATGAACCAAAGGTATGCAAAATCAATTTTATATATTTATTTATCTTTGTAGTAATGAATTATGAATAATAATTAACTTTGGGCTGCAACTTTTGACGCAGTTTCTAATTCTAGGCACAAACCCAAACATAATTTCAAAATATAAGAAAAAGAATAAAAAAATAATTTCCACATGATTCTCACACTTCAATAAAATTAATTAATTAATAAAACTTCCAAAAAACTAATTTAATTTCCAAATCTCCGACCAATTATATTCATCATCATTAAGTATCTGTGCGACACCCATCCGCCACCGTTGACGCTGCAGCTCCGTGTTATGTCCCCCACAAATTAACCCAGAAAATTACAAGAATTGGAGATGAGAATAAGAAAAGAATTAGATGAGAAAATAAGAACTTACTAACTTTTCGCATAACCTCCAACCCTCCAATTACATCCATATATATAGAGCTCTCCTCCCTTGGAAATAACAGAAAAAATGGAGAAAAAACGTGATCAGCTTCCTTCATAACGGTTTTGCTTGCGCGCGCCTTCCTTCCCTTGTGCTAAGTGTCAGAGTTGGTTAGCATCACCATCTCTACCGTTCATCCCCTAATCTTGATCAACGGCCAAGGTTGCTTCCTGACCCAACCCTTTATCAACTATTATGGCACAGTTTCCCTTATGTTGCCTTCTCATCCGATGGTCGTGCTTCCTTTTAACCCAACGGCTGAAGTTTAAATCCTCACTAGCCGTTAATTCGGTTCCTTCCATAACATATCCCCCTCCATTAGAAGATCCTTGTCCACAAGGATTGTCAAAGTCTTGAAATCTTTTCTGCATATAAGCATAATCTTCCCACGTGGCTTCGCTGGGTGAGGAATGAACCCATTGAACCAAAACCTGAGGTACCCCCACATTATTCCTGGGAATCAGCCTTCGAGCCAAGATAGCAGCTGGGTAAACCTTAAAAACTCCATCATCATCCACTTGTGGCAGGTTAGAAGAAGGAGTATACTTTTTTCCAATCTTTTTCTTCAAGAGTGACACGTGAAAAATAGGGTGTATCTGACTGTTGGAAGGTAGAGCCAGCTTATAAGCTACCTGCCTAATTTTCTGGATTACATCATAAGGACCATAATATTTGCATGCTAGTTTTAAATGCTTACTTAGTGATATCGTGTTTTGCCTATAAGGCTGCAACTTCAAGTAAACCCAATCTTCTACTGCAAAACTCTTTTTTGTCCTTTTCTTGTTGGCATACACCTTTATTTTTTGTTGTGCTTGCTGTAAATTCTCCCTCAACAGCTCAATCAGTTTGCCCCTCTCCGTAAGCACCTGTTCCACTAACTGATTGCTAGAGCTGGCAAAAGGTCCCAAAGGAATATGGCTTGGATGGTATCCATATAGAGCATAGAATGGAGTGGTCTTGAAGGCAGTGTGATAGTTGGTATTATACCAGAATTCAGCTAGTGACAACCATTTATGCCAATGTTTGGGTTTCATGTGGCACATGCATCGAAGGTAAGTTTCCAAACATTGACTGACCCGCTCTGTTTGCCCATCACTCTCCGGATGGTAGGCAGTCGACATCGAAAGAGTAATTCCCAACAACTTGAACAGCTCTCTCCAGAAATTGCTAGTAAACACCTTGTCTCTATCTGAAACTATATTACTTGGTAACCCATGCAATTTGTAGATGTTGTCAAGGAACAATCTTGCCACAACTTCAGCCGTGACGGGATGTGCTAGAGCCAAAAAATGTACATACTTAGAAAAACGATCCACAATCACTAGGATTGTGCTCTTGCCCTCTAACTGTGATAAACCTTCAATAAAATCCAAGCTGATATGTGACCATGCTTGGTTTGGAACAGGTAGCAGTTGCAATAGCCCTGGATATGGTGTGTGTTCATGCTTATTCCTTTGGCACACATCACATTTCTTGACCCAAGTTTCAACGTCCCTCTTCATATTTGGCCAGTAAAACAGCGCCTTCACTCTTTGATATGATCTGTGAATGCCAGAGTGACCACCAATAGAAGAGTCATGTATTGTCTTGATGATTTTCTCTTTTAACTCATCACTCTTACCAATACATATTCTTCTTTGTTTTCTCAACACTCCAGACGTGACCGTATACTCAAGGTGTGCCTGTGCATCAATAGCTTTTGCTTTTAATATTTGCTGCAAATCCTTAGTTCCTTCATAACTTTCTTGTACTTCCTTTACCCATAACGGCACCACGCTAGAAATGGTAAGACATTGCCCATGATCAATCCTTGAAAGTGCATCCACAGCTTTATTTTCAACTCCCTTTTTATATTGCACTTCATAATCTAATCCAAGCAACTTAGAAATCCACTTCTGTTGCAAGGCTGTCCCTATTTTCTGGTTCAAAATGTGTTTTAAACTCTCTTGATCCGTTTTGATGATGAAGTGGTGCCCTTGGAAGTAGTGTTTCCACTTAGTAACTGCCATCATGAGAGCCAAGAACCCCCTTTCATAGATAGACAGTCCTTGATTTTTAATCCCCAACGCTTTACTCAAGTATGCAAGGGGCCTCCTTTCTTGCATAAGCATAGCTCCTATCCTCTCCTTACTTGCATCCGTTTCTACCACAAATGGTTTAGTAAAGTCAGGTAGAGCAAGCATAAGTGTAGTAGTCATGGCCTTCTTGAGAGTTTGAAATGCATTTTCAGCTTGTTCACTCCATTGAAATGCATATTTCTTCAGCAACTCAGTTAAGGGCCTACTTATCACTCCATAGCCTTTGACAAACCTTCTGTAATAACCTGTTAACCCTAGAAAACCTCTCAATGCCTTGACATTGTGGGGAGTTGGCCAATTCACCATACTTTCCACCTTGCTAGGATCAGTAGACACTCCTTGGTTTGATATGAGATGTCCCAGGTATTCCATTTGCTTCTGTCCAAAACTACATTTGTTTCTCTTTGCATAAAGCTGATTAGTTCTCAATATGCTGAACATTGTCCTCATATGCTTCAAATAATCATCAAGATTGTTGCTATACACCAAAATATCATCGAAAAACACTAGAACAAACTTCCTAAGGTATTGAGAGAATACCCTATTCATGAGTGATTGGAAAGTGGAGGGCGCGTTACATAATCCAAAAGGCATGACCAAGAACTCAAAATGCCCATGATGTGTCACAAAACTTGTTTTATAAACATCAACTTCATGCATTCTGATTTGGAAGTAACCAGACCTAAGGTCAATCTTTGTAAAGTACTCAGCACCGTGGAGTTCATCAAGTAGCTCATCCATTATAGGAATAGGAAAATTATGCTTCATAGTTAAGTTGTTTAGGTACCTATAATCTACACACATTCTCCATCCTCCGTCCTTCTTCTTAACTAACAGCACTGGAGAAGCAAAGGAGCTCTGGCTAGGCTTGATTATTCCCATATCCAGCATACCTTGCACCAATTCTTCTATCTCACCCTTCTGAGCATGTGAGTATCTGTAAGGTGGCTGCCTTTTAGGTATTGCTCCTGGAATCAGCTGGATTTTGTGCTCTATCTCCCGATTAGGTTGTAAGGATTTTGGCTCCTCAAATACATCATCAAAATCTTTTAACAGCTGCTCTATTCCCCCTTCATCTCTCTGAGGTCCTCCTTCTTTATCTGTTTCCACAGCACACAAACTGCCATACACTCCATATGTCCCCCTCGTAAGTAACTTACTTAATGATTTTCCAGAGATCAATTGTACACTAGCATGCTTAGTCCTGCCCTGCATTTGAATTTTTCTCCCTTGATAATTAATAGTACACCTCATATTATCCAAGTCCAGTAACACTGGACCATGTTTCCTTAATAAATCACACCCCATAACCATGTCACACCCTCCTAGTTTAATCATTTTAACAGGGTGTGTGAAAGTTAAACCATGAATAGACCAAGTCAACTGTGGAAACGTCACTCTACTAACCAACTTATGCCCATCAGCCATACTAACCATGAGTGGTGAATTATAAGTCTTCTCAAAATTCAATGACTCAGCAAATTTTTCATCTATGAAGCTGTGAGTACTACCACTATCAATTAGGATCTGGATTGGCTTCCCAGCAATCATACCATCAACTCTAATGGCACCATCCCCCATACTGCCCAGTAGTGTATTCAATGAAACCTTACCTTCCTATATTATCACTTCTTCTCCATTATTTTCACAGCTCACAACTTCACCACCATAGGCCTCTTCCTCCTCTTCAGTCATCATCATGAATACATGCCTCTGTTTATATCTGTGACCAGGTGTATATGTTTCATCACAATTGTAACAGAGGTTCTTCTCTCTCCTGGACTTCATTTCAGCTGCTGTCAGTAATCTTCTAATTGGAGGATTATTCTCCACTTTGGACGGAAATGGAGGTTTTGGTGGGTTGGAAAACCTCATCACCATAGTAGGATTGCTAAGCTGAGGCATTTTTGAGCTTGGTTTTACTCCAGTCACCTTAATTCCTCCCCCGACTAAGCTTAGCAAGGCATCTACTGATTTTTCAAACTTCTTAGTTAAGGAGACAGCCTGCTGAAAACTCTTAGGCTTAGAAGCTAACACTGATCCTTGTATCTCTTCCTTTAATCCACTAATAAAACTTCCTGTCAAGTATCCTTCATCCAGCCCCTTATAAAACATCAATATCTTTCCTTTTATATCCTCAAAATTCTCATAATAGTCTTGTACACTCCCAATTTCGTGTAGTTTATGGAATTCACCAATTAATAGCTGTGGAACCACATAATCAAACCTTTCCATTACTGCTACCACTAATTCCTCCCATGTTGGTAAGGGTCTTCCCTCCAAGTAATTCTGGAACCATACAGCTGCCTTTCCTTGGAAGTGAACAGAGGCTACGGGTACTTTTTGATCATTTGGGAAGGTGGAGATGACCAGGAAGTACCAGTTGCATATTCTGACCCATCCTCTAGCATCAATCCCATCAAAATATGGAAATTCTACCTTTGGAAAGGCAGAAGAATAGCTATGCATACTACTACCATCATCTCCATGTTTATTGTCCTTGAAGCTATGA
>JACFYI010003551.1:322292-336693 GCA_014898755.1 Handroanthus guayacan | reverse complement strand
TTGCTTGAGGGCTGTATGTCTGTGAGTGAATGTGGACTTGCGATATCGGGGGCAGATTTTGAACGTGGGATTGTAGGACTCGGCATCGAAGCACTGATAAAGGGTATTTTTCTCTTCCCGAAGTTGGAGAAGAAAATCTTGTATCATGTTGTGCTATGTCATGTGAAATTGAGAGAAATGTTAGTTTGGTTTGGCACAGAACTTATAGGCGTGAAATCTGAGGAAAATAGGTGTGAAATCGTGGATTACTAAGGAAATTCCTTTTTCTGTGCCAAAAGTAATGAGCAATATAGCCAGCTGTTTCCTTTTGGTGTTGGGAGCTGATTCATAAGGTAAAGTTTGGAATGGCAAGTTGAGGATTCGAGAAATTACAAATGCAGGGCATTTAAATGTAGCCTTTTCCTTTGTGGCTTATAAGTTCACCCGAATACCCATTAAACTCTAGTATTTAACTTCATTCTCTTGTACTATATATTGTTCGGCATCGTTATCTTCAACTAAAACGAACATGGTTGTCCGAGTTGCTGGCATGTGTGATTATGTTACAAAGAGGATGCTGCCACAAGACCTGCACAATATTTTATTTGTAAATAATATTCTCTAATATTTCTGATTCCACTTGCTTATATTATGTTGTTTTTCCCGTTTTTCAGATTGTTTTGATATTGTTCAGTTTAATAGAAATAGACTTGTTTCCCAAGAAATTGTTAGAGATATGGTAATTAACTATTATGTCACTTACGAGGCAAATTTACAGCATTCAGATAAGATAATATTGAGAAGAAAATATTTTGAAAAGGTCAATTAACAGAACCAAGAACCTGAGTATGATTCAAATGGAGTATAATACAAGAGAAGAACTTTGAGTTTCTGCCGCAATTTTGGGCTGAATTAATTTCATTTTGCTGTTTATTTGTCTCGTGCTTAGTTTGAGAACAGTGTTTTTCAACTTTTAATTGGATTTTAACTATTTTAGAATATTTGGAAGTAGTGCTCCTGCCTTGATTTTTCTAAAGTTGAGCAGAACTAAAAGTTAGATGCACCCTTTATGATCTGAATTTTGCAAGTTTTTAGTGCTTTCAATTTTCATTTTCAAACATTCTTGAATTTCGTTACAGATTTTCTTCAACTTTTCATTTTTCAAAAAAGCAAAAGTTCTTGCAAATATTTTCTTAGAGCGATAAGAAGTGCTTGAATTGAGCTTTTTATCAGAATGTATAGAATGCTAAGTAGAGTTAAAATTTGTTTGGTAAAAATCATTGTTACAGATAATATTTTTCAATTTGGAGATCTCAAGAAATTACTTAAAACAATAGTTGATTTTGTAACACCTTCAATATTCAATTATTAATGTCATTTTCATTATGGTTTGGCATTGTCGTGTTGATAATTATGGCGTTAGACGTTCTCAACCTACGTGTTTTAAGGTTAAAATATTAAGTTATATGTGGAGAAAATCAAATGAATTCTGAAAATCTCTATATATATTCCTTAAAATCTACAACCTATGAATATTTTTTCCGCATCCCACTATATATATAATGGTATGTATTAAAACAAGTGTTCGTATATTTTTGAATTTATTTCAATTCTCCGCATCCATAATATTAATTTGTTTATGATATACATTAATGTATGTTGTCCTAACATTTGTCTTGATAGGGATTCCCAATAATTGCTTTAAAGAAACGATTGTGTATTCAATCCTTATATTAATACATCATATGAATAATATTGAAAAATCAATAATTAATAAGTAAAATCTTTTAAGAAGTCTACATACAAAAGAACAGACAATGCAATCATTGAGTAGAAAAAAAAGTGCACACATGTTTTAGGAATCGAATCAATAATATCTTGTTTATGAAACCTCTGTGTACTACCAAAGGAAGAGCTTCTTAATATGGAAATTTACAATAATAATGCTAATAACAGGCATTAGTAAAATTAAATATGCTCTTCTTGTGATTTAATAGAAAATATGAAAGAGATTTCAACCTTAGATAGAAAATTGTGTTCTAAATTTATGTTGTTTTTTTCATACCTCAGAGATTAATATGGAATGATGGATTGAAATATTAGAGGATATTCATAAGAGCTTCAGCTTTTTGGAAAAAGTGAAAAGTAATAGAAAAAGTTATTGATAAAACTTTAATGAAAGTTGAGAGTGTTTGAAAATAAAAGTCAACACTAATAAACTAGAGAAGTTGGGTGTGGATCGTTTTTAACTTTTAGGTTTTTTTTTTTTTTAATAGTTTAGGAAATTAAAGCTAAAAGTTAAAAAGTGATTTACAAAAGTTGTTGCAACCCCTTAAGTATGATTAAATCATAATTTCTCATTCTATGAATACAGTAGTTAAATTAATGATTCTAATTTCATGAATTTCAAAGATTTTAATAAAAAAATTTAATAAAGAATATCATGACAAAGTAAATCAAATAAATATTTTCATCGACCATTGGCATTGAGCTCCAATTCATTGCCCCGACAATCGACATGTTCCAAAATGATCAACCCATGCTAACCCTCATCAAGGAATTAGTAGTGGCTGGAACAAGCATAAATACCCAGAAAAATAAATTAAAAAATATACAAAAAAAATATTAAAAATATAAAGAATTTATTTGAATATTCAAAATTTTCACTAAACATGTCCCGAAGCATCACTAGGCCATTTCTGCCTATTTTTCGAGTTTCAAATAACAGAATATCAAGAAATATCCCATTTGAATCTCAAAATATCTTAACAAACCAAAACACATTTATAGCAACGGCTATGAGACTCATTCAACAAATATATTTTTCCCTCATAAAAATACAAATTTTATTTGTTTTGCATTCAGAAAGAATATATTTTCTTCTTCCATCAGCTGCATTAAACACTTCCCCACACTTCCCTTGTTGCAGAAGGTATATCATTCTTAACTTTACTTTTTACTTTTTACAGCAGTGTTAATGTATTAGATTAATTCCATACTTTACTGTTTTTCTTATGATATTCCATTAGAAAAAATTCTAGTTTTGATTTGGTGTGGTAAAGAAGGGTCCGAAACGGAGACTGATTCGTAGTATAATTCTTAAAATTTTCCTTTAGGTTCCATTTTATGATGAATTAAGGAAAATAAATTACTTTCATAAATCTTATGACATTTGAAAGAATTCATATTCAAGAATCATCCTTTCAATTCACTTACTTTCTGCAATCCTTGCATATTTATTTGTTAAGTGTTCCTGTTTTTTGCTAGGATTCTAGGGTTGTTTGATAAATTAAATTGTAGATTTTTGGAAACTTCCATGATTTCTGACCAAGAATGTATATGATTTACAGCATCGTGAGGATTATTACCATGCGATGGCAGCTAGAAAAGGACTAGAATCTCGTACCTGGTAAACTGTAAAAATTTGCTTCCCTCAAAGTTTCCATTTTTAACTTCATTATTGTCAACTTATTTTTCCTTCTTATTCAGGAGACCAAGGTGCAAATTGACATCAGAAATCCACCTTTCTGGATCACTTTTCACATTGGACAAGGTAGTATGAACGACCTTAAAAGAAACAAATTTACCATGGTTTTTTAGTATACATGCTCTTTGAAACTCCTAATATAAGTTTTCCTCTCAGGAACTTATGGCTACGAAATCATCAAAGATAGCTAATATATTGAAAAAGAACCCTCAAGAAGACATCTCCCATCTATTCCGGGAGGTTCCCTGTGATCAAGAAACACTTGAGCTTGTCTCGAGATTTTGCAATGGCTTTGAAATCAACTTATCAATAGAAAATGTTGTTCGTGTCGCTTGTGTTGCTCATCATCTTGGGATGACTGATGGGCATTCTCCGAATAATCTCTTAAGCAAGGCACTCTTGTTTTTCGAGCAACAGGTTATGCCCAGCTGGAATGCTACGATCAAAGCCTTGAAAAGTGCAGGAAATGTTCTTCAACAAGCACTAAAACTTGGTTTGGTTGATTATTGCGTGGAGTCTATTATTACAAAGGTACTTGATGATCCACGTTTACTTGGAGAACCGATGAAGTCTGATGATGATAGTGATGAGAATGAGATTGTTTTTAGGCCTAATGCAAGGAGGAAGCTTTTTGATGTGGATTGGAAGTCTGAGGATCTGACTATGCTGTCCTTGAGAATTTACGAATATATAATTCATGCAATGAATCAACGTGACGTCCCAAAGGAATATGTGGCGGCAAATATTTGTCAATATGCGAAAACATGGTTGTTTTCGAATGAAAAAGTAGGAGACGGTACGCCAATCTACAAGAGGAATTCTATGAGGGAGATCGTTGAAGCTTTGGAGAGACTTTTGCCTCATCAGAGAGGGATTGTTCCCTGTAAATTTCTGTTTGAAATGCTGCAATTTGCTGTTGTTTTAGATGCTAATGCTGAATGCAAAAAAGGGTTGGAATTAAGAATTGGAAAACAGCTAGATCAGGCGACGGTAAAGGATTTGTTAATACCTTCTCAAGGACATGCAAAAGATGAAAAATATGATACAGAGTGTGTGAGAAGGATTCTGAAGCACTTCTACTCCAACTACAACGCTTCAGAACCTTGTGGATTAGATGCAGTTTCTGCACTTATCGATGGATTCTTGGAAGAAATCTCAGCTGACATAGACTTAAAGACGAGCACATTTAAAGCAGTTGCAGAAATGTCGGTTGCAGCATCATCAGGAACTCAAAGAACATCGGATGGAGTATACAGGGCCATCGACATCTACCTAGACAAGCACAAATACTTGAGAGAACCTGAAAGACATGAACTGTGTAAGGTCTTAGATTGCGATAAGCTGTCTGCTGAAGCGCTCCAACATGCTTCTAGAAACGAAAGGCTACCAATGCGCTTCGTGTTGCAAGTGTTGTTTGCTACGCAGTTGCAGCTGAGTGAAGCTGTTCCAAAAGAAGTTCAAAATTGTGATGGGACATTACTAAAGCTTAAAGATGAAAAGGAAGACAAAGATGAAGATGAAAATGAAGACGAGGACGAAGACGAAGAAGAAGATGAAGAGGGCGAAAGGATTAGTTCGAGTAAGGATGAACTGAGGGCTGTGATAGAGAAGATAGGGAATAAAGTTTTGGAGATTGAAAGAGAATGCAGAGAGATGAAAAGAGAGTTTGGGAAGGGGGGATGCAGTAATAAAGTGAAGAAGGAGAAATCGAGTATGTGGAAAGACATGAAGAGGAAATTTGGGTGTGTAACAACAACAAATATGATTGAATGCGATTGCCATTTAAAGAAGAAGAAGGTTCATCCTAGCTAGATAGAGGAGATAATCAGTTTAGTATAGAATTTAATGACTTAGGAGGCAAATCCCACTTTTGTTACAAGAAAATGTTGATGTTCTAAGTTTTATTTATTGACTTTTCACGAGTTTGAATTTGAGAACTCCTTGAGTAGAAGGAAAAACATTAGAACAAAATTATATTTTTCTTACAGTTAGAGACATGGTTCGCAAGAAAGGTCGCAGATGCCAGGATGGAGGCTATCTTTCCAATTCCATTGTAATGTTATGGCATGGTCGTGGCTGTTACACAGGATTTTCTTTTTCCCTTTTTTTTGGTAGTCTAAAGAATGGATTTTTAAACGCAAAAAATATTAAAGCATGAAAAATCATCGTTTTGATATGTTCATGATAGTCCGACAAATTGATGGTCACCCATTCTAGTTGATTTATCGTTTTGGAATATTAACTTACACCAAAACAATTTTATCGGAGGACATTGGAATGAAGAAGACCGTTCTAGTTTTGTTTTGGCCGTCCACCTTTTTTTCGGCATTGTGGTAAAACATGGGGTGCTGGAAGTTTGTTATGTCAAGACGGGATTCAAGCTGACTAGGGGTGGCAAAAATGGATCCGGATCCATCAAACAACCCGAACCGGATTCACTTTCCTGTGAAAAAGAATACGGTAGCTTTCGATGTTGCAAGTTGCAATTGGATTCTGAAAAAAGGTTATATGTGTGGCTAATGGCTTCTGCAGGTGAACCCAACCAAAATAAATTTAATGACTGTTTCCTATTAAAAGTTTCAATTTTTAAGGCAATTAATTGTCATAATTTATTCTCTTTGAAATTTCCAAGAAAATCTCCTGAAAACATTTGCTGAAATGGAACCAAATAGAACCTATTGTTTCTTTCCAACTGTCAGAAGTTTGGAATCATTAGCAAAAACGAAAACAAAATTTGAAGGCACTGTCATCCCGCAGTTAGGAGTTCCAGTGGTTTACGTTACTTCAAAAATAAAATGACGAATAACAAGATTTCATTTTTTTCTGAAGGAAAAAGTTAAAAAAATAAAAAATAAAAATGTGAAGCTGTGTGCTTGCGTGTGAAGTATGAACCCTGCCCGCCCCCGGTCAATCGTCAAGATCTCACGTGTATTAGATCCTACGCACACGTTTGCTCCGCCATATCCCATAAATGCATTCCACTTTTTCCAATGATTTTGCAACTTATTAGACACTCTCTCCGAAGCCTGACCCGAAACAGCATATTCTCAGAGCTCTAAAGCCATGGGACAAATTCTTGAAAAATTTAAAGGTATCAGTTTTCTTCAAATTCAGCCCAGTACCTTCTCTTGTTTATGCATACAAACTTCTTCAATCCATACTGGGTTTTGCACGCGTGTGTTTCTTTTTACTCTTTTTCAAAATATTTATTCGGTTTGCAAATCCGTAGTCGACTTGGCTATAAGAGAATGATGGTTTGGAAATTTTATGCTTTTGGTTATGCAGGGGAACATTTTTTGTGAGATAGAACTCAAATTTTTTGATAATTGTATCTGGGTTGACTATTTGGGCCTTGTATTTAGTATTCATAGTGCCTAAATAGTTCTTTGTTCTTTACATGTGGAGAATCTGATTCAAGCAGAAGCCCCTGAAAAGGGTCAATTTTGCAGTCTTTGGAAACCTAAACTGGATGGATGTATTTGAATTCAAGAGCCTAATGGTTACTAATCATATAGGGTTATTTTTGTTTTGCTGCTCAATTGTATCCAAGTCTTTATCTGTAGAAAAGATATTATGCTTTTGAGTGTTGAATACATGTGCAGTTCAGTTGCCAAATATGAGCCACAGATCAGGTTGGCAAAAAAGTGTTTTGCTAAATCAATTGAAGTTTCGAAGAGAAATTCGTTTAGTATTACGTCATAATGTAAAGATCGATCCTTTTTTATATGTAGGCAATTTTAGCATCTCACCATTGTTTTCCCCGAACTAGTGGAGACACAACGTTTTGTAATGTTGTATACAAATTGATGCTGAAAGTCGGACGTTTCTTTTGTTATGTGGTTCGCATGAGAGACCTAAGTTTGATGATATAATATGAACTATCCATCTATCATGCTCTTACTTCAGAAAGCCAAATTGAGATGTCACATTTCCTCGTTCGATTTTCAAGGGATTCATTGTAGCAGTGTGAGTATGCAATAGGGAAGTCTAATACTCCATGGCATTCAAGCAATTGCCTTAAGCTTGCTTAATGTTATGTCGGCTGAAATTATCTTGGATCTTTAGGCTAAAATAAACTCGTACTTCATGTAAGCTTTTGACTACACATGGGTACTTGCCAGTCTGAGTTGATTAAACTTTCCTTCTGTGCCAAGTTCATTCAATTCTTGTACCTGAGTGCATCCATTTGATCAGGAACTATCTTTATTATCGTTTTCATATGTCTCAATAGATTGTTCATTCCTCATATATAACATGAATGTTTGCCTTCTACATGCTTATGTTTTCTGCAGGAAAGGAATGGAAAGAAAGACAAATACGAAAGATTACTGACAAGGTGTTTGATCGTGTCAAGAATGATGCTGGAAGGGCTAGTCTGACATTTGAAGAGCTCTACATTGCTGTGCTACTTGTATTCAAGTGAGAAACTTCACCTATGTGTGCTTCATGTCCATGTTATCATTTCACATAAGTTACTATGACCTATTCCATTATCCAAATAAATCAGGTTTGCACTGAAATTCCTGATAACGTTGCTATCTCTGTAGTGATCTTAATAAGCGTTTGCCTGGTCCTCATTTTGATCCCCCGACAAAGGAGCAAGTTAAGACCCTGATGCAGGTATGTAACAGAACTTCCATTAATTATAAAATTCCAGCGGTCGCTAGCTTCCAATGTTTAAGAGCATTATTCGTGTTCTAATTATACATGATTAGAAACTAAAGAATTTTTAGGGTAGGCATTGCTTTGATGACCTGTGCTGTATGGAAAATACGGTAACACCCAATACCTATGAGATTCATTGGGGATCTACTTATAATATTTTAGTCAATATATTAAATTTTCAAGTCTAATAGTAGTCTTACATAAGCTCCATTAAGTTTTTCGTCAATTGAACTAAATAACAAGGGTGTTATCATAGGTTTCCAAACTACACGGTGGGTGTTTCTGAAGTTAGTCAAAACCTCAGAGGTGTTTAAATAATTCTCCCAATTATTAACTTTCATGTTACCTTATTCTTAAATTTGGTATAAGCTATTAGCGTATATTTTCGTCATCTCTACTATTGGTTACAGAACTTCTCTCTGTGCAGGAGAGTGATATCAACCTTGATGGCGAACTGGATCGTGAAGAATTTGCGAAGTTCATCCGCCAGATAACGAAAGATGCATTTATCACAGTCAGTCAAGGATTGATCATTACCCTTGCCGCTGCTCCCACAATTGCTTTGCTAACAAAAAGGGCAACTGAGAATGTCCCAGGCGTTGGTAAAGTTGTCCAGAAAATACCAAATTCAGTCTATGCATCACTTGTGACCCTTGTGATTGTCGCATTTCAACAAGGTGCAGAAAGAGCTTGAAGACTTTCGATTCATTCGAGTTGGTTGTATAAAGCTTGCTGTTTATCATATCATGCTAGTAGGATTGAAAAGTTCATAGAATGTTAAGGAAACAAGTGGACAATTTGGTGTCATATTTCTTGCTGCCATGGGATTTACGATGTTTAGAAGTGGTAATAACTTTGCAGTTGTAAATAGAGATGGAGAACTCCCTCTTTAGAGAATTTAACTTGTCTTTAAAGAATATAAATGTGAGAAGCTATTTCTGACAATAATATTAAGATGCAAATGCACAAACAGGTTAACCTTAGGACAGATATCACTCTTGAATAGTTGTGTACTGATGTTTAGTAAACAATATCTCTCTCCATCTTTACATTACACCAGAAACTAGAAGCAATTAGCATTAGGGATATCACGACGAATTCAGCTTTTGCAGCCTAGCTGTGGCAGAATCCAATTGTTCTGCAAACGAAAAAACAGTCAAGAGTACACGACAATGTACAAAGAAGGATGACAAAGACATTCTTAAGGACGTGCTTCTTACTCTGTTCAAATGCAGTTGCTTTCTGAATGGTTGTGCGGAAGAATATATTCCCGTTCCTTTGATAGACCGCCTGTATGAAGCAATAGTGTTATATGGTAAAACTGTGGCATTATGTTATTAGTACTGCAACTATTGTCTCATACAAAATAGGAAGGAGGTGAAGGAATTGGGTCCCACTTTCATAGGGATCTTGCTCTATTCTATCGTTTATTTCTCATTACTGTCACGTCCGTGCTTGCATACAGACACATTATTCGGATCTCTCTCTCTCTCTCTCTCTCTCTCCCAGGTTATTTATTCCACTTGTAAGCAATTCTGATGCATAATAAAGCATCAATTTTATGCCCCCGATTCCCAACAATGTTTTAGATCAAAATGAGGCCCCGGCGGATGGTAACAGAAGGCAAGCGTACCCACTGACAATAGTAAATTTGAAAATAGTCATATTTTTATCTCCTCTGCTTGCAAAAGAAATGTACTTAAACTGCTACATTTTGCTGCACTAACATTAGATAAGTAACTTGTTTTCCGCCCATTTAAAGCGTCAAGGACAAAGCTACGGACTTGAAACATCGTGGTCTGCCAGACATAATCCACCAAAATTACACTCTTTGCTTCATATTTTATCTCACTTCAACACAAGGCATCATAAAAAACTCACCAAAGAAACACCAAAATCACAGTTGTATCTTTTTAATATGCGAAAAAGAAACAAAAATATGGGAGCCAGAGAACATAAAAGCAGGAAATTCCCATATCTAACTATGAAAAAGTTGCAAATTCCCATAAACCACAATCCCCATGGCTGCTTTACACACCTCTCAGTCTAATGAAACAAACCACTCGACAATTCAATTAATCAAATAACCTAGTTAAATTTGCCCGCACAGAAAAATCCATGTAATACATGTATATACGAGGAACCAGTTTCATAGGGAACAATTATATCAGATGCTAATATGATTTCCAGATGAAAAAGAAAGCACGAGAAGAGAAGGGTAGAACATGAAAGAGCAGCAATGAAAGGAATTGGTTAAATGAGAAGAAAGGCGTACCCGAGAGGAAGAAAGATTATTGAGCTCAGCTATGGCAACCTCATGACTTCTCACCTGTCACTTCCACCACCATAACCCATTAATAATAATTCCATTCATCGCACACACAGATAAATTTGGTTCCTGAGAAGATCGGAGAAAAATACCTAGAGAAAGAGAGGGAGAAAGGATTATGAGTTGAAAAATACCTGCTTGAGAAGATCGGAGGAGGATGGTGACTTCGAAGGGGTGGTAGCAGACATTCTGTGTCCAACTAGGAAGTGGGAACTGGGAACCAAGAAAGTAATTGCCCAATGAAAGGGTTTTAAATTTTTATAAGCCACCAGCCCCCGGGGATTTGTAGGATTTACGCTAGTTCTGTTCTGCGAACCGCCGGTTTATCTTCTTTTTCTTTTTATTTTAATTTTAATAATTTTCCCCATTGATGAAAATTATAGCACTAATGTAAATTTAGTCTTTCTTTCCCATTGGGCAAAATCTCCATGTGAGGAAAGATAAACACTAGGCTCCCCTGTCAAGTGTCAACTCCCTTCATCCCCTGGTGTAATTCAAATGCGCATTTTGCAGGTGTTTGATGTAATTAGAAAATATATATTTTTTACTTGGCCATTTATTAGTAATTTGGTATTTGGAATTGATTGTCGAAAGTAATTGTTTTTCTTATGAGATGCTAAAAGCTCTTTTTAAATGTTTAAAAACTCTAATTCTGTTATAAATTCTCTTAAATCAATCGATGATAACATATAATGTCATATACAACCTTAGAACTGTTTAAGAGATGCTGTAAGTTATACAGGTGATTATAAATCCAAACACCGCCATTTAATGGATAGTTTTCAAACACCAAATAATTTTATTATAATATGCTTTTCTAATTTTTAGCAAAAATAAGTGATTAAGTATTTATACAATCTATTGTAAACACCACCGAGACATATAAAAGGCTACCACCAAGAAACACATTATTTTTCATTATTTGCAAACATATATATATATATATATATTTCAAAATAAATTAGTCTTTTTTTTTTTTTTTTTTTGGGCATAAAGACATTATTTGCTCATTTCAATATTTGTCATAGGTAAACTGCAGTTCATGTGGTTTCAGACCAAAAATTGGAGACAATCTGTCAAGTATCTCTGGTCTGAATTGGTAAATTTACATCCATGAAACAACAGTATAATGCACACCATGGAGAATACAAAAACATGAAACCTACCAAACTCTGAACAAATCCTGCAAGCAGTTAATATTGAGCACAGTTTAAAAGTAAACTCCCTTCCCTATGAACCCCACTTAAGCTTCCTTCAGGCCTTCTTTCTCAAGTAACTAGTCTGAGTTTTTTAAAGGTCGAGTTCTCTTGCTTTTCTGGGAGATAGCCGAAGTTGTAAGATGCTAGTCGAAGGAACCTCTAATACCATCTAAGCTTTCTCCAAGAGAAACCCTGCAACCAAAAGTCAAGAGAATATTGAATGATTTACAGGCAACACAAAAACAATAATAGTTAAATGAAAGATAACTAATTCTTGTCCATATCAAAGTAAAAGCATTGTCCAATTTATGCTATTCAATGCAAAACCTTTTTTCATATAGTTTATCGAAAAATTTCACAATTATGCCGATAATCACTCCCAAGAAAAAGTCAGCAAGCATCCAATACGCTTCCACTTTATCTTAGTTTCACCAGGACAATTCTAAAGACAGAAAATCAAAAGCTGCATGCTTCTACAAAGATCTACCACCTAATTTCTATATCTATTTCATCATGTTTTTTATTTGATCCATTCGGCTATTTATCTCATAAAATCAACAGCAGCTATAAGTAGAAAGGCCAAAGGTGTTTGTAACAACATTCAAAATCTTCTGGAGTGATTACTTCATTGCATATGATTCCAATTTTTGTAGTAATCCGAGATTTTTACTCTTCATGCACATAAAAGTGTTGCAAAACCATTCGATAGCATTGATGTTTCCTCGGACCAATCTGGTCTAACAAGCATGCCATGATTATTGTCCGATAGAACCTGAGGATCACAGGAGGGAACTACTGTTCTCTAGAGAATAGTATTCATCACTGAAAACAATTATCTGGTCATATCACAACACCACATGAAAATTATAGTAAAAAAGAATATTAGGAAGATAAACTCCAGACACTCATTAGCATCATCTACCCCTCACAAATTTACAATCTTAATCTGCCCCCAAAATAGACAGTCTGCGTAAAAGAGTACTGATAGGGGTTGAGTGGATTGCATAGTGGAAGGGGGTGGACTAACGTAACTCCATTACATCATCTCCTTGAAAGTTATCAAGAAGGAACGTCATACATGACCACTGGGATGTCAATGATTCCACCATATAGTATTTCCATTTACAAGAAAATTTATGAGCTTTAAGTACTGTTAAACCCAAAATATAAGCACTACTGCATATGTCAAGAAAAGTTAGCATATCATCAAACAGCAACCGAGAAAAATTCTTATTAAGTACCATCAAAATAGTATCATATTATCCAGCGACAAGAATCCAGCATAAATTACATAGTCAAGGACATTATATGATAAGATATTCCTACATAGGAACGGGCACTAATACACGATATAGTTACTGTACCTGTGCATGCAATACTTGTACTCTGAGCTCCTAGAGAAATCTTTCTCCCCTTCTTCCAACTGTACCGTTCAAGAATCCACAAACACATGAACTCATCAGCGCAGAATGCATAGTCACCAGAATCATAAAAATTAGCAATTTTTCGCACCATGTTTGCACAATTATGTGATTGCGTCATAAGATCTCATCACAAAGTAGTATAATTTAGTTAAAATCCTCACCGGGTCACTCTCGTAGATGAGCTCATAACAAACCGGAGAGAGGCATCGTAAAGCACAATTCTCCTTAGCTATAGTTGAAGACTTGCACTGCTGACCCCATAATCCACTTCAAGCAAATCATTGCACAAACGCATCAAATCAAAAAGGGGATAGACGCAAAATCAAGAACGAACCAACAGCAACACAAATATTTTGATGAAACACATATAAGAGAACAATCACACGATGAAATCTATGCCAAGCCCATGAAAGAAAAACTAGAAATTTCGAAACAAATACCTCTCAACGTCTGCATAGCAATCGTTTTTCTTCTGTCGAATCTCTTCCTCCTGTTTAAAGGAGAATAAATTAATTTAAATAATAAAAAAGAGTTTTAACCAATTCTTTGTAAAATTACAATTACTTACATCTTTCGACAGAAAAGATAGAAAAATTACTACTTACAGAGATTGGGACTCGAGACTTCGCCAGAACTTCAATGGAGCACAGTGAAAACACAGCCCAAATTACAATCAGTAATGCTTTCGCACAATTTGCGGGCACAGCCATATTAATTTTCTTCTTGATTTTGTAGTCCGAATTTCGATTACGAAATTATGAACAAGACACCTCAGAGTGTTCCTTTGTGTCGTTGTCCTTGTCTGATGGGGGGCTCCCGATGACCTGTAGCCCGAAGGAAATATGATTTTTAAAGAGCGTGTAACAAAGAAATTAGAATTATTACGAAAGACTCCTTATAATCCATATTCCATCTATGCTACGAAGCAAGAGCGCCTGATTTAAGCGGTTAATAAGGACAAAAATATTTTTTAAATTATTTCTTTTAATATTATTTTTCTATTCCCTTCTTTTTTTAATTAAAATTTTTCTTTTTCCTAATATTATTCTCTCTAAATTTATCTTTTCATCATAATATTCTACATAATAAATTTAAATAAAAATATAATAATTAAAAAACATTTGTTTTTATTGAAAATAAATAAGTATGTTTGATTTTGTAAATAAATAATAATAATAATAATAGGCACAAGCATCGCGAATCTACCATAATTGCTAGTTTTTACCATTTATGACGAGACACCTCATTGCTAACGGGAAAGGTAGGAGGCAGTTCAATAAAGTTCAAAGATGACAAAGGGTTGGGGTCAAAATAGGAT
>JACFYI010003551.1:267765-293163 GCA_014898755.1 Handroanthus guayacan | reverse complement strand
CCCCCCCCCCCCCCGGGACCCCAACACCAACCCCCCTCCTTATGTGGTCTTGGAAGTTGGAACTAGTGTAAAGTATGAACAATGCTGAGGAGTAAGCTCATTGTTGGTTGGTGTTTATTTGAGCATGTTCCCCATTATGTGTGTTCTTTCTTATTTCATACTTAATATGGATTTGGTAGTAGTTGTGCCAAAGCATTCACATCCAATTGTGGGATCTGGCCTTTAAGTTACACCATGTAAATGTGATTTGGGTCCAATAGGTCTCACTCCGGTCGAGCCTATTTGTGTGGAAATTCCAGATCGGATACATGGGTTGTGAAGATATTCGAATCTTAACCTAAAACCACATAATAAGGTCAATGTCGCGGGGGATTTCTAACGAGAACTTTCTAATACTTGAGCAAATAGGCATTGATAGATTGGAAAATGGATAGAATAAATGAAAAATAGGTTGTATATACAAGTGAGTTATCTTATGCAATACTAATTGGAGTATTTATAGTGTAGGGATGACATGGTCCTATTCTGTCAACCCATGATTAAACATTGACGGGTAGAAGGAAGTAAATTCGTGGTTTCAACTTCGAAGCTGTGTAATTTCCATCAATTTTGGGTAGAAAACGTGCAAATCTTTAGTAATGTAGTTGATTAACTTGGTAATTGTTTATATTGCAGCTCTGCTCAACTTGCCTCCAGATTCACCAGATGCTCAGATTTTCTATCAACCTGGCCAGAAATCCAGCAATAGTAGTTCTAACAGCCCTGTCTCAGGAGGGCCTAATGACAATGGTATATTAATAGCCCTTGTCCTAATATAATTACTCTAATTACAACATTAAACTTCATCCACTTTATAAGATGATCTTACGTTTGACCATCATTCTCATATTTCTGAAACAGTGATGCCTAATCCGATAAATGCACCAGCCACAGCCAATACTCGGGGAAGCATTTACCAGCAGGAAAGTGGTTGTTATGGCAACGCGAAGAGATATCTAATGGTGTTATTATGGGCTTTTATGGCTAACTTGATTGTGTAATGTCTGTAAAACTGCAACCTCTTCTAGATTAAGATAAAGTATCCAGTCTTATTTGGACAGTATTTGAATGTGTAATCTCTATAGGACTCCAATTCCCAATCTATATTCACTTACAGAGACATCATACACATATGTTGAACTGTATTGGACTTGGCTAACAACAGTGGATGTCCTTCATGTGGAAGTTTATGAAATTAACTTTTTTAATGTGATAAAACCCATAAACAAGAGAAGGAGAGAAAGATTTGTGTGATTTGTGTTTTAAAGTACACATATATGAGCCTAATTAGCCAAGTAATACCAGACCTGGAAATGTGTAACAGGTCATCTCATATTGATTAGAAGGGCTCCTTACGCCAATTTATATAATGGGTATTCTTTCTTCCTTACAAAATTGGTTATTAAGAGGGAAGAATACTCGCTATATAAATTGGTTTAAGGACCCCTCCTAATTGATGTGAGATAAAGACTTGTTACAAAATGTTATGTTTGGCTTTGTATTGGCAGATTCTTTGTCCCTTGGACTTGCCATCAAAGTTTGTCTTAGTTTGACATACTGAGGATCATGACGTACACAGCTAGAACTTCCGTTTGGTTTGAGCATTTGTTCCTATGATGTTGGTTTTTGAGGCTCCACGAACTTCATGTTTTTGAACCCTTTTATTTGCTGTGAATGAGTTTGCTACACATTATTGTTTAAATTTTAGAATTTTATCAAATTTGAAAAATAAAATTTAAATTTGATCTAATTGTTAACTGAGTGGAGCGTGAATGAACAAAGATTAGTTGAAGTCAATCATTTTAATGTAGCGTTGATTATTGTGTACTAAGCATGGACAAATCAAATGAAAAATTCAAATAGAGTAACAAGTAATTATGTTTAATATTTAAAATAAAGATTAGAAATATAAATATAATTTAAATGAAATATTTAAATTTATTTAAATGAAAAAACAATTTCAAACATATCCTACTTCTTTTGATGAAAAGGAAAAAGGGCAAAAAAAAAAAAAAAAAGTCAATCTAGAACCCTATTTAATATTTTATTCTTGGAGAACGCTGGGTTTATCCTACTGCCCGAACAGTCCCGCTTAAACCTTCGGTTCCTTTCATCAATCCTCAGGCGAGCCAAATTGCTGAACGCGAAGAATCTTAAGAAGAAAAAAGGAGGCCAAATAGATAGGAATGTCAGTTTTGCTGCCAATCATCTCTCTATCTTCAAGTGCCATCAAGCTATCGTTGAACAACAATGTCGAAGCAAACCCTTTATCAAGATTTCGGCTTTTTACTGGTAAATTTACTGTACGCTCATTTTTCTTTCATTTTCTTGCACTTTCACACAATAAAAGTAGAACCCACCAGTTAAATCACTTATTTACAGGACTGGATATAGGAAGCAAGAAGTATGAGCATATCAAGAAGGATTTATATTTGGTACGGAGTACTAGAGCAATTATTCAGAAAAGTGAGAAAAAATGTGGTAGGAATTCAAGAAAAAGTAATAAAGGTTTGATTTTGAGTGAGGGGAGAGATGAGGATGAGAAACATGGGCTTATATGCCCTGGTTGTGGAGTGTTCATGCAAGATAAAGACCCAAATCTTCCAGGGTATTTTCAGAAAAGAAAAGTTGAAGGAACAGAATCAGTAGATACTATGGAGGATTTGTCGGATGAGGATATTGATGATTTTGAAGACTTTGAGGAAGAGGAAGAGGATTCTGAGGATGACATTGAGGCAGAATTGAAAAAAACTGATGAGGATGGGATTGATTGGGATTCGGATGAATGGGAATTGCAGTTTGAAGAGGGTGAAGATGATTATTCCAAAGAGTTGGATGGATTTGCTCCAGCTGGTGTTGGGTATGGCAACGTTACAGAGGATATAGTGGAGAAGGAAAAACGGAAGAGGGTCTCAAAGGCGGAGAGGAAAAGAATGGCTAGGGAGGCTCAAAGAGAGGCAGAGGAGGTGACAGTTTGTGCAAGATGTCACTCGTTGAGGAATTATGGGCAAGTTAAGAATCAAGGGGCTGAAAATTTGATACCCGATTTTGATTTTGATCGGTTGATAAGCACAAGGTTGATGAAACCCACAGGGAGTGCAGATGCTACAGTGGTGGTGATAGTGGTTGACTGTGTTGATTTTGATGGGTCGTTTCCTAAACGTGCTGCCAATTCACTGTTCAAAGCACTGGCAGAAGGTAAAGATGGTCACAAGCTTAGTAAAAAGTTGCCGAAGCTTGTTCTTGTTGCAACAAAGGTTGATCTTCTTCCGTCCCAGATTTCACCTGCACGGTTAGATAGATGGATTAGGCACCGTGCAAAGGCAAATGGAGCGCCTAAGCTAAGTGGGGTGTATCTGGTCAGTGCTAAGAAAGATTTGGGTGTGAGGAACTTGCTAGCATTCATCAAGGATTTGGCTGGGCCGAGAGGCAACGTTTGGGTTATTGGGGCTCAGAATGCTGGGAAATCAACATTGATCAATGCATTTTCAAAGAAAGAAGGGGTGAAGGTTGCGAAGCTGACAGAAGCTCCTATTCCTGGAACGACACTTGGGATACTGAGGATTGGAGGGATTTTGCCTGCTAAGGCAAAGATGTATGATACTCCGGGCCTGCTGCAGCCTTACTTAATGTCAGTGCGGTTGAATAGGGATGAGCAGAAAATGGTTGAGATACGGAAAGAGCTTCAACCTCGAACTTTTAGGATAAAGGCAAGTTATTAATTACTTACAATTGATTGTCAAAACCTATTGCGCCTTTAGTTTGTTAAATACATAGATGAGAAATTTATCGTGTAGCAAACCATCTAATGAGGAATAGCTTTCTATGGCATATTAAGTGTAAGATTTTATACATTAGATGATTTTGCACTTTGGAAAGGGCACGAAGGTGGAAGCGGAAGTAGAATTTGAAGTAAAAGAAGCATGTCCTCCTCTTTGCCAGAATTCATAAATAGAGTGTGAAGTGGAGAATAAATACTGTAGTGTCCCCTTTCTCTTGCATTGAAACTGAGACATGTGAAGGGGTTGACTCTATAAGAACACGAGACTATGTAGAACAAATGGAGTTATAGAAAGAAATGATATGCCAACATCATCATAGACCTCAGGTTATATCTTTTTCGTCAGTCCCCTTCCATCCACCAAGCAAGATGGTTATGAAATATCTTCGTCTAGGAGGAATGGTATTATTCTTCCTTACTACTATGATCTCCTTTCTCCCTTCCCTTCAACCGGCTAATGTTTAAGTTGATGTCTTGGTTCTTATGCGACTAGCAGAATGAAGGATGTGAAGGTCTGAGGTCGAGAATACAAAATTTCTTGTCATGGAACTTTATTTCCTGTGAAGTGCGTAAATTATGAGTCAGACAATATCTCTTTTACTATGTCCTCAAGTTTCCTTCTCTGTGTTTCTTTCCCTTGAACATGCTTAGTTTTGTAGGGTTGCACATTAATTGAAATTCACGTTGTTCTATTCATTGTCAAGCTTGTTTGTGCTATTGGATCTATTACATGATTTTAACGACATGCAGGCTGGTCAAGCTGTACATGTTGGCGGCTTAGTTAGACTGGATCTTGACCAGGCTTCTGTACAAACTATCTACGTCACAGTTTGGGCATCATCGAGCGTTTCTCTTCATCTGGGAAAGATGGAAAATGCTGATGAGATAAAGAGCAAACATTCTGGAATTAGGTTGCAGGTAATCATTCCTAGCCACTCAAACGAAAAAGGTTTTGCATCATTTGTTCAATTCTATAATTGTTGGTTATCCTTCTTGTAGCCGCCTGTTGGTGTAGAACGAGTTTCTGAATTGGGCGAATGGGTAAAAAGAGAAGTTAAAGCATCCGGAGCAAGCTGGGACGTCAACAGTCTTGATGTTGCAGTGGCGGGCTTGGGTTGGTTCTCTTTAGGTTTGAAAGGCGAAGCAAACTTAAGCCTATGGACATACGATGGCATCCTGATCACTTTACGGGAGCCTGTAGTACTAGATAGGGCACCATTTCTTGAGCGGCCCGGATTTTGGCTGCCAAAGGCAATATCTGAGGCTATTGGGAATCAAACTAAACTCGAAGCTCAATCTAGGAAAAAGGGTGGAGATAAAAGTACAGATTCTGAAGTCCTACTTGAGAAGATGGCATAATACTGACTTCACTGGAAATACCCATTTTTGAGTTCTTTAATATTTATCAGGTTTGCAGAAGCACACATCTTCACTACTTCAGTCCAAAATTGTTTAGCCGAATTCATTACTAAGCTGAAGGATCGAAGATTGGAGAAGCGTATGCTAGGGGACACGGTGCTGTCTGTTTTCGGGCAAAGAAGTTCAGTTCTTAAATACCTGAGGTTAAGTTTTATGTATGTATATATATATATAAATATATTCGTCTTTTTCAAGGTTTTCGTCAGTTCCCACCCCCTCTCTTCAAACATAGACATTCTTCGCTAGTAAATGATCATTCCTACACGAAGAGACTCGTCAACTTGTAAATTTTGCTTATGGGAACAACTCGCAGGAAATTCTATGCCCATCACTTGCATTTTGCAAGTTCTTTTGTGATGTATTGATATTATCCATATCCTTTATGTTTACTTGAATATGAATTCAATCCAGTTGGATAATAGTTCCGTGAAAGTTACATTATGAGCCACTCCCTCATACTCCTCGATTTGAGGTTTTATCCCTTTATCTCTTGTGGGGATTTCTTGGATTTGATTTGAATTTCGTGTGAGACATTGAGGTATGGCCGTATGGGGCGCTAGGGCCAACTCAACTATGCTTGCAGGAATCTTTTTTTTGTCTTGCTCCAAATATCAAATATAGAAGAATAAAGTTAGTAATTAGTTTTATGGAAAAATAATTAATCCTCTACCCCTTAAACTTCAAACTTACGTTACTCCAAATTTTAATCAATTAGGGGCTCTTTTCTACAGTTGACTAGGATAGACCTATAACTTAGGAAATCTTATTAAAATTATCAAGTAAGATATTTGATAACTATAATGTAATCTATACAAAATATGATAATTAGTTCTTGTATATTATTTAGCTGGTTTTATTAGTTTGTTTGTATGACTTGGATACTTATAATTTTGCCTTTGATCATACTACAATCATATATCTATAACAAATAGGGTTACGTGAGTATTTTTTAACTTTCAAATCATTCCTCAACTATTATCACTGTGTGTGTATTTTTTCCTTTTTCTTTTTTCCTTTTAAGTTGAGATAGTAAAGGAAGGGAATTGAATCCTGCTTCTCATATATAAATAGGGCAATAGCTATCGTTATAAAATTGAAATGATAAGTATTTCTTTACAATCAGTTGCAAACTTCACAATAATCATGATTTTAGAGGGTGGGACTACTTATTTGAGTTGGTCAATACAAATTTCGAAGGATCAAAGTTAAGATAAATAATTTAACCTCAAATCTCGACCTTTCTTTCCTAATATTATTTCTTTCCAAAAATAGCAAGTGGGCTGATAATAAAGTGGCGGAATTTTTTGTCTAAGTGGGCTCTCCCGAATCCGTAAGCACTGCACGACATAATTTCATCATTCCCCATGCACATTTTATGCATTTCCAAACAAAGACCTCAATAAAGATTCAGATAGTCCCATCCCATGCCGCAGAAACCCTTTACTCAATGCCCTGAAATTTATCAGTTCAGAAATCTTCTGAGATACATATACTATTGGCTATTGTTTCAATAATATTGGATTAAATTTCCTGGGTGAACCTCTCCACAAAATCGTCCACTTTCATTGGAAAAATACTTTTCTCTCAATTTTCTTTTGCTTTTCTTAACAAATAGTGTCACATAATAATAAAAAGCAGCATGCATAAATTATTCACAGATTATCTTTCTATTTCACTATAGATTCTAAATAATGCCTTCAAATTTTGTCGAAAAAAGCCATTAATACATTTAATCAATGTGTTATCGTACATCAATAATAATCAGTCAAACATCAATGACATTACACTTTTGAACTATGATTGTTTTTATACTTTATTCACTAAATTTTTTCGACTCAATCGAATATATAAACCTTGAAAAAGTTGCATGGTATCATATAGCCTCAATTTCAATAGAACATTTGTGTATATTCTCTCAAGACTCAAACATTGTTTATAACCTAATCATGCACATTACCATATAACATTATTTTTGGTGTAATCAATGTTTGAATCTAGAGAGAATATTTGTAATTATTCAACTTGAAATGAAGATGTATGGACGTGTAACTTTTTTGAAAGTAGCGGATGAGGTGAAAAATGAAGATATTGGAATGACAAAGCATAATTATCCCTTAAAAAAAAAAATGCTATATGCGTCCTGTGCTATTGAAAATCTTTAAATAAATCTAAATACAGTAGAAAGTAGCCCCGCACATGAGGGGACATGAGTGAGAATCAAATTTATGATGAGACCTCCATCTTATCACTGGGATGATGAGAGAACTCTAAAACTTAGCATGCTCCATTTTGACCAAATTTTGATTTAAGTGCATGGCTCAATTTCACTTAATACAATTATAATATTGTGCTGTTTAGGAACAAAACTAACCATTACAATCTTTAAGGCCGCGATTAGATTTTAACTCGATGTCTCCAATTTATTTAGTTTGGATGGCAAATTTCATTCTTTCAAACTTTACACGTTAAATAAATCAAAATGAAATAAATAAATAAATTAGTGAACTCCATGATAAAGTTGAGCGGGGGACCAAACAGTACTTTCACGTCTTGCCGTTTATTTTCAGTTCCCAACGTATGCATATAGGTGGCGGCTTCAGCGTAACTCCAAGCATTCATTCATTCCAAAGGCAAAGGCACTCGTCAGTATATACATTCAAGAAGAAAGAGAACAGGAATAACTTACAGGTGAACAAATCATGTTATGATAGATTGCACCATAACTCTTATCAAAACCAAACCTTTTTCACACCCCAGTCTTTGCGCATTTCAAGAAAACAACTTTTGCTCAGAAAAAGTTGATGGGCTCTTCCTAAATCGCACCAAGAGGTACGAAGTTACTCCCTTTGATGTGAAGATCTAATGAAACCGCATGCATTCATTTATTTCCTTGAAAACAGTGTGTGTGTGTGTGTTTAGTCATTATCCAGAGGATATTGTAATTTGTGAAGATGGATGAAAATGGTGTTGAGGGCTTACGAAATTCTTTGTGTTTATCTTTGTTGCTTGTATGGATATGTAGCTCGTGGTTAGTAACTCTTTCAAGACCAAGAGACAATTTTGAACTTTGTGTCCAGTCTGTCTAGATCAAGTCAAGGGAAAAGATAATGAAACAGATTTAGTTCGTATGAGTTTGATCAGGCCGAGAAATGCGTTGACATTGTGATGTTTTCACAGTGTTAAGAGTTGGTATTTTAGCGGTGTAGCTTTTAAATTATCAATTTAACATTTTTTAGCATGTGAATTGCTTAAAGATGATTTGCTTTGGGGGTAAGCAAGGTATTGATCCAGCTCAGAAAAAACACCGTTTGAGGCTTTGAATAAAAGATCAGGCTCCCTAATCACTAAGTTTTCACGGCCGCAGTTTCTGAAACAGTATGTTAATCATGCTTAGATTGTCTTCTTATTACAGCTTAGATTGTCCTGTCATTTTGCATGTCTCTGGATAGTTTTGGTGATGCAAATATATTCACTTAGTAATATGATCTTTAATGACAATCTTCATATGATTCATAGCCACCCTTGGAAAACATTATTATGAGTTTGCCCTCATTTTCATAGAAGGTGACTATATATATGTGAAGCTCTCTTGTTAATTAGGTATGTTGTTTGATATCGTGGAGGGAAGGAACTGTATCTATACTTCCTCTTTTGTTATCATGATAAAAATAAGAAAGTGTCATTTCCAATTGTTCAATGATATTTATTCTGTATTGGGCAGAAAAAATTGTCTACATGACATTCAGATCCTCAACACCCTTATTGGACGTGAAAAACTCCTAGGGTTCTGATGATCTCCTGTAAAGATTACTATTATCAGGGCCAATTTAGGAGGATGATTAATAGATCTGGCCACAAAAGATAAACTTTACTCACCAAAGAAAACATTTACAGTATACATAATTTCCTTCAATAGTACTTACCGCATCAAAAAGTTTCTGGCATTTATTATATGAAAAGATGGGAATTAACTTGCAGGATTTCACCGGATAAGAATATTCAGAAACTTGTGAAACAGTATGGCTAAGGAAACTGTGGATGATGAATCATGCAGCCAGCCGCTTGGGAGGTGCTCTGTCTTCTATTATGGGGTGGGCCACATGCTAAATGATGTAACATCTGCCTGTTGGTTCACATATCTTTTAGTCTTTTTGACAGATATTGGACTTCCCCCGAGGTCTGCACTTTGTTAGCTTATTTTATTTGCTTTGTTATTCATTTATATTCGAAACCAGAAGAATAATGTTCTGTCTATTTTTGCATTGTCAGGAGTGAAATATATAACAAAGAAGACGTAATATGAATTTTTAAGTAAAAAATATCACAGGTGATGGTATCTTGCTGTTTTAACGTCTTGGCTTTCTGTGTCACAGAGATGCTGCTGTCGTCATGCTCTCTGGTCAAATTGCTGATGGATTCACAACCATATTTGCTGGTGAACTGGTATGTATGCATAAAGTAAATCTATGTTCTCATACGTGATAGACTATTGAATTTGCAGTAGGCCTTTTACTTCAATGCATGGAAACCACATACCAAAAACTATTGCACCCAAAAACGTTCAGTAGCCTTATGCCTTATGGTTCATTACTAAGAAGTTTTGGAATATCAGTGAAGTGCAACGAAATCTCGTTAAATAATGGTATATGCTTATGAGAGGCATCCCAGAAAGGGAAGTTGCAATAAAACATGTTAAAAATCAGTGGCCTATAAGTATATTGGGTGATGGTGTAAAAATAGGCTAATTATCCCAATAAGGGCTTTAATTTTCTTGTGTGACATCGAAATTGCGGGCCTTTCTCATCTTCAAATAATGAATAGGACGGGGAACAATTCTGTGATGCTCACTTATTCTTGGAGGTGGAATATCAGAAAGGCAGCATTTCAGTTCTTAAAACTACTAACAGTTAATTTCACTTTTCTTTCTGAAATAGTTTTAACAAGAAACAGTATTTTCCCATATTTCCATATTGACTTCCAAGAGAATGCTTTGTTTTCCTTATAAGTGAAAATATCACGTAAACATGTACATCTACGATGCAAATGTGTTTTTATTGCGATCCAAGCTAGAGGCACTCCCAAACTTCACTAAAATATTTTAGATGGCTAACTTTCTATAATCACCTGAATGTAGAATTGTTCCGTGATCAAGCAAAGGAAATTAATTGCAACTAAAAGTGTTTTATTCTACTTTTGATGATAGATAGACAGATATGGACGTTTTAAGGTATGGCATGCCGCGGGATCCCTTTTGGTTGCTGTTTCATTTTCTTCCGTCTTTGGTGGTTGCTTGCCTTGCAAAATCATAGGATCCAATTCGTCTTCTATGCGAACCATCAGTTATAGCTTCTTTGCTGCAATTTTCAATGTTGGCTGGGCTGCTACTCAAGTATCACACATGTAAGTCCTTTATCGTATTAAGAACCAATGTGCTTTTCTGAAGATATGAATCCGGATGTTTTCATCTGCTTAGTTCTAAGATATGTGATGTTCATATGGTTAAATTGAACTTCAATTTATAGTTGTCCGAACATGGCAAGAAAAGAAAAAGGAAATAATTTATGGGAAACCTGTCAAAGTTGAATACATGTTCCTTTTTCATTAGCATGCGTAGAGTTCCACAATATTGAAAGCTAGTAACTATGCAGCCTTCTTATGTCATAGGTCAATGGTGAACTGCATTACTCTGAATTCCACAAGCAGAGTCGTGTTGGCCAGCTGTCGCAATGCATTTACAATGGTTAAAAATTCTCTCGTGCTTTGTTGCATAATTGCATTATATCATTTCTTTCTGTATGTTTGTGAAGTAATCCTTCGACGTTCATCTTCTCTTATCCTAAACTTCATTTCTCATGAAGGTCGCCAACCTTAGTCTATACACAGTTGCTTTTGTGGTCTTCAACATTAACACAAGAGGGTCAATTATTGATGTCGAAAATCAGGTGCATAATATATCACTCTGTTTTCTTGTCTTCCAAGAATTTCCCCTCGGGGTTTCTTTCTCACTTCTCTGTGATTTGTTCAGTACCGCTGGATAGCATTTACTTCAATCTTCATCGGGTGCTGTTTCGTGGCTCTATTTCATCTTGGAACAGAAGAGCCAAGGTTGGTCACATACCTTAATGTTCTATTTTGATACATCACATTGAACACATAATCATGCTGAAATTTGTTCCCCATAATCTTTGATCTTCACTTTGAAACTTCGATCCGTGACATTTCACATTTCTAATCCTTTCTTGCAGATTGAAACTGGAAGCTCATGAGATAGGCCAGGTTAGAATTTCTTGGACGTACTGGTTTAGCAAGTTGTTGTACTACCAAGTTGCACTTGTTTATGTGCTAACTAGACTCGTCACAAATGTCTCACAGGTTAGCATGCATTTATATAGGTTTATTTTTCTGCAATGTTTTGCTTAATAATTCAAAATAGGATGCGTCTTTATTCATTTGTCATCATTAACCTCTGGTGGTTCAGGCATTTCTTGCTTTCTATGTCATCAATGATCTGCAGATGACTCAATCTTCCAAAGCTTTGGTACCACTCATATACTTCCTTATCACCTGAATATGTGAGATTATCAAATTTCATTTCTGATAATCATGTTTAACGTTTGTGTGCCTAGGTTCCTGCTGTCATCTATATTTGCAGCTTCGTCATATCAATCCTACTACAGGTTTACATATGAAACTCTTACTATCTTTGTCACTCCATATATGATTCATCTTTCCAAATGCCCTTAACCAACTCTCGTAATGTAGGAGATCACCTGGACCGGTGAACGTTTGAAGGCTTTCTATTCTGCCGGAGGCCTACTTTGGATAATTTCTGGTGCAGGGATCCTCTTTCTGCCCAGCAGCATGAAGGTTTTGATGTACGTTTTATCAATAGTGATTGGAGTTGCAAATGCTTTAATGATGGTAAGAATAACTTTTACTCTAAAACTTCACTGGAATAAATATTATACATAGATCGTCTTTCTTGCAGTTTCTTGATATTCACATTTCTGAACAAATTTCTTTACGATATTGCAGGTGTCAGGGGTGAGCATGCAGAGTTTTCTAGTTGGTGAAGATCTCAACGGATGCGCCTTTGTTTATGGATCATTAAGTTTTATGGACAAAATATTATGTGGATTGGCATTAATGGCCCTTGAATCATATCAAAGTTAGTGTCTTCTTATACACGTGCTTCTTTATTTCGTAAAACGTCATTAAAAGATTGAATATTGCTCGTTTCTGTGTGCAGGCTCTATTCCAGAAGTGCGTAACTTTCCCCACCCGAGTTTCCATTTTTCTGTTACCAGATACGGATTAGGTCTCGTTCCAGCTATTTGTGCACTCATCGGGGTCGTAGTGACGCTCAGCATGAAGTTTCCGGAACCCACTTTAACGCCTTTGATCGATCCACTACTGGCATAAGTGAAACCGTTAGAGATTAGAATGAAAAATTCAAATCAAGATTCAAAACTCAACCTAAAGATACTTCGAGGGTCGAATTTTAGGCCACAAGAAGGTACAAGGCAGCTAAGTTTTGCTGCAGAACTATAGTCAATCTGCAAATCTTCACTTTCATTATTGGTTTTCTTGTGGATTATGCTCCTTATGATTATATGTTAGTTTCATTTCTTAGCTGTTAAAAGTGGAAAAGGCAAGATATTTATTACACTCTGCATGTAAATAGATCTGTAACTCTTTGGATTGTTTCTTTTGAGTCCAAAAGTTCTTGATTTTCACTTAATTTTGTAGCTGTTTCTTGTGCCTATGCTACAAGATTCTTTAACAGGTTACAGTGTTTTTCTAGGGCTAATTACCTAAACACCCTTATCTAATTATTATAGAGTCCTCCAAAAAATTGCAATAATTCTGTACTATTGGTTCAGCCCATAAAAAAACTTTCATAACATGAATAGGGAGTGTACCTATAGTGTTTCAGTTTATGTTAGATTTTCAAAAGGGTCTAATTGAAAATGTTATACAAACTTTGTTAAGTTTTTCGTCTATTCGGTGGAATAATTATGACTATTCTTAATGTGAAAAGGGACAATATGATAATCTACTTAGACTTCAAAAGTGCACCAAATAATCCATAGGTTAAATAATTTGACACTCGCACCAAATAATTTGTTGATGCATCCGGGCATAAGTTAAACAAATACGCTGAATAAACGAAAGGGACATAACAAAAGCTTGTGCTTCAAAAATGTTGCAATTTTGCTGGGAGAAGCAGTCCACTTCAGCCACGAATTTGGAAAAGCAATCATTGAAAATTCAATATTATCAACAATTAACAATAAATACTATTTGATTGCACAATGTCTATATTTTAGTGCATAATTTTATGTCTTGACTTAACTATATAGGTTAAGCTGTATTTATGTAAAATTCTACAAAATCATTTAGTGATAAACTAAGAAACTATTGTACACTTACACGAATATACAGGAGACAATAATATGGAAAAAGTCTATATAATTTTGTTTGACTTTTTCATTAGGAAATCTATTTCTTTGTCAGTTGGGTGAACTGTAAAATATATAATTTATAAGAAATTAAATCAAATCTAATAAATCAGATTGTGAAGAAATTAATATTCCGTTAAGAAAGTGTTTGATGCGATTTGTTAAAACGTTTATGACTGACAAAGAAATATTTTTTTCATAATGAAAAAGTCAAATAAAATTATATAGACTTTTTTCATATTATTGTATTGGATATTGGTGTAAGTATACAATGGTTTCTTAGTTTATTATTAAACTAATTTTATAGAATTTTATATAATTTATAAGAAATTAAATCAAATCTAATAAATAAGATTGTGAAGTAATTAATATTTCGTTAAGAAAGTGTTTGATGCGATTTGTAAAAACGTTGATGTTTTAGACATGTCTGAAATGGGAAGACGAGTCATGTTTGCCCTAAACCCCAAGACCCAAGTCTCTTATTCCTCAATTTTCTTGATTTTTTTTTTTCACGAATGCCAAGGCACGCCCATCGCCTACGACTACAATTTTCCTCATTTGAGTTGATAAGCTTGCCGGAGGACGTCGCCGGTGCAACATTTACGTTAATCAACTCGATGAGCTGATGGAGCTCATCTTCCCAGCCGATTCCCCGCCGCTGCATGCTATCGCCGCCGCAAAAATTGCCGGAGTTTCTCTCATCATAAATCCGACTTTAGCTTCCGGGTCTTCACCGACTCTTGTCCTGCGAGCGGGTGATTTCTCGACTTACTCTCTCTTTGTTTTGAAATAAAGTGATGAACATATTCGCTTGCCTCCCTTTCATTTGCTTTGTTTTTGTTCTTGTTACTGTACATTTCTTACTGTAATGCAGAAATTGATTCGAAATAAATATCTATCGCAGTGAGATAATAGTTTTAGCCAAATTGATGTCCTTGTGAAATAAGTTCTTCCGTTCTCTGAATCTAATGAAACAGCATTTGATTGGGCCAATTGTTTGAATTGGGTTGGAATATGAGTACTGGATTTTAAGCTACTTCTTGAATATATATGTTGAAAGATCCGAGGAAAAATAAAACCAACATGGCCTGGGGTTTTTGATTGGCTTGAAATTAGTTTCTATTATGATATTAGATGTATATTTACGTCATAATGATGATAATATTAAGGATACTTCTTCCATAGATTTTCATGGATACTATAAAAGATTATTCAGGTTTAAAATTTTAGATAATAATGGCATTTTAGTAATATTAAGACCTGCTGCTTTTGGTCTGGGTGGCAGTTTTAATGGTTAAAATCCGCCAGGCCAGCAACCCAACTGTTATGTATTCATATCTTACATATTGCATTGTATAAATTGATACACGCACGCCCAGAAAAAGAAAAAAAAAAGGAGAAGAAAAGCAAAGAAAAACAAAAGAAAAAGAACACTGAAAAAGAAAGTCCACATATCATCGAAGTACATATACATTATCATTTTATGTATTTCTTTTTTAATCCTGCTTTATCTTTTAGGAATACTCAAAAGCTTTCAATCCCTGCCATTTTGTTTTGTTTAGTAACACCTACTTGTTCTATCTCCCTCCCATCTATTTGATTTTTATCGTCATTATTTATTCAAGTTGAAAGTTGAAACAAGAAATATTCTTTAGTTTCTTTTCCTTATTATTGTATATTTGAAATGCAACTACTAATAAATTCATTGGTGAGAATACGAATAAAGTCCACGGACACGTCAGCCCAACCACTAAAAAAATCTAACCTACCCAACCCGTACATCTAAATTTCGAAAGATCATTGTGCATTTACAGCTTATTCATTTATTATCCTGCAAATATTGGGTTCTGTAGAATTTATGAAATTACCCAAACCAGACTATACACACCCTAATGCTTAGTTTAGTTGTATAGAAAATATAATAATAATCTTCTTAAATGGTAACCCAATTCTCAGGCAGAGTCTGCAGGGAGCATTTGTGGTTTTGAGATATATTGGTAGGATTGCAAACCTGCCTCATTTCTACGGAAGGAATGCTTATGAATCAAGCGAGGTGCCTTCTTTATATACTCCTTTCTTTTCTGATAACGTTATTTTTAGATCAACTCATCTTTTAGCCCTATGTTTATCAAACCACTACTTGCTTTCTTATATGCTGATCTTTTTATGCTAAAACCTTCATAAACTTTGTTATCTATCATTTTTGGTCTTATAGACTGATGAATGGCTTGATTATGCTCCTATCTTTGGTTCTGGATCTGAATTTGAGGGAGCATGCAGCTTTGTGGATGAATATTTACTGAAAAATACTTTTCTAGTCGGTAGTAGCCTGTCAATTGCAGATGTCGCAGTCTGAGTTGGTCTTGGAGGTAGAATTTCTGATTTTGTGCATTTGAGTTTCTGATCGTGGTAATTTGGTTGCTTGATTTTTAATTTTATACCAACTTTTTAGTTTTCCTGACAGAGCCTCGCATTTTTTGAGCTGTGTAAATAGGAGTTTGTTCTTTGATTGCATGCTTACTTGATAGAGTCTATTGCATAGAAACCATACTAATTAGTAGAGGATACTGACTTTCTTTTCTTTTGCCTTTTTTCCTTTAGGAGCTGGTCTTAGATGGGAAAGTTTAAGGAAATCTAGGAAGTACCGAAACTTGGTTCGCTGGTTCAACTCCATGTCAGCTGAATATGATGTTCTGTTGGGTGAATTCGCTGCAACGTATCTTGGGAGAAAAGGCTCTACAAAGGCAACAAGCTCTAAGTTGAAAGAGCCTCAAGCTTCTAATTCTCGGTCAACTGCAATGGAGAATGGTGTCCATGTGACTGAAACGGCTTGAACTCTGGCCTTTGAGGTAGATCTCCCTGATGCTGAGGTTAGAAAAGTGAAGTTCCGTTTTGCACCAGAACCTAGTGGTTATCTTCACATTGGTCATTCAAAAGCTGCGTTGTTAAACCAGTGCTTTGCTGACTAATACAAAGGTCAAGTGATTGTACGATTTGATGACACAAACCCGGACAAGGAAAGTAGTGAATTTGTGGATAATCTTCTGAAAGATATTGAAACTCTGGGGATTAAATATGGTGCTGTAACGTACACATCAGACTACTGTCCTCAGCTATTGGAAAGGGCTGAGAAATTGATTCGCGAGGGTAAGGCTTATGTTTATGATCCTCCGCGTGAGAAAATGCAGCAAGAAAGAATGGAAGGCATAGAGTCAAGGTGCAGGAATAACGGCGTGGAGGAGAACTTAAAATTGTGGGAGGAAATGAATGCCGGTTCTGAAAGGGGATGTGTTGTCTCCAAGGCAAATTGGACATGCAGGACCAGAACAAGTCACTTAGGGATTCAGTATATTACCGCTGTAATTTGACTCCTCACCATAGGATTGGATCTAAATATAAGTTGTACCCGACATATGACTTCTGTTGTCCATTTGTTGATGCCATGGAAGGTATCACACATGCACTTCTATCGAGTGAGTAGCATGATCGTAATGATCAATATTACTTAATTTAGGCAGATATGGGATTCAGAAAGGTCTATATATATGAATTTAGTCGCCTGAATATGGTGTATACACTTCTTGGCAAGCGCAAGCGGCTATGGTTTGTTCAAGACGGACAGGTTGGAGGTTGGGATGATCCTCGCTTTCCTACAGTCCAAGGAATACCGTGCAGGGGATTGAAGATAGAAGCATTGATACAGTTCATTTTGGAACAAGTAAGTTATAACTCATATGGTCGTTAATATGTGCAGAAGCATGTGACAATCAAGGGAATTTGATCTTTCTTTTTGTTTTTCTTTTAGTTTATATTTCAGTGCTTGTGCATGATTTGGTGAACAAGCATCCCACGATCATTGTCACTATTGAGGAATTTAAATCTCTCTCTTTCCTAAATTGGTCAGGGTTCGTCAAAAAACCTCAATCTTATGGAGCGGGACTAACTCTGGGCCATCAATAAGAAGATCAGTGATCCTGTGTGCCCGAGACATACTGCTGTGATTGAAGAAAGACGTGTATTGCCAGTTCTAACTGATGGCCCAAAAGACCCCTTTGTGCGCATTTTACTGAAGCACAAAAAATATGAAGGTGCTGGAGAGAAAACTGTAACTTATTCAAATAGATTATGGATAGATTATGCTGATGCTGAATCACTCTCAGTAAATGAAGAGGTAACTTTAAAGGATTGGGGTAATGCAATTGTGAAGGAAATCAAAAAGGACCAAAACGGAGTTGTTACACACCTAGTGGGAGTATTGCATCTTGAAGGAAATGTTAAGAAGACAAAGTTCAAGCTCATTTGGCTGCCAGATACCAGCGAGCTTGTTAAATTGACCCTGGCGGAATTTGATTATCTTATTACAAAGAAGAAGGTGATACTTTTGCATTGTGGGAAGAAGTTTTGATTTCAGCATGATCCAAGCCTTTCTTTGAATCTGTTCATTTGTATATTTATTTAATCTTTTTGCTGGTGCTCACTGTGTAATTATTACAGCTCGAGGAAGATGAAGATTTCATTGACGTGGTCAACCCATGTACAAGAATGGAGACATTGGCACCTGGAGAATCTGACATGCGGAACTTGAAGCGTGGAGACATAATACAGCTGGAGAGAAAAGGGTATTTCAGATGTGATGCTCCTTTCATTCGACCTTCAAAACCTGTAGTTCTGTTCGCAATCCCAGATGGCAAGCAGCAAACTGTAGGAAAGTAAGAAGGCACCTACTTATGTCTAATACAACTTTCTTTCCTTTTCCTACCTCATATTCAATATTTTTTCAGGTTAGTGTACTTTTATATACAATTTTGGCAGGACATGTGATGTTAGAATTCATTTGCTCTGTTTAATAATTGTTATGTTTTAAGGTTTGCCTTTATATTGAAGGTTTGATTTGGACCTAAAGGTCTCAACTGACTTTAGTTTTTGCCTATTCATATTCCACCAGTTCACTCTAGTTCGAGAGTACTGGAGTGGGTGTCATGTCACATTATGAACCACTCCCTCAGGCTCCTCTATTTGAGTTTTTTCTCACTATTTTCTGTGGGATTTCTTCGATTGGATTTTGTATGAGATATTGGGGGCATGGGGTGCGTATATTTGATCTTTCCTTGTGCCCGTGGTACAGGGTTTGTAAGAGATATCTTCTTGAACATGAGAAATTCCAAAATAAGGTTGCTCATATGTCAATTGTTTTTTATGTGGAGCAAGATTGGAGGACACTCTCCGTAGTACCCGGCTTGATTGTGACATTTATGAATTATGATCACAAATGCGTAGGGTATCTTCGACCACATTCTTTCAGAATATCTAGTGTTGTTTGGGACCGAGGCTTCATGTTTCATGGTTCTTGTTTCATATCCCCAGCTCTGGTCCTGAATTTCAATTCATGGGCCACATAACTGCATTGTGGGGCCACGCGATATGCGACATTGATATTTGAAGATACAGCGCTAACATAATGCATACCAGTTCCTTATCTATTTGTTTATTTCCTTCTTTTTCTTTCTTTTCTCCTTGTTTTATTTTTATTTTTATTTTTTATGTATTGTATTATTGCGTGAAAAATGTGTTGGAGAATTTATTACTGTTTTTATCGTGTTTGTTTGTCTCAAAGTACATATTTGTTATTGCACAAAATGATTTTTAACTAATAATTATGTTGCATAAAGAAGAGAAATGTAACAGACTTCAAATATTGCAATGGTGATGGAAGAACCAGTCCACTTCAAGGATTATTAGATTGGACAAATATTTTACACCTTTAATATCATAATAATTTGGAAGCTTGACTTTACCATTTGAATTTGGCTTTAGCTTCACATATTTGAGTTATTTTGTTTACCTTAAGTTTATAATATGCATAAGCCTCAACATTTAAAATTTAAAATACTATTCTCATTTTTCCCTCAAGATAAACATATTCTTATGTTCTTTTTAGAAAAAATTAGTTGTAGTTCATTTTTCAATAATGCATCCTACATATATCTATCGAAAGTATGCTACAGGAAATGTGTAAATTAAAAATAAATTAAGAAGTTATTACTCACGAACATTAAAAGTATCAGATATAGTAATATAGAAAAAGTCTATATTGTTTACTTGTTATTTTTTTTGTGAATAGGGTGAATTGTAAAATATTCAGTCTATGAGATATTAATCATATCTAAAAATGAGTTTGTGAAGTGATCTAAATAAATAAAGTAGTATCATTATTAAACTATACGATTTTGATAATAAGTAGTTTTATAATTCGTATGATTAAAACTAAATGATCTGTTTAATTTTTTTTCCAAAAGATTATTTTATTAAAAATCACTCCATAAATTAAAATAAAGGAAATAGATAGCATCAAACGAAGTTAAAAAAGAATTAACGCCTCGCGAGAGAGAGAGAGAGAGAGAGAGAGAGAGAGAAGGAAAATAAAGAAAGAAAGAAAAGAAAATTAATAGAAAAAGCAGGTGAAGAAATTTTGATTGTCTCTCTCTCCCTCGGTTTTCACAATCGCCTTCCGCTCGCACTCTTTGCGAGTTCTCTCCCTCGTACGCCACCTTTTTCTCTCTCTACATATACGTATATACAATTCTACATATCCATCCTCTTAACATTTCACAGTTCTCTGAATCTTGGCCTAGGGTTAAGGTGTATATTCCCGAGACGCCATTTTCTTGGATAGAGGGAAGCGGCTTCGTACTGAAGAACGGTGGATCTGATACAATACGGGGAATAAAGCAAGATGAGCGCGGATCTGGTGGCTGAGAGCACACATGGGAATCTGGACGAGCAGATTGCTCAGCTCATGCAGTGCAAGCCATTGTCTGAGCCCGAGGTTTTCTTCATTTTTTAATTAATTTATAATTTTATGATTTTTATTTTGATATATCATTTGGGTAGAGATTTTACAGATCTGGTGGATGAGGTGAATTTGATAAGTTTGGAGAAATGGGGGATTCTTGTTCTCGTTATTTTGTAAATGTTGTGATAATGACTTTTGTAGTGTTAGATACTTGCTTCTTGGATGATTATAGGGGTTTGGGACAATTGCTGATGCATTTACCATACCAGTAAATTACTATTATTTTGGGGAGAAAAGAATTCAAGTTTTTCCCTCTTAGTAGAGTAATAATTAAGGGATGGAATGAAGGGTGAGATCTTTGATGCATTTACCCATACCAGTAAATCACGACTACTTTGGGCAAAAAAAGAATTCAAGTTTTTCCCACTTAGAGATTGAGGAAGAGAAGTAATGGAGTAATAGTTATGGGATGGAATGAAGAGTGACATCTTTTTTTTTTTTTTTTAAGTGTATTGAAGATACATTTTGGTGATTTGGTAGAGATGAGTATTAGTTGACGAAAGAACTGAGAGACTTGCAAGAAATTTACAGAGTGAAGACAGGGTGGGAAAGAGAACTCCAGTTTACTGAAATGTATGATATGTGTGTGTATGTATATTTGTGTGTTCTTTGTCTTGCAAGTATTTTGTGGCAGTATTAGTTTCTGGGAATTAGGCACAGTTGAAGATCTAAATATTGTTTGTTGCATATTCAGTAGGTTGTCCATTATAGTTGTATGGATTGTCCATTGCTGTGTACCCACCCACCTGAAAATACGACTGATTGATCAGTAGGCCTCATCCATGGAAAAGAATGAGCTATAAGACTTGTACTTTAAGTTGTGAATCAAAATAGTTCACCACTCCATATGAATTTGCCTGTATTGGGTTGTTCGGCCCATTAGCTTTTACCTTTATGTGACAGTTATATAAGCTTAAAAGTTGGTACAAAAATAGATGTTAGCAAGTTTCACGAAAATAAGACATCTGATGGAACCATGATCTATCTTTGTTAAAATGGTAAGTGGATGCGGAGGCAATGATACTTATCCTTTTCCATTTTTGTGTCATTCTTATTGTTTTCCCAGTCCGTTTGCATCTGCTTGCTTGCCATTACCCAATTTATTGGATTTGCAGGACCAAACCTTATGTTGATCTTCTTTTATATCATTTATTTCTGCAAGCATTCGATAGCTGATACGTCAAGGAACTGCCCTTTTGTCGTTTATTGAGGGAATGAACATGGTGTTGGTGTTTCTAACCTTGACTCATTTATTGAGGTTGAAGAAGCATAGATAAAACATAATAACTTGCTTGGAAAACTAGTGGCTATGCCTTATCCATCATAGACAATAACTAATTTTACTGGTTTTCTGATGTAAATTTCTGGCTGCCTTGTTAAGGTATAGAAGTACCTATGTGTTGAAAATTGTTGAAACACTGCTTCTCTTCACATCTGAGTGGTTAATTCGGGCAGCTTTGTCAACTCAATTGTAGGTTAAATTGTTTAATTTAGAATTACCATAAAATGATACTTAACTATAGCTGATGCATTGACCCTACTGTCTGGTCTCTTCATATGTGTTATATTTTAATTTTATTAATGTCATTGTGTATATTATTTGTGGGGATGAAATGGACATTATAGATTTAGAGGGTCCGACATTTTGTAAATGCAGGTTAGGACCTTATGTGAGAAGGCTAAAGAGATACTAATGGAGGAAAGTAATGTTCAGGTATGAATTTTGTATCTTTGTTCCTACTATGACAGAATTTTTTACTTGTTAAAGGATTCTAACTATCCAGAAACACAATGATTCTCTGAATATTTTGTGTATTAGCAATCATACCATTGAGTTTTGTTTGGAGATACATCCAATTTGAGCTGCTTAACAATGATAACATATTGGTAGCCATGGTAGGGGTTGGTTCTGATAAATTAATTCACTTGTGAGTTGTTTGTTACCTCTTTTAATGACTACGAGGTGATGAATTAACTGGAAGAACATATATGGCTTATGTTGAAAGGTGACGGTAACTCATTCTATATCCACTAATGCTTGAAGAAAGTCTCCCAGGTAGTGAATTTGGAAAAGAAGGTTGATTTTATATTTCTTTTATCTGTTTCTTTCTTTTTTTTTTTTTGTTTTTTTCAAGTGAAAATTCAAAGCCAAATATATTTGTTTGGTTTCCATATGTGTCTTGGGGATAAAAAGATGACTATAATTCTTTTAAACAGAACTATTTTCAGAAATTGAATAGTTAAAATGACAGCTGACTGCAAAGCTGATTTGTTAGTGCCACTGCAAAAAATTTTACCAGTTAGTTAAATAATGTTTGTCTAAGCACCCTGCATCAAATCTTTCTCAAGAATATTACCTTGGAATTAACAAATTATCTTGTGTACTGTAAATGCATTTTGCATTTTGAATCTCAGTGTAAGTGGTATTGTTATTTATACATGATCTATGTCCTGTAAAGTGGGTTGGATATGCGTTCAAAACCCAAACGTTCATTTATGCCTAACTTTAAGTTTTTATTCATCTATTTCATTTGGCATTTTCTTTGAGGTAGTATAGATGAGAATTTTGAGTTCAAGATGCTAAGTTGATTTTCTGTTGCTATGTGCAGCCAGTGAAAAGCCCTGTAACAATTTGTGGTGATATTCATGGTCAATTTCATGATCTTGCAGAACTTTTCCGCATTGGAGGGAAGGTATAATAGTTGCCTACGACATTTATATGCTTTTGCATCTTTTTGCTTTTTGTTTTATAGGATAAAGTGAATCTTTCAGTCAGAGGATTGGACTTGAGGATGGACTTTGTCTTGTCATATATTAACAGGTTGAAATTGAATGAAATCTATTTTTGGCCAATGATAGGCTCTTAGTGGTTCAATACATGTGTATTCTTAAAGATCAAAAAAGTTGCTTCCTTATGTCCTATTTAATCCCTCTTTCATGATAGTTTAATCTGGTTCACGGTGGGGTTGGGATGTAAAAAATCTGTGCTAGGCAGTCTTGTCTCTCTTCCTTTGTGGAGATGTAGGGAGTTCCATTAAGAAATATTTTTTGAAACTGACAGTTGTCAGTATTGTCCTCGTAACTGTGCCAGGCAGATTAGTTTTACTTGCATTTTCTGTGATAGATAGCTTATTCTCTTCTTTGGGTACATGCAGCATGGGTTGTCCAATTTTTTTTTTCATTCTTTTGTAATTTATGTTTACTAATTTTTTCTTCAAAAATATTTATTGGCTGATGCATCACCAGTTTCTAATATAATTCCATTTGCTTATTACAGTGTCCAGACACAAACTATCTATTTATGGGGGATTATGTTGATCGTGGGTATTATTCAGTAGAAACTGTCACTGTAAGTACAAGCTAAATGACATTTTGCGGCACTATCACTCTTTTGCATCTGAATTTCAGGTTGTGTTGGTGGTAGAACTCTTTTTGGAGTTTGGTTCCTGCTTCTCTTTCTATTTGTTCTCTTCTCCCCCTCTTTTCATGTTCTGCTCGTTTCTTGGGGGTGGGGCTTGGATGTTTGGAACTGAGCAGTATCATGTTATATGTTCTGTTGTGGTTCACCTGACAATATTTTGTTGAAACAGCAGTTACTGGAGATGCTTATAGGCTTATTTTATGCAGCTTTTAGTGGCTCTAAAGGTGCGCTATCCTCAACGTATCACAATCCTTAGAGGAAATCATGAAAGTAGACAGGTATTAATATATTTTATTATTTTCCTTTCCCTTTCCAAAATCTTAGCGAGTTCTTCATATCCCTTGCGTGTCCGTTTTCCCGACTTATCTTTTGTTATTCTAGGGATCATTCAATCATAATGGACGTGCCAACCTTTTTTGCGCTAGAAAAGTACTGTGCTGAATTTAGTGGTTTATGTTGTCCTAAACTTCTAGTTTGTATCATTTCCCTGTCTGTGCGCACGGCTGCACATGCATGTGGCAGTTATCTGGTTGATTAATTCCAAAGGCAGGCATTTATGCGTACAATGTAATATTGTAATTGTAACTGAGGTTATGAGCATATACATAAGCCTGGCATTGTGGTTAAACCTAATCAGCTATTTGTGTAAAATTTGAGACAGACAATATTCTGACTTTCTGTGCAAATTCATAATGATCTAGACTTTATAGATGATTGAGTTATGCCCATCCAATTTTCTTACAATTGGTTAGCTTTTTTATATAAGGATATTTTGTTCTCCAGATTTTACTTTTTGTGTGTCATCATATTGTTGTTTGTTTTATTGCTTGTGTTATGTTTGCTTGCCTTGTGTTTGAAACATTGTGATCTGGGAAACTGAATCTTTATTGTATTATTTAGACAAACTTGCTCTTGATTGCTGAATGTAGTTGTTGTGTTCGTTAACTAGTAACATGTTCTGAAATGGTTCTTCAACTGACCAATAGTTTATTTTGTCTTGCAGATTACTCAAGTGTACGGTTTTTATGATGAATGTCTCCGGAAGTGAGTTTTTTCTGTTCCCATGAGATCTGTTTCTAAGTTGGTTTAAAATTTTGTATCCTTTTCTCATGTTCTCTTATCTTAATGATCTGGAAAGACTTGCGCTGATTACACACATGATATTTTGTGATTTTCAAAACTGAATTTGTGGGTTTTATAATAATGATAGTGTTAATAATGAGATTTCTGACAATTACGGACTTGTCTCTGCATTTAAATGTTAGAAAGCAGAAAGTACTTTTTAAGTAGTTGGAGAAGTAATTTAATTATATTTTCTATGTGAATTATTTATATATATGCTGGTGGTAAGGAATGTTCTATACTAGTAAGTAGTAATTGATATGTCACGAGGCCTTTCTCCCTTTTTTTCTTTTTTTTTTTT
>JACFYI010003551.1:255882-267611 GCA_014898755.1 Handroanthus guayacan | reverse complement strand
TGGAAATGCTAATGTTTGGAAGATATTCACCGATCTGTTTGACTATTTCCCTCTGACGGCATTGGTTAGTTTCAACTTTCTTCCTTATTATTCTTAGCAGTTTCTTGACACATTTGGCTATGAAAATGTTTTTATCCTTTCTTTTACTTTGATTAGGTCAAAAGTTAATCAGGTTATTTTCCTTTTGTTCCTGTTTGACATTGTATACAGCCTAAGTGAATGAAAGTAAATTTGATTATTGATATCATCCTTCTGAGCTGTTTTAGTGAGGCAAAATTATATGGAGGAATTGAGTGAACGAAATCTACAGTTTATGCTGTCCTTTTCTTTTTTTTTTTTCTTTCCTTTTTTTTTTGTTTTTTGTTTTTGTTTTAGGTTTTTTCTTTTCCTTTTTTTTTCTTTTTTGTTTTTTCTTTTTTCCCCGGGCTTAAATCTTTGTCTGTGTTAAGTTTGCTTAGAACGCAAATAAGTGAATTCTGAGATGGAGATCTTTCTGTAGGTTGAATCAGAAATATTTTGTCTGCATGGTGGCTTGTCCCCATCTGTTGAAACCCTTGATAATATAAGGAACTTTGATCGTGTCCAAGAAGTTCCACATGAAGGTCCAATGTGTGATCTGTTGTGGTCTGATCCAGATGATCGTTGTGGTTGGGGCATTTCGCCCCGTGGTGCTGGATACACTTTTGGCCAGGTACTGATCCGCTCACTGATGGATGGTTTTTGTTTCCATTTTTCCTTTCAAATTACTGAGTCTGCATTCACTTGTTTTCCAGGACATATCGGAGCAATTCAACCACACCAACAATTTAAAACTAATTGCTAGAGCTCATCAGCTGGTTATGGAAGGATTTAACTGGGCCCATGTAATTATTGCAATTCATTATTTTATGTATTTCTATGTTACCAGCAGTAGAAATGGATTGCTCATAGTTGATTTTGACCTCTATCAGGAGCAAAAGGTTGTCACTATCTTTAGTGCACCAAATTATTGTTACCGCTGTGGAAACATGGCATCGATTTTGGAAGTTGATGATTGCAGAGATCACACCTTCATCCAGGTACTGCCCCCCATTCTTTTTATCCAGTCTTTTGCCATTTGCCTACCTTTTTTTCATCATTAGTGATTTCCAAATATCTGGGACTTAATCAGTTATCTGTAGAAGAATATGCCCTCTGTTTTGGTGTATATCATGGCTGGTTGATGATCTGCCTTCTGTTTCATTCTTTCAGTTTGAGCCAGCTCCAAGGAGAGGAGAGCCTGATGTCACTCGGAGGACACCTGACTATTTCTTGTAGAGTTGACAGTTGTAGACTCTTTTGCTTGCATGATGTGTCAGTTTGAGGTGCCTACATGTCGTTTCGTGAGATTTGAGCTTTCAAGTTACTAGGCGGTGGTGCAAATGCGAAGAGGCATGTAAAATATACAAGGCTCCCTTGTCTAAGTTATGTTCTAACCTGTCTTACGGTTTAGGGATGGGAAAGTTGGGCAGGGGGATGCCTTTGTGTATCATGTTCTATATTTTTTGCTGTTTTGTTGTTCCCCCCTTTCTACTAATAATTTTCTTCTTTGTTTTTGTTTATTTTCTTTTCCGTCGCTGCTATCCTGTGGATAGGTGTGTTCTGGAAGTAATGACCAACCTCTATTCGTTTCTTGATCTTATTTTTCTTGTCACTTTATGAATAGTACCCAAATGCCAATTTTCTTCTTTTATCATGTGTGGGCTCTATTATTGCTTGCGGCGCTTTTGATTAGTAACTGTTTGGTTAGGATTTTTTTATTTCAAAATGGTACTTTATCTTTTATTTCATATATTAAATATATATAAAGTGTATTAAATCTTTCCTTGTAAAGACATAATGTTGTAGTTGTCATACATGCTGCAAGTATATGTGCAATTTAATAAAAGATAAAATACGAAGTCAAATAAAGGATCCGGAGTAGTAACTGATTATTTAGTATATAGTGGCATCTTCAAAAGTGGAAACTGATGAAGTCGTCAGTTGAGCACTTGAAGTTTGCATATATGATAGTTTGTGTGAACTTAGTTTTAGTAAGGTCTGGTTTACCGTGATCAAACGCGTGAAAACTATGGCACGGTTGGTCTCTGCTCTTTCCAATATCATTCCTTTGGAGTCATGTTCTTCCTTCTCAAAGCTTTCTTTGGCTCCGGTACTTCTTTTACTCACAATTAACTAGAACTTTGTACTCATTTTGAAAAAATGATGTTATTTTTCGCTTGTTTGGGTCCATCGGATTTGTCTCATGTTATTATATGAAGGTTGTTCTGGATACAATCATATTCAAGATCCAACAGGGTCACGTTCAATTCGAGGAGGCCATTTAAGCTTGTTGTTCAATCCCAGGACGTCATTTAAGCTTGATAAAATTCCAGGAGGTCAGTTAAGCTTGTTGTTCAATCCCAGGAGGTATGATAAGATAAGGCTAGCTCAACGCTAGCTATAAATGCTAATACATGCATACACAGATACGATACTTGCGTTGTTTAAATATTTGTAACCTTTATATATGATCTTCACTTATATTTCTACAACCTGGGTAAAAAAATTTCATTGAGACATCCCAACTGTCTCTGTGTTTTGAAGTTACTCCAAATTATGGACGATATCCATCTCCGTGCCAACAACCGGTTTGCAAATTGTTCAATTTTGCATAGGCTGGCCAATCCCAATTCAAGAATTATTACATAAACATTTGACCCCATCATACTCTCGGGTATAATTATAGCCCTCAAGTAATTAATTCACTCATAATAGTCGGTATGTCCAAAATGAAAGATTAAAGGGTAAGATTAAGATTAAAGTGTCTTGTAATCTGATAAATATTACGCGTAAACAATGTCTTTGATATTGCTTCATTTTAAAGCCGATATTGCTCTATATGATTATAGTAATAAGCATGTAGGCAACAAAGAAACCAATGAGCATTGTGTATTAATTGTCGACTCTCAACAAGCAAAATTTCCTAAAGTTATGACTGAAAATATACGCCTATCTCACCTATCCTTAGAATGGGTCAATTATAGTTCGACTATTCAAATACAATTTTGTAACATTTACCTTCTAGATGTGCAAATGTAATGACTATGTTTCTCTAGAGATAAACTATTCCTCCATATATATGAGTGACACGATCAAATTTTATCTAATATTAGGGAAGTTCAAGGTTTTGTGATAATTGTGTTCAATTACTTAACTACCGAGGTTTCATTCCATAAAAACAAATACGTTTAGGGGATAATACCTTGTCATATTGACATTTCATAACTAGTCATGGATTTAAGTAATATAGGACGAATCATGCGGATGCAGAAATTATATTTATGTGGCTCATTTTAATTTTTTGAATTGGAGTATTTATGATGTTAAATCATCTCGCATTGAATAAATTGAATTTGGAACAATCTATAAGCACTTTTTCGTTGATTCATCGTTCATGAGAACCAAACTTTCATCAAACGTGTTAACAGATAACACCTCGTTAAGTTGGACACAATGAATTTTCAAATACATTGAAAAAAATGCAGAAAACAATACATAAATAACTTAATTGGGATTTGTTTCAATCTCCAAACGGTAATATTGCCACGACATAGAAAAATCTTAATTGCTCTTTGCTCATCTGTGATATTTTGTTGCTTCCACTTACATGGCATAAACCTCGTCATCTACGCACATCCCATTGTTTTCCATGACCCCCTGCAACCCCTGCCATCTCCAAACCACGTCCCAGAATGACACGTGTCCCCAGGTGACACCCCAATACCTTTTTTAGATTCGCCCCCACCCTCAACTGGCATGTTCAGTTTTCAGTCCTAGCGTTTCCTTCTTGCCAGTGGTGTTCATATAAATTACTTGGAAGACAATAATATGTGCATTCATTTCGCAAACATTTGTTTATTTTAATACCCACTCGAAAATGGCTTCTCTTACAGCAGGGACACTAAAGAAACTCTTGCAAAATGTGGGTAATAAAGATTTTAAGGTGGCCGGTGAGCACCGCTCTGCTCTTCTCCAGGCATGTATTTTCAAGTTTTTTTAATTATTTTTTTATTTGCATTTTCAGAGGCCTTGTTTCTTGTAATGAAGATCAACTTTTAATGTTATGTTGCGTTTCTTTGTTGATGTTGCTAGCTTTCTTTTGGGTGTTTTTTCTAAGTAAAGATTGATTCTTTCTTTCTTCCTGTTTCTGGGATAACGAGATTTCAGGTTTATCATTTCGATTAATAGTCTGCATTGTTGTCATGAGTCTTTCTTTTTGCCATTTATTCATTTTTTTCGTTTTGTTTTTTCATTTGGGATGGTCATATTTGTAAAGGTTATTAGCATTGTGCCGTCTCTGGAAGACGATCCATGGAAGAGCAGCGGATACTTTTTAAGGGTTTCAGATTCAGTTCACTCAGCTTATGTATCCGTATCAGATGAAGATGTGGAGTTAATACTTAATGACAACATTCAACTAGGCCAGTTCATTCATGTGACTTGGCTCGACTCGGGCTCCCCTGTTCCGGTGCTGCGCGGGCTAAAACCGATCCCCAAAAGATGGCCGTGTGTGGGAGATCCAAAGGATTTGATTTCGAGTGATTTTTTGAATGCTAAGAAGGTGGAAACAAAGGTGAAGTCCGAGGGAAAGGTGAAAAAAGTGGTGGAAGATGAAGAGGGTATTGTCAGACGTCATTCTTTGAATGGTGGGAAGGTTGGAGGTTTGGAGGGTGGAAGATTGAGCTTGGATTCAGCTCGGAAAGGGTGGGACAGGAGTCCTCGCAGTGAAAACGGTGGTAGTGGGGCAAAGTCTTTAAAATCAAAAGATAATCGTTCGCGTTCAGAATCTGTAAGTTGTTGTTAAACTGCATGCAAATCTACTGTAGATTGTTAGGAGGTTGCTGTTTTCAAGTTGTTTCGTTCAGTTTCCTGTACTTTGTTCTCGTTCTTGCATTCAAAGTTTGTTGGAATGAGATAGATTGAGTCTCGTCTCAACAAGGATGAGGGGACTAGGGATTATGTTACATGTTACGCCAATTATATTAAAAGAAGATTACATTGTGATGTAGCCGTAACAGCATTCGGACCAAAATTATACAAAAAGAAAGTATTGGAGCATACTTACAATTATTCATTAAAAAAGCCATGAGAGAAATATGATACAGGCAGCATAACAACGTGCATATGGATCTCATCTTTTTGCAGGTTGTCGCCAATAAGGTCGTACCTCAAGATTCACCAAACGGTTCCAACATTTTGCCTCTTAAAAGCAAGAACATTACCGTCTCTCCAAAGCATCTGACTAAGCCTGATATGAAAACCGTGGAATCATCAGATGATGGTGTTTTTCCTTGTCATTTGGATAAAGTGGTCCTTGGTTCTAAAATGTGGTCCGACTCCAAGATCTTGTGGAATTCACTTCCTTCAACCATATGTGACCTTGGAAAGGTACATCGCGCGCGCACACACACAGATCCAAGCACTATTATGATCCATCATCTATTGATTTTCAGTTTATACACTCATGATTTTCAGGAAATTAGAAGCTATAGAAATGGTGCATTTGTTTCCGCAATCTGTGCATTAGAAGAAGCATCTATGTATGAAAGTGTCCTTCGGTGCATGAGGTATATATAGAATTCTTTGCTTCTATATTTTTTGATATTAGAATTTAAATGGGATCTTAAAATCTTCGTATTTACTTTAAATGTTGCCTCTTGTGTCTCTTACAGATTTCCCATTGAGGAGCTAGGTTAATCTCCGAATACTATTTACTAATTCAAGGTTGCTAACTAATATCTCATGTGCTTACGTGTAGCATGTTTGCAGAGCTTTGCGAATCATCTCAGAAAAATTCTTCCGGCCCACTAGTAGAACAATTCTTGAACCTTCACGAGAGCATGAAGAAAGCTTCTATAGTTATTAGTTCCAAGATAAACGTGAAAACTTCCAACCCAGAAGACAGTAATGGCTGGAGTTCTCAATTCCTGGAACTAGAGAATCACCTCCCTCCGGCCACTAAGAATGCTTCATTATGGGTTCAAGCTGCAGTTCAGACTGATCTTTCCAAATTCTCTCTATATAGAAAAGGAGAAGAAAAGGGCATTACAGATCGCGGAAAATGCCATTATCTTGTGATAGACGACCCTGAAGATAAAATAGACACAAAGAATCATTCATCTAACAAGAAAAACACCCTAAACCATAGCTTGATTAAATCAGTTGCAAAGGTGAACGGATTGTCATCCCATTCAAGATGGCTCCTTTCTAATGCAAAAGAACAAAAAGGACAGGAGGCATGGTCAGAGGGCTCGGGGTTGAGACAAGTGTCTAATTTAGCACAAAACATGCTATCGTTGTCGTGTTCTTGGTTTTTAGATTATTTGGAAGATTCTCTCAACAATGGATTTCGAATTAAGACAAGTGAAGATACTTCTCAAGTCGGAGTCCTTCTTGGGCAGCTTAAAAGAGTTAACCAGTGGTTAGATGAGGCAATTCAAGAAGGAGATGGTGTTGATGAGAGGATTGAGATGTTGAAAAAGAAGTTGTATGGATTTCTACTTGACCATGTTGATTCCGCAGTTCGCAGGTAGTTCTGTTATTTCTTGTCTTGACAATATACAGATAGATTGACAGCATTAGTGTTTCCGAACTGAATCAATACTTAGTTAATAGTTATGACACTGAGCCATGCTAACTTTCCATTTCGTTCTATTGTTTAGTGCTTCTCAGAGAGGGAAATTTAGAATTGGCAATCACACTTTTTAGCACTTATGTCATCAACTTTCTTTCCACATTGGAAGAGTTATATGTGTTTCCCTTATCTTGTGGAGGTACCTTTTTAGTTTTTAGGAAAAAACCTCCAGGAGTGCCGGCAGGAGTGCAGCTTAGTCTTTCATGTATAGCAATGAATATGATGCAGAGTGCCATATTCGGGCATAATTGTCGTGCGCCTCTGGACAATTCCCTCAATTGGGAGTTTATGATGATACCAATGCGTGCCGGACATCAGACGAGTTTGAAATTGTTCCCAACGTGCCTTTTTAAAATTCCATTGTGAGTGCCTACTGCCTACTGAAGGATGTCTTAATTGCTCTTGGACATGGTTTTCATTCCCTTGCAGGATTTCATATGTGCATGCAGTCTTTCTGGCTTAAATGGCTTCCCACATTGCCCGCCACCAAAGAAACCTCACTAGAGTAAAACTGAGTTCACAGCACCATAACCCAAGGTTGGATTTTGTGTCAAGTTAGAAATATTCGAAGTGAATCCAATTACACGGAATTTTGGATTTTTAACGAATTAGATTATTTAATTCAATATTTTAATCAGAGATATCCTATATGTCGAATCAGATTCGGATTAAAATCCCGCCATTGACAGCCCTACATTTTATACTGCATCATATCTCGCCTCTCGACTAAAAAATCCAGTCGTTTTCTCTCGTTTTCCTTAGCCTTTTAATCAGACAGACATGCATATGAAATATTATCATATTTAAAGAGAAAAAAAATTAAAAAGAAAATAACTCACGAGCAATTTGACCCATTAACTGGCTTGTAAGCTGCAAAAGTTGCCCTTTGGTCTCTTAACTCGTTCTTTGCTGGATCCTTCACCCCATCAAAGCCCTTCCTGCCCCAATTCAAGAATCACAGAATCACTTATATTCGCTGGAAATTAATTGAATGTTAGCAATCGAAAAATTAAAGCTTTGACAGAAACAGTTGGCAATGATTCAAAATTAGTAGTTGCCGTAGAAATTATAGCCAATGACTCAAACTAACAAGGTTATACATCATTTGGCATTGCCTCTGCTATGGTGAAAACATCTACTATTTTATGTTCTCCACAATCCCTTTAAAACTACACATCATTACCACGGTGGAGGTGTAGCAAATAACCTTCCACCATGCAATCTCTGCAGAATGAATATCTCCCAGATCACTAGAGCACATATTCAAGACAGGTTTATTCAGCTGCTTATCGGTAGCCACTATAGCTGAATCATTAGTTTCTTCAGCACCAAAAGTGATAAAATTACGAAAGATACTTGATGCACCATTGGAACAGCTTTTGCTCTTCGTGAAATGAGTTTCTGATGATGAGGAGTTTGATGAATCAGCTGTCGATGTACTAATCTTTTCATCAATAGTAATTTTATTGCTCTTTTTCTTGGTTTTTTTACTCAAAAATGTTGAATAAAATGGCGTAGAATGCTCTGTTTCGTCATGAGATGTCTTCTTTTCTTGCTTCGTTTTGTTTGGAATCTTGTCCGTATCAAATTTTCCGGAATCATCTGTCACTGTGGATGTTTCTGGGCTGAAAATTGAGGATTCTTCTTTTTTTTTGGATGAAGATTTTGTGGAGATATAAAGTGAAGTTTCTGATGTAGTTTTGTGATCTTCTTGGAGAGATGACTGATCTTTTTGCTTGGAAAATTTGTCATCTGCGAATGAAAAGCTTGTGTTTTCAGAAAAGATAATATATTAGCCTTCGTCTGCATCATAAGAACACGAGAGAAGCTACTAAACAAAGATTAATGCTGAAATTCCTTGGACAATCCCTAAACTACAATTATAACCTAACAAAACACTAGCCATCATCAACTTCCACGCATGTAATCTTCCATTAAGAATTTTTATTTGTTTAATAGTTTTGCACTAGTTCACACACAGGAGTCCAAAATGACAAATTTTCTTTCTCAATGCAATTATATGAACACCAAGAGCAATTATATGATAAAGCAATAATCTTTATTTAATTAATTATTTATGATATCAAATTTCAATTTTGCATCGAAGGGCTTGAATCATTTTATAAATTGTTCCTTATTTTTCACTCTTTGTTGGTGTATGGGTATTTTAATATTAAAATTGCATCTTTTTATTGCCCAATTTATTACATCAAATTAATATGAGAATATGATGGGGTTAGTGGATGAAATGCCATTTATATTTTACTAAATTCTTTTTTGTGGCCACTATCCTACTACATGCCTACTTATTACATCATTATATGCTAACATTATTTCATGCATTGTTACATCCTTTCATATTTTTGAATAACTCCCACATTATTATTGTATTACTCCATGTTTTTACGAAATTTATTCTCATCACTTTTCATTTATTTTATGAAGGTCTTTCCACACTTATAAATAGGGTTCATTTTCAACTTGCAAATCACTTGCAAAATACATACAATATATATATAATAGAGTTTTCTAGTTGAAAAAGGGTGTTCTTTCGGTGAAACTTTGAACCCAACACTTAGGCCAGAGTTTGTTGAGTCATACAACGTTATCGGACTGTTGTATTCTGGAGGCGACAAGTCAAGAGTGTTACTGTTAGACCAGTGAGAATTCTTTACTGTAGAGGGCTTGAATCTTCTTAAAGAGAATGAGATATCCGTGCCTTAGCCTGAATTTTTTTTTGTAATTTTTCAACTGTGTTTGTACTATCACCTACAATTTTAAGGAGATTCAATTGTGACAGTTGAAAAATCAACAGATATCAACGTAGGAGATCACAACAAACCATTTCGTTTCAATGGTACCCACTTCAAGAGGTTGAAGGGTAAGGTATTATTTTACCTTAGCCTTCTCAATGTTTCATATGTTCTCACTGAAAAGAATCCAAACAAGATAAATAATACTAACATGAATGACGAAGAATATGCAGCTCCTCTTGAGACTGTGGAAAAGTATAATGATGATGCCTTCAAGTGTCAGTATCATCTACTTAATTGTCTATCTGACAACTATTATGATTATTATGATCGAACTTACTCTACTGCAAAGAAAATTTAGAAAGTATTGCAAAGTAAGTATGATACTGATGAGATAGGAGTGAAAAAATATGTGGCTAGCATATTTTTTCGATTCCAAATGATGGACAAGTGGTGAATCAAGTATAAGATTTTATTATGATCATTGGAGAGCTCAGATCGGAGGATATAAAAATTGGAGATAATTTTGTTATTTGTGGCATAATTGATAAACTTCAACCTTTATGGAAGGAATTTCAGAAAAATATGCACCACAAGCAAAAAGAAACATCTCTTGAAATCTTGATAATGCGAATTCGGATGGAGGAGGAAGTAAAGGGCCAAGATGCATTGATGCAATAAGTTGAGAGCACATCGCAACCCTTCATGACAAAGCTAAATTTAATTTTTTCAAATAATGATACTCCAAATTCTAACAAAAAACATCTCCTTGCGGCCAAAAAAGAAAAATCTCAAGAAAAATTATTGTCGAACTCCCAAGAAAAATGGTGAAAATAATAACCAAGCACAACATTATTAACATCAAAATTCTAAAGTATGTTATGTCTGTGGCAAGAGTGGGCATATTGCTCGATTTTGCAAATATCGAAAACGTGGGCATGCTCCGCAAGCTAACGTAATCGAGGAGTCACTTGCGGCAGTGATAATAGACATAAATTTGATTAAAAGTGTTGATGGTTGGTAGGCAGATTCTGATGTGAACCGTTATGTTTGTTAACAAAAATTGGTTCAATGTGTATACTTTTTTTGATGAGCCCAAAACCATCATACTTGATGATTCTCACACTATTCAAATACTTGGAATGGGAGAAGTTGAGTTGAATTCCATCTCTGGAAGGGTATTGACTTTAAAATATGTACTTTATACTCCTTTCATGAGAAAAAATTTGATGTCGAGTTTTCTACTCAACAAGGTTGGCTTCAAGCAAATTACAAAATCTGATCAATATGTAATTACGAAAAAGGGCATTTTCTAGGTTAAGGGTATGCATGTGATGGCATGTTCGAGTTAAACATTGAGGTGAATAAAATATCTTCTAATTCTGTGTATATGCTCTCTTTTACTAATTTTTGGCATGCTCGTTCGTGTCATATTAATAACTGTTATGTGAGAATCATGAGTAACTTGGGTTAATTTCAATGATTAAAAAAGATTTTGAAAAATATGAAGCTTGTAGTAAAGCTAAAATTACTAAAAGACCTCATCCAAGTGTTGAGAGAAAAATCGAATTATTAGAATTGATTCATATTGATATTTGTGAATTTGGAGGAATTCTAACTCGTAGAGAAAATCGATATTTTGTCACTTTTATTGATAATTTTTCTAAATTTACTTATGTTTATTTGATAAAAATAAAAGTAATGTGTTTGAAAAATTTACAAAACATCTCCATGAGATAGAAAATCAATTCGGCAAAAAAAAAGAAAGAATAAGGAGTGATAGAGGTCGAGAATTTGTTTTTAATGAGTTTAATTCTTTTATAAAATCATTTGGAATAATCTATGAAATTACTCCATCTTATTTTCCTGCATCTAATGGTGTAGCAAAAAAAAAAAAAAATAGAACTTCCTTGAGTTAACAAATGTCATGCTTATTGAATATTGTGCACCTATAAATCTTTGGAATGAAGCTATTTTAACAGCATGTTATGTGTTAAATAGAGTACCACATAAAAAGATAAGATTAACACCATTTGAATTGTAGAAATGTCATAAACCAAATTTGGGATATCTTAGAGTTTGGAGTTGTTTAACCTATGTTAGGTTGGTAGACCCCAAAAATACTTGTACTTTTCTTAATTATACTTCTAATAGTACAGGCTATAAATTTTTAAATCTTGAAGATAATGTGATTATTGAGTCAAGTGATGCTATTTTTCATGAAGATAAATGTAATAGCCTAAAATTTTATAATGTTTTGTGAATTATTATTAACTTGATAC
>JACFYI010003551.1:235309-246417 GCA_014898755.1 Handroanthus guayacan | reverse complement strand
CACTATAAGAAATTTGAACAATTATCACATTTAGGAACAAATGTTAATAAGAAATAGCGGTGGTGAAAAGTTATTTTTTATAATTTCACTATAGCAATGATCCATAATATATTTTTGTGAGGATAGTGAAAAATCTACCATAGCATACAGTTGTGATGTATGTTTTCACCATAATGTAACCACGATAGATGATATTTTCACCATGATTTTTTAGATTATTGGCTACTGTTTTTACTATGACTAATAATCTTTTAGTTGCAAAAAATCAATAATTTTATAGTCTGATGACACTCACGTGGGGCTGGGGCTAGAAGTTACTCGCCCCGGCTCATCCTTGTCTCTGGAACCCGCCCATCTCGAGTTATATTGCTGTCGTGTTAAAATTAAACATACATACATACTTGTCCTGATGGATACTTATTTATTAACATATGCACGCGCACAGATATGTATACCCAGGTATAAACATACAAAAGAGAGGCGCTTAAAGATATACATCAAGTTCCTGGGAAAATCGTTTGAATTTAAAGAACAATCGACGGCTGCAATTTCAGCTCATTACGAAAAATGTAGAATAGGAATTACAGGAATTATTAATCATGGATAAATCTGGCTAAGGCAAGAAATGCATTTCCATGTTGTAATAATTATATTGGACTTTTGAGGAAGAAAAAGAAAGGGATCAACAAAGACTGATGGAGATGTAGGGTCCATGAACATGATATATCAACATACCATCTACCTTAACTTTGGCTTCTTGTAAAGTTTGATAAAATTAGTTGTATAATAGCTTCTTAGTATTTTAGATGATGTGATAATAACGAAGCAACAGCTGCAGAAAAAGTGTCACAATTATGCAAATGCATACAATTAATTTAGTATGTAATTAATGTTAAATTATAACTGTCTGGAGATGAGAGTGTTGGTGTCAATTTGCGGTTAGGATTAGTGTTCTTTAGAGGGTTTCTATCACCAATGTTTGCTAATTTGGTTAAAATAAAAAAAAATTCTAAGAAAATATTTCTTTTGATTTGTTCTATAGATTAATTTTAAAGATTAGTCTTTGAAAGTTCAGTCACGTCTCAAGAATTCAATCCAAGTTGTTAAAGAGTTCAATAGTTCATAAATAGTTATTCAAGATTTTTTCCTTCTTAAATTTATATGTTAATATATCATTTATATGTTATTATATATTTAATATTTTTTCTTAATTATATAATTGATACAAAAAGAATTCATGCATGTTCATTGTATATTGCTCCACTTTTGAGCTTTAAATTAACCATGAGTGAAGATTATTTGGGATTTCTTAGCAAAAACAAATCAAGGGAATAAGATATGAGTAAATTTGCGCTAAAGAAAGAAAGGCTCATTTTGTTGTGCTTATATTTTCATTTTTAGTTTTCATCATTCTTAAAGTGTTAATAGGTATAAATTTTTATGAGAAAAATAAATATGCATTTGGATGATTTGTTTGAAAATATTTAGTAATATAGATACAGTGGCGACTCCAGAATTTTGACTCAGTGGGGTCCTTTCAATTCTTATGATAAGTCCAAATATTTTTTATTTCTAAGTGATATAGTTACTAAATCTCTATAAATTAATTTCGAGCTTAAATGATATAAACTTTGGTTATCTGTACTAAAAAATGATGGTGAATTAATATATTAAGATATATATTATGCTAAAATAATTTAGAAAATTCATATATTCAATAATACAAAACCCTATGTAAAAGATTAACAAAAAAATTCACTAAAACACTACTACATTAATTAAAACATAAAATTTTAAATCACCAAAAGGGTATTGAATTTGACAAATTGGTTTGAAATAGCTAATGAGCACTAGTCGTGATGGACTGAAAAACATACTTGAAAGAGAAATGTAAAAAATATAAAGCTTCAAGAATTAATTTGGTTTGACATTGATCAAAGAAAAGAAATACTACCAAATTGAGGCCTCTTTAAGTTTGAAAGTTCAGTGCTAATTGACTATGCACATTCAAAATCTTTTATATTTTAGAATCCTAAACTTTTATTTAGTAATTTGTTACCAATTTGATAGTGAAATTCTATTTATATATGCACATACAAACGCATTTTATTCTAATATCTAAATATTATATATATATATATTAATTAAAAAACTCCAGTGGGGTCCCAGGACCCCACTGCCTCATGAATAGCGTCGTCATTGTATAGATATAAAGATAAAAAGTTACTAAAATATAATATTTTTATATACAGAAAGATGTGTTTTTTTTTTAAAAAAAAATGTATATTTTAATTATTTTGAAATAATACTAATTACTATATGTCAAATCAAATTTGAATTTAATTGATACGATAATAGAATAATATGGTGAGTGTAAAAATGAATAAAAATAAATGATATTTTTAATAGAAATATGTATGAACCAATGATTTTTAGTTTTTAAAAAATAAAAATGTGAAAGTGGGGTTCAAAAATACAAACAAGTTGGCTCTAAGGTACCATTTTTGTACCTATGAAATATGAAATAGAGTAACTAGTATATTTTTACAGGTGGTACAACCTCTAGATATCATTTCAAAAAAAAAAAAAAAAAACCTCTAGATACATTTGGTCCCTTCCATTCTTTAAGATCCCAATAATTGCAAGCGGGTCATGGGTCATTTTGAAATGGGCACCCGACCCAAATCCAATGGGCATGAATCCTAGAGGAAGATATATGGGATTTTTCTATCATCCTATATATTTTCAATAGAACATTAATACATTACAGGGGAATAATCACAAATACAAATAGACATTGGCCCAGTGAAGTTGGACCCTGAAAATCTAATAAGTGGTACAATATGACCTTGGAGCAATCATTGATAAAATTTGTAACACATTATATCTTACATATAATCAATTTTCAAATCTTGTCACCAGAACTAATTAAGATCTTTCATCACCAAGCCAACTATCTTTAACTTTAGGTCCAGTAGGCCCTTCTTCACCAAGCACCTCCTTAGGCAAACTTCTCACAACTTTATCAAATGCACTCTTCAATCTCCCAGGCAAAACTTTCTCCACTTTCGTTATCTCATCGTCAATACTATAGCTTATTTTTGGCCCCCATTTTCTTTCATAGTTCAGCCATGGAGGTTCGGGATACACTGAACCTAAATACTCAGCTTCCACAACCAAAAACTCTGCTCCTGTATCCATACTAAACTTCCCCTTGCCACTATCATTCCTTATCCCAATATTCCCATTTCCTTGTATCACAAGGCCTTGCTTCGGATACGACGCATGGCCATGCAACGACGAATAGGCCACCGCTTTATTCCCATTCTCGAACTCCAGTTCCGATGGGTCGAGCCAAGTCCCTTTACTATGTTGAGAAAAATACATGCGTTTTAAATCCCCATTGAAATTGCTGATTCTTAATGTAACATGTTCCCAATCACCAACATGTTCTCCGATTTTGCCTAAGGAAACGGTAAAGAACTCGACTTTTGCCCGTGCGGGGCCATTGAAAGGGTAAAATAGCCATATTGCTATATCAGTAAATGTCCCTCCAAACATTGGTTTCACATGCAAATAAGCAGATGCATCTGATAAACCCCCTTTCTTGACTCTCTCTTTTGCTGCATTATCTATAGGAAGATCAATCCAGTATGCATCATCATTTGCTCCACCTTGGGGAAGATTCGAGCCTGTTGGGTCAATCGGGACAGGGTTTGACTCATTGCCTTTCGTGTACAAAAGTGCACCATTCTGAAAGAACCATGTTACAGAACAAGGAAAGTACTCCTCATCAGGGTGAAAATTGATCTTTGGAGAGTAAGCCTGAAACAGTGCCTTGATCTGATTATCATTAGGCATGGAATTTAGATTCCCACTTGCATTCTTCAAACAGGGTATATCCGAAACAACCCCATTGTTTTCAGCTACAAATGTGCCTGTCGGAATCCCCATAGCTTGAACTCCCCTGTTTCTTGGTCTTGAGCTAAATATATTGATCCCGTTTGCATTAAAATCCTTCCCGGGCCCCCAAATCCATGTCTCGTTCTCATTCGAATCTGTGAAATCTGATCGAACACATCGGATCTTATCAAGCGTAGGCTTCTCGGGCGAGCTCGTGACCATGTGTCCAATGGCCATATACCCATCTGGGGGAATTGGCAGCCAAATGTAGCCTGTACCTTCTTGCTTTATTTTTGAAGATTCACTGCTCCAAAAAAGAGTATAATCAGTCGGTGGCTTTAGGGTGCCATTTGAGGGGTCATTTGTTGAATCTTTTCCAACAAGAACCCAACCGGATAGACGTTTGTTATTAGGTTGGCTATAGCAACCAAGCAAAAAGAACCCATCGGGTATCGAAGAGGGGTCGAAAAACGTTGCCCCAAGATTATCCGGTCCGCCTTCTAGTGTTGCCCAAACCTTGGTGAATCTTGATACTTGACAAACTTCAAGTCCTCCTAGATCAATGATCCCACTTGCAAAACCTCCACCTGGACAATAAGAACACAAAAACAGAACTAGAAACCGTTAATCTCCTGTAAGAAAACATGCAAATCGAATAAAGGAACTTAAGAAATATGACAAGTCTGATGCAATGACGAACCTGCAGGCCAGGAGGGCAGTGGAGAAGGAAGTGAGAATACGGTTTCAATAGGAAGGGGTTTGTTTGTTTTCTTTAAACAACTACAACGAGAGGGAACATTCCCCATTGTTGAAGCTCGAAATGGATTGGAAAAGAACTAAAATGAGCAAGGGAGGAAGTATATTTTATTGGGATCTAGGAAGAGTACAAAAACCGAGGGACAAGCAAGAGAATTTTATTACATGTACCTTTCGTGCAAGTATAAAACGTTAACGAATTTCCCCATGCTTCAAGAATATCCTGTCACAGTTTCTTTTGATGACTTCAAGGATCATTTTTCTTCGACGACTAACCCCCAATTTGCTTGCTACTTTGGTATATTTAAAGGAGTTGAGTTCTTTACTAAGAGTACGGATTCTTGATATTTGCACGCTTCAGTAGTTATTCATATAATTACAAACTGCACCTTTTACGCTACATATAAACATGAGTGTGTAAGAATTAATATTTTTCCTTAATTAAATAATTGATACAAAACGAACTGTTGCATGTCCGCTGTATATGGCTCCAATTTTGAGCTTTAAATTAACCATGAGTGAAGAGTATTCAGGATTTCTCAGGAAAAATAAATCAAAGGAATGAGAGATGAGTAAAATTATAGGAGAACTAAAGAAATTAAGGGCTCGCTTTGTTGTGCTTATATTTTCATTTTCAGTGTTCATAGTTCCTAAAATGTGAAAAAATAGTTATGAATTTTTATGTAAAAATGAAAATGTATTCAGATGATTTGTTTGAAAATGTTGAATAACATATAAAAAGCTATTAAAATATAGTTTTTTTATATGTAGAAAAATGTGTTTTTTCTTTTTTTTTTTGAAAAAATGTATATTTTAATTATTTTGGAATGATATTGATTACCATATATCAAATCAAATTTGAATTTGATTGATGTGATAATAGAATAATCGATGGGTTTAAAAATGAATGGAAATAAAAAATGAGTAATATATATTTTCTATAGAAAGATGTATAAACCAATGATTTTCAATTCATAAATGGCGTTAAAAAAAAAAGTGAAAGCGGGGTTTGAAAATACAAACAAGTTGGCTCTAAGTTTCCATTTTTGTACCTATGAAATATGAAATAGAGTAATTCGTATATCTACACATGGTACAACCTCTATATATACTTGGCTGACATAGGTCATTTGGTCACTCCCATTCTTCAAGATCCGAATAATTGCAAATGGGTCGTGGATTATCTTGAATTGGGACTCCAATCCAACCTCAATGGGCATGAGCCTTGAGGTAGATACAAGAATTCTCTATGTATCTTAAATACAATTTTGTTACATCAATGCATTACACAAGAATAATCACATAATAAACATACTTGTCGACCCTAATCATTCTAATAAAACTTAAGAACATTGGGCACGTTAAATCCACGGCATGATTTTTCTTAAACGGATCAATTTATAATATTTTCCCCCAAATTTCAATTTAATCAATCTAAAATTAGACTGAAGAGAAGAGTAGTCACATTTTTCAACTCATATTTGTACTACAATAAACAGTTTCATAGACTTTTCATCCAAACAATAAGTGGTACAATGCAACCTCATAACAATCATAAATAAACCTTATATATTACATATTACATCACACATATAACAATAATTAATTTTCAAATATTGTCCCCAGAACTACTTAAGATCTTTCATCACCAAGCCAACTATCTTTAACATTAGGTCCAGTAGGCCCTTCTTCACCAAACAACTCATTAGGCAAAATTCTCACAAGTCTCTGTAATTCACCCATCAAACTCCCGGGCAACACTTTCTCCAATTTCATTATCTCATCCTCAATGCCATAGTTTATCTTCGGCCCCCATTTTCTTTCATAGTTCAGCCATGGAGGCTTGGGATACACCGAACCTAAATACTCAGCATCCACAACCAAAAACTTTGCTCCGGTATCCATACCAAACCTCCCCTTACCACTATCATTCCTTATCCCAATATTCCCATTTCCTTGCAGCACAAGGCCTGGCTTTGGATACAAAGAATGGCCATTCAACGACGGATAGGCCACTGCTTTATTTCCATTCTCGAACTCTAGTTCGGATGCATCGAGCCAGGTCCCTCTACTATGTTGAGAAAAATACATACTTTTTAACTCCCCATTGAAGTTGCTGATTCTTAATGTAACATGTTCCCAATCGCCAATATGTTCTCCGATTTTGCCTAAGGAAACATCAAAGAACCCGACTTTTGCCCTTGCCGGGCCATTGAAGGGGTAAAATAGCCATATTGCTAGATCAGTAAAAGTCCCTCCAAACATTGGTTTCACGTGCAAATAAGCATATGCATCTGATAAATTCCCTTTCTTGACTCTCTCTTTTGCTGCATTATCTATGGGAAGATCAATCCAGTATGCATCATCATTTGCACCACCTTGGGGAAGGTTCGAGCCCGTCGGGTCAATTGGGACAGGATTCGACTCGTCACCTTTCGTGTACAAAAGTGCACCATTTTGGAAGAACCATGTTACAGAACAAGGGAAGTACTCCTCATCAGGGTGAAAATAGATCTTTGGAGAGTAAGCCTGAAACAGTGCCTTGATCTGATTATCATTAGGCATGGAATTTAGATTTCCGTTAGCATTCTTCAAACAGGGTATATCCGAAACAACCCCATTGTTTTCGGCTACAAATGTGCCTGTAGGAATCCCCATAGCTTGAACTCCCCTGTTTCTTGGTCTTGAGCTAAATATATTGATCCCGTTTGCGTTTAAATCCATCCCTGGCCCCCAAATCCACGTCTCATTCTCATTTGAATCTGTGAAATCCGATCGAACACATCGGATTTTATCAACGGCAGGCTTCTCAGGCGAGCTCGTGACAACGTGTCCGATCGCCTTATAGCCATCAGGGGGCATCGGCAGCCAAATGTAGCCTCTACCATCCTGTTTAATTTTCGAAGACTCACTGCTCCAGACAAGAGTATAATCAGTTGGTGGCTTTACGGCTGCATTCAACGGATCATTTGTTGCATCTTTTCCAACAAGAACCCAACCAGATAGAGGTTTATTATTGGGTTGGCTATAGCAACCAAGCATGAAGAACCCATCGGGTATCGAAGAGGGGTTGAAAAACGTCGCCCCGAGATTATCCGGTCCGCCTTCTAGTGTTGCCCAAACCTTGCTGAATTTTGATACTTGACAAACTTCAAGTCCTCCTAGATCAATGATCCCACTTGCAAAACGTCCACCTGGACAATAAGAACACAAAAACAGAACTAGAAACGGTTAATCTACTGTAAGAAAACCTCCAAATCGAATAAAGGAACTTAAGAAATATAACAAGTATGATGCAATGACGAACCTGCAGGCCAGGAGGGCAGTGGAGAAGGAAGTGTGAATAAGGTTTCAATAGGAAGGGGCTCTCTTTTTGAGGGAATATTGATTTGGTTCCCCATTGTTGAAGGTCGAAATGGAGTGGAAACGAACTAAAATTAGCAAGCGAAGAAGTATATTCTGATAGGATCTAGGAAGAGTACTAAAACCGAGGGGACAAGCAAGAGAATTTTATTACATGTACCTTTCGTGCAAGGTATAAAAAGTTAACGAATTGAACTTCCTATGCTATCAGAACATCCTGTTATTTGATGACTCCAAGGATCAGTTTTCTTCTGCACTGAGCCCTCGTTTGCTTTGCTACTTTGGTATATTTGAAGGAGTCGAATTCTTAGCTATAAGAGTACGGATTCTTGATATTTGCACGTTAAAATTATGAAGTTACAGGACGTGGCCATTGGCCAATCATTACATTAGGACACATGTGTCAATTACTCAATTTCCTTTGCTTTATCCGCCGACGTTTGCCCCTTTAGTCTTAATGGTTGGTGTGCCACGTGGGTTGTATTCATTACAGTTGAGCTACTCTCTGCAAATTGTTTAGAAAACATCATTAATGTGCGTACATAAATGGACAAAAATGCAATCATGGACATGGATTAATGACGAAATGAGCCATTCATCCTCATATCTCAAATTTGTGGTGAAGCCAATACGAGAACGAAATGAGCTAATCAGTAGGGTCCTTTAGGGCACAGGTACTACAAAAAAAATATTCATTAGCGACAATGTAAAAATTATCAATAATTTTATATTAAGAGTGAAAAAGAAATGTATTGTGTCATAGAAATAATTCTAATAATCTTAATAGTGACAATAATGTCTTTATATTATCACTATTTACAATTAGTGACACATGTAAATATAATGATTACTTAGTGACAATAAAAATTTTATCAATAAATTGAAAGTGATAATTTTTATTGTCCTTGGATTTTCACTATATATGTGCTACTAATTATTTATAGTGACAATTTATAATATTATTTTTTGTAACTAATGAGCTATATAGTGACAAAATTTATATTATCACACAATCTTTTTGCCACTCTTATTCTATATTTTTTTTAGCGAGGAGGACTGGGACGAGGATTGAAGCCTAGCTTGCCCTTGAAGAAGGGAAAGTGATGTCATGCCACCACATTCAACTCTAAGGGTGGTGGCGAAATGAGAAGAGACTTAATTCAAACATTAAATTATCGAACTGTGATTAGTCTTCATACTCTCAGGCATCAAAGTCCCAATCTATGCTCACAACTAAGATTTAATACCCAACCACTTCATGACCTACACATTTTTACGTGTACTATACCTTATCTCTAATCTGCCGATCGGATGGTTGATATTGGACACCTAGCCTCATTTTAATTGGCCTTGTAGAGTACAAGAGGTCCAAGTCTTCTAAATTATATAATACCTCAAATCCAATCAAAATAAACGTGCGCATATAGATTTACAAGCATATTTGTGCCTGATGACTTAATGTTTATTTTAATCTATCTATATAAATTTTGGATGATTTTCGTTGAAAACCAACAACTCTATCCCTTTCTTAGCATATCTTTCGATTTCACATTCAACCAAAGGTTAGTATTCTCTTTCATCGCGTTGGTTTGATCTTTCTTTCAGATTATGGTTCCTTTTCCTTTACCATTCTTTTTTTTTTTTTTCCTCCTTTTCTTGATTAGTTGATTCAAAGTTCTGCTTTCTGTTGCTTGTTCGTCATGTATGATGCCTTGACAACTCCATATATATGGGGACTAAATATTGCTTGTTTGGATTGTACCATGTTGTTACGGTGTTGGATTTCGTAACATACATGCGAAATCCTTATAATTTATTATATACAATGTTCATTGGCTTTCGGGATGGAGCATTAAGGACTCAACTGGTTAGCTTTTCATGAAATACATTGATTACTTTGAATTTATTACATCCAAGAAAAAAAATGCAAAAAAAAAAGATTATTTTACATTTATTATAGCTAGCTACTACAAGTTGTGGTGGAAGTATAGCCAATAATTCAAAGTTAATGGTCATTATGAATGTGATAGCTAATTATTCAAAAAGTCGAGATGAAAAATCATTTGCCATGGCAATACAAAAATGAAAAAATTTAACACGACTATATGCCATAGTGAATTTTCCACTATTCTTGTAGAAACTAGAGATTATTGCTTTGATAAAATCCTAACAAATGACTTTTCACTATTTTTGTTCTTTTAACATCAGCTTTAAAAAACTCAATAATTTTGTAGTGATATATATATATATATATATATATATGGGAAACAACGTAGTTGAGAAATGGAGAGAATAAAGTTGGATATAAAAAAACAATGGGTGGAGAAGAAAAATTAAGAGAAAAAGTACATTATGTGTGACTGAGTCACTATATGCACAAAAACATAACAAAAATCTTTTTGATATACATATATATATTTGTCATCTTTTTGACATCTTTCATTGAATGTTTAAAATATGATTTAAACTTCAGACACATTATAAATTATATTAAAAAATTTAGAATAAATTACTAGGGAAAATCCTACGAAGCCATGAACCAGTTCATATTTATGCGAAAGCCTTGAGCCCAAAATGCTTATTGATCCGAGGATTGTAATATATATCTATTGGCCCATATGCACAAATGGCCTATGTCCGTTCGAGATCAATTATCCCCATCTTGTGGGCAAAATAGGTTGGCAAGACCAGTTCGGCCTTGTAACTAGTGCAGTACTCAACACTTGCAGAATTTTGCGCTTTTTTACCCGGGTTGGATCCATAGTCATTTTAATCCAACCGATTCGCTCATCCTCAATCATACAAAAAATTCATGTAGAGGGACTGGATGATACCGGCTAGATCTCATACCACTGGGTTGTGTCCACTTTATAATATGAATATCCCCAACAAAAATATAAAACAGATGTAAATATTTGTCACGTTTCAGTCTTAAGTAATTATTTCAACCTGTTTTATATTGATCCGATCTAATTTTTATTATCTAGCACTCTTACTAACTTAAGTATGGAATAGTCTTCGTTGGACAAACTCTAATGACTTTAACTCAAATCAAAACCTACTTTTCTAGTTGAATACGACCTGAG
>JACFYI010003551.1:218994-231239 GCA_014898755.1 Handroanthus guayacan | reverse complement strand
GGATTTGCTGCGGCTGATTAGGGCAATGAGCATGAATAAATTGAACGTTTTTCACTGGCATATTACGGACTCACATTCGTTTCCGCTGGTGGTGCCCTCGGAGCCAGAGATGGCGGAGAAAGGGGCGTACGGCGAGAAGATGAAATACACGGTGGCGGACGTGAAGAAGGTGGTGGAATATGGAATGGAGCATGGGGTTAGGGTTGTACCGGAGATTGACATGCCCGGTGAGTTTGACTGCCATTATATAATTTATAAATTTGAGAACTTTCTGTGTCTATAAGGTAAGAACTTTTATTGTTTCTTAATGCCTAAACACTGACACATCTATTATTATTATTTATTTTTGAAAGGTTGCTTTATCTTGAGTTCAGAGTGTCAATCAACTTGTTTTACGGTTAAGAAAACGTGATTAATAAACGTGATTATTAATGTCTATTTTATGAAAGCATGTCAAGCATATTAGATATTTTTCTATGGAAATACTGAAATTTGAGTGTAATATACTTAACATATATTTAAGTAATGAAATAGGAGGCGAAATGGAGTAAAAAGTCCAAAATCCTTGTTTTAGGATTTGTTACATTGACAAGGATTTATGAAAATAACCATTATCAACTTCTTTAAGGGAGACGGTTTGGGTCCTCTATCTTAAAACGTATTTCATCTCCTATTCCAATTATATATATATATGATGAATATATCAAATCTTTACTTGTAAGAAGATTTGATCTTAGATTCAATACACTAAACACGCACACATCAATGGGAGAGGAGATAAAAGACCATGGTGCCTAAATGTAGTTAGGATCTTCTTTTCCTATACATGTTTCATTTACTATTTTATTGTATCAATGCATGCCAAGTATACATTAAATATTTCTTTATAAAAACACATGGTTCAAGATATAATACACTCGATGTGCAATGTCCGTACAGTGGAATAGTAAATGAAACAGGAATTGTAGTAAAGGATTCTAATCAATCTAAATGATCTTTTTCTGGTGTGTGTGTTTGTGTATAGGCATTCTCTTTTTGAAGTTTTAATGTGAATGAACAAAATTCTCAAAATTCTAATTTGAACAGGACAAACGACACATAAATATCCCTTCTCTTTTTGCAGCATGAAAGTGAATTACAAAAAAAGTTACCAAACTTTTTATCTGAATAGTAAAATCTTGGCAAGTTTAGTTGCACCTCCAAGTTAACATCAAGAAGACTATTCTGCTAGAAATTGCAATGCTCAAAATATATACATTTGCCCTCTTGCAGCACATACAGGATCATGGGCTGAAGCTTACCCTGAGATTGTCACTTGTGCAAACATGTTTTGGTTTCCTGCTGGAGCCGATTGGGCCGATCGGTTGGCGGCCGAACCAGGAACAGGACAACTCAATCCCTTAAACCCCAAAACCTATCAAGTGGTCAAAAACATTGTCCATGATGTTGTTTCCATGTTCCCTGATCAATTTTATCATGCGGGAGCAGACGAAATCACTCCAAACTGCTGGAAAATCGACCCTTCGATCCAAACATTTCTTTCTAACAATGGAACCCTCAGTCAGATTCTTGAAATTTTCATTAATTCTACTTTACCTTACATACTATCTCTGAACCGAACGGTAGTATATTGGGAGGATGTTTTGTTGGATGCTGATGTTAATGTGAGTCCTTCTCTGCTTCCACCTGAAAATGTGATTCTGCAAACTTGGAATAATGGTCCAAGTAACACGAGAAGGATCGTTGATTCTGGTTATCGTGCAATTGTTTCATCATCGGAGTTCTATTACTTGGATTGTGGGCATGGGGATTTTGTAGGAAATAACAGTTTGTATCTCCTGCCACCTGGTTCCAACCAAGGTGACGGTGGATCGTGGTGTGGACCCTTCAAAACATGGCAAACAATCTACAACTATGATATAACATACGGATTGAGTGAGGCAGAGTCGAAGCTGGTGATAGGAGGGGAGGCAGCATTATGGTCGGAGCAAGCTGATCCAACGGTCATGGATTCACGAATCTGGCCAAGAGCGTCAGCGTTGGCCGAAGCCTTATGGTCAGGGAATAGAGATGAAACGGGAAAGAAAAGATTTGCAGAGGCTACGGATAGGTTGAATGAGTGGAGATATAGAATGGTAACTCGTGGGATTGGTGCTGAACCCATTCAGCCACTCTGGTGTATCAAGAATCCAGGCATGTGTAACACTGTTAATCCGCTTTAGTTGATTGCTTGTGGCGTTTGCAAGATATGTTAATTTTCATTTTTCTGAATTTATGTGTCTGGCATTGGATATTTGGAACAAAAGTGGTTCTGATATTTGTTAGTGTAATGAAGTAAGTTGTAGTCTCTCCTGTGGTGCTAATGTTTCAAATTCTTATTTGTAAGAATTTGATGTGGGAAGATTGCATTTTACATGTCCAGTATAAATTTATTATCTCTATGTGGTATTGGAATTAGACTAATATATGATGTTATCCAGTGTTTGAACACCTATTTCATATTTAGTCTACGCTCCAAATGTCTAGGTCTAAGCAATGTGTCAAAATCACATATTAATTAAAAATATTAGTAATAGTTTCTTTATATGATTTTGGACGCCCTGACTTATGAATCAATTGTGCCATAATTTTGGAGCGAATTGATTTGACCACATCTTCCCTAATGTTAAAAGAATATAGGTTCCAATTATTAGCACTTGACCATTGCGGATGCCCACATTGATGAGATTGGTTAAATACAGTTTTCAGCCATTACAATATTATATTAAATATCCCCCAATTAGGCCAAATGTTTATTACTTATTAGTCTTATTTACTTGCAAAAACCTTTTAACCTTTTGTTACACGAATACTTCAAAATAATCACATCGTATAATGTTGAAAAGGTGCCTAATATAGCCTATCGCCTGCTTGATATGACAGTACGATGTTTAAAAGTTATACAAACTAAAATAAGATTAAACACAACGTCAATAAATCTATTTTCTACTCCCAAGAATGAAGTTAGTGAGGAACCCTGCAGTAATACTGTTGTCTTTGACGAACTTGAATGATTAAATAATTTTAATTCTTTAATTTGTATAAAGTCACTACTTATTTCCATTTAAAGATTCAAAAGAAAATGAAAAATTTATTCTTCCTGTATTTGGATATAACATATGGTTATTTAATATTAACGTTGACTTCTTAAGAAAAAATTACATTACTAAACGCTTAGGTGTCTCCCATTACATCTTAATTCTTACCTTGGTAATCAATCTCTCCAACTTTCAAGAATCACAAAAACAATGTTACACCAAACACACGAAAAAAAAATAATAAAAATAAAAGATCATAAAATAAACAAAACAAAATAAGTGCATGTTCCTTTCATTCAAGAAATTCCACCACTTTCCCACCTTAAGTGGAACTACATGCATAATGACATCGATACAGACAAAACTTTCTTACATACGTACAAACGAATACAATTCATCACATGCATGTTCACACTACCACCAAATCTTGTCCTAAAACATGTTTATTTAATTTCTCCTCCTTAGGATGAATTAAGAGACACAATCAAATCCTAAAATAAAAGGGTTTCACAAGAAGCAAAACCAACCAACACCAAATCCCATTTCCCATGCACGCTAAATTTTTGCATGAACATGGAAATTAATATACATATAACTTTCTTTAATTTTCATGGGCAATTAGGGTTCCTCCCAGGTCCTCCATAGTAGAAATAATTGCCCCATTCGCCAGTCTTCCCAAGTTGAACATTATAACAATTTGATTGCTCGGTGAAAATACCAATATCTTTGGGAGCCCTCAAGTTGTTTGAGCCATCTACAGTCTGCATATTCCTTATATAACTTGCTTTTCCAAATCCCTCGTCAGGGAAATGACCACTTCCCATTTGCGTTGTTGTGTGTTGCCCATCTGATGCTGAGTTCACCACTTCTCCGCCCCATTCGATCATCGACGCACTGTCCGATAAGTACGAAAACAAGAATCCTGGCCAATATCCTAGTACATAGTTATTTCCAAATTGCATCCACCAGTTTCCTTCTTTGGGGTCCTAATCCAAGATTATGCAAAAATGTTACTCAAGAGCACAAAACAGGGGACTTTCTGTTTTTTTCTTTTCTTGCATAACAGAATTTAGTTGCTCAAGTCTAGACAAAACAAAATGACAAAAGACTAAAAAGGTAATGCGCTTTCCAGGAATTTGATGAAATATATGTTAGAATACAAAAAACAGAGAATTGTCAGAGATTCCATCTAGTGTAATGTATCCAAGGTTTGAATGAACACATTATATATAATGTACAGATTAACAGCTATGAGATTGTAGTTTTTAAGATTGTTAATCAAATAACGTGGTGCTGGACCATAATGTTTCTTTTATAGCAGAAAGTCACCTTCCAGACAAGTATGCTGATGTCATATTGGGAACCACGATAGGCAGAAATGGGATAGATGCTGGCCCCCATTGCTATTTCATTATTGATTTGAATAAAGCCTGAGCACAGCAAGTTGTAGCAACCCGTGGCTTGATATGCGTCACTCTGCCATTTCAATTTTCAAAGTTTCATATATACTCATGCTAGCTGTACATAAATTTGAAAAAAAGAAAAAAGAAAAAAAGGGGACAAAAAGATCAATTTCTTTTGCAAAATAATATGATGACTTACAGTCCAGTAGGTGAATAGTCTTGTGTTGTTATCTCCATACAAATCTGGGCTAACCTGTTTTTTACCACAAATTATGAGGAGAAAAAGTGTTTTGAGAAGCAGTAAAAGTGAGATAAAAACAGTAACTAAATTTACCTGCCAGCCAGCTTCAATGCTGTTGAGATCTGAAGCAAAAGAGCCTCCAAGAATCCAGAGTTGGGACAAGCTGAATTCATTTGGCTGTTGGATTTTAGGATCCCATACATTTATTGTTGCCTTTGCTCCATAATATTTGTCTCCTTCAACATAGGCTATGGCATGCTAAAGAACTCCAAGATTACAAAAACCCAAAAATATGAACAAGATTCACTTAAACAACTTCAAAAAAGTGTAAAAAGTGCTAAGGAATAAAGTTACTACAGCAAAAGAAGGCTCCCTTTTCAAATTACATTCCACTTTTAGAATTGGAATTCACAAAAGTTTGATACTATGAATTTGGATTCCAACCCTCCCATGTTTGGAGTACCTGATGCCCATTTTGGCTTATGAGGTCGGGTTCAGGAGCGGCAGAAGTTGGGCGAGGGATGCTTTTCTGATTTTTCTTTCCATAATCCTTGATAGTGCTTGCTCTAAGGACATCCTCTTTTTTTGTTCTTCTTATGGGAATTGTCCCCTCCGGACATCTCCCATTCATGTGCCACAGTTGAGTTATTGGCTTTGGCGCATTTTGTTTCTTGCCCACTGTTTTGCTCTGAGTGAACAGCCTTTCTGGATGATAATTAGGTCTCATCTGCAACAATTAAACATCAAGAATACTATGTAAAACAGGCACACTTAAAACAAGAAGATTGAGAAAGGAAAACAAGAAGTTATTTCAACCTGAATTGTGTGATTTTTAAGGAGAGGATGATCAAAAGCTGGTTGATGAGATATATGGACACAGTCTATTATATCACCATCTGGGCTCTAATAAAAAAAGCAGCACAAATTCTGTCAGCTTTTCACATACACAAAAACACCACTTTTACAGACAAATCAAACATGGAAAAGACATAATTACCTTGATGGACTTAAGAGAAGGCTTATTCAGGTGGCTTAAATGTTTCTTAACTTCAAGATTCCGGCGAGTACCCCCGCTTAATCTGGCACCAGTCCCGAAAACCGGCGCCGTGAACAGGAAAACAAACAAGTAAACAACTAGTTTCACCTTCATCTCCATTAACACTTTCAAAAACTCAGCTTACACCCAGTCTTAAGCTGTGATTTCACAGTGTTCCTCAAGTACCATGAATATTTGAAAATTTGAACACTGTGGGTTCACGATTTCTGCTTATCCTTTCGCAGCCCTTTTCGTCTTTATCATAGTAGCAAGTGATAAATACTTTTGCAGCTTAAAAAATTGAAAAGAAAAGGGAGATTTTTGAAAATAAAAATTGTGAGCTGCGAAAAATCCAAGAAAAGTTGCCGACGCTTGTGTTGGTTTTCTATTAAACTCGTGAAAGAGGGAATATTATATAGGGGTAGAAGTGGAATATTAGCGTTACGGAAAGAAAGGAATACAGAGGAACGGAAGGAGGGGAAGGGGGTGGGGTTGAGGACGACAAGAGTCATGGCCATCGTCGTTTGTTTCCACGCCCTTGTTCTTCAACTGTTGCGTTTTTGTCGCTTCAGTTCTACTGTTGTTATTGGTGTTGTTGACATGTGACTTTGGAAAGAAAGTTTAGTGATATATGGAAGATATTATTAAATTAATTTAAAAGTTGTTCTTGTGACTTATTTTAATATAAGATATTCCATATATTTATTTTTAAATCATTTTTTAACATTAAAATTATGTATCGAAGTGGAACAATATTTCAAAATGAATTGACGGTTTTACTGTATATTCGACGATAGTTAGTTATGATTATTTATAATGATTTTATTTTGACGCGCTTTTTTTTAAAGTAAAAGTCTTGATAAATGCAAATAATAATTAATATTATTTTAATGTAAATCATATTAAGAATCATTGCAAGAATAATTGAGTACGGGGTGTAACTAGAAGTTTAGGGATTTGGGTACCTCTTGGTTTGGAGGCATACAACTTGCTAAGATTTTTGTACTTAATTGAATATTTCTGCCCTTAATATTTAGGGCTTTCAAAATTTTGAACGTCAATTGTAAGAGAATAAAATTTGTTGTGTGGTACCATAGACAAAGATCACTTGATAAAATCAAGAATCAAGATTACTTAAAATTGGATGATAAAATAAATATGGTAACACCAACCATAATTGTTTTCCAAAATGAGGTTGAATTGAGGAGCTCAATTGCACAAAATTCAAATGGATATTTTATGATGTTCTTACCTTACATGAATTAAATAGTGAAAAAAAATGGACACCTCATAAAATTTAGTCAAAAATTCATATACAATAATTGAATATTATTTTTGAGTAAGTTGTTCATGGGTCAATTTAATAATCGAAGGAAGTTAAGCAGATTTTCTAGCAATTCACACGTCCATTAAGTCCAGAGGATGGGGTCGTGACAATTTTAGTCGTCCCGAATTGATTTATTCTAACCGGATTTTAAAACTAACGTCTTTGGCAAGACTTTGGTAGAGCATTTAAGAATTCAAAATCCATATAATTACTAGAAAAGCGTAAGATGACAATGTAATGTTAATTGTTAAGGGTTTCATGTTCAAGTTCAAAACTATTTTAAATAGACTCAAGCTCAATCTCTAGTTTAACAAAAGAATATATATATGTATATATATGTATATAAATTAAATTGAATTATGTTTTAATAATTTTAAATAATATTAGTATTTATTTAAAAAAATGTTTGTTTGAGCTTCAACCGCCAGCTTAATTCGATCATAAAAAATCATCATTTAAAATTCGTTGAGACATAGTTTTCTAATGCTGAAGGAGAATAGATGTCTGTATTGTTTGCTCAATTAGTTCTGCCAGTTTGGACTTTTTTCAAGTTGTGATCATTTCAACTCAAAAACAACGTTGAAAAATTAATTTTACAAGAGTTAAGTAACTAAGTTAAAAAGTTGTTGCTAACTACGTTCTTGCTAATTTCAATCGACCCTTTAACCAAAAGTAAAAGAAGAAAAGCTTTGGAGGTTGTTTATTTATATAAAATTGGATAATTACCTCAACACCTCATGAGATTTGATATAATTATCAAAACATTTCTTGAGATTTTATGATTACCATTACAATCCTGAGATGTGAATAGTCACAAGTAGACCCTTTAGATATGGGAGTGTAATTATAATACATACATACGTTCATGAGGTGTTACTGTACTATATGCATATGTTCATGGAGTGTAATTGTAATTATGCGTTAGTTGAACTGTACAATTACGATGTAATAGTAATTATTTAAACGTCAGGAGGTATTTCTGTAATTATGGTAAGCTTTAGGGGGTTAGAGGTTATTATCCCTTGTTTAAATATTTGAAACTTATAAAATGTTGGGTCTCGAAAGCCTTGTTTCATTATCCTACTAATAATAGTGATTTGCTGGCCCTAAAAAAAATTAGGGTATAAATTGAGTGATATTGTATAATTCAACCTTTCATTTTATATGCAGGATTGGGATGGATTCATAAGCTTGTCTAACTATTAATCCAATGTTTTAATATCTAAATTTGTGTTGAACTGAGCTTTACAATTGTTGTTATGTCCTAAATTGTTATATATGATTTCTTTTTTTCTTTTTCTTTTTTTCCGAAATCTATCTGTCTATAAGTCCAGACATATGAGCAACAATGCAACGATATATTATTCCCTCATTTACATTAATATTTTTTTTCTTTTTTTGATTGACCTTTTCTTTCGTAGTTTGTTAGCATTGTGCTTGATGGACCCCTAAGTAGGAAAAATATCACTAGCATATATATCTTAATAATAAATATAACTTCTAATATGGTAGGGGACAGACATTTAAAAAAGTTGACATAAGATAGTCAATATCCCATCAATGGACCATAGGGTCCTGTTGGTCTCAAAAATCATGACTTGTGGCTTCTTCTTAATTAAATGATTTAGTCGTTGAGATGCTTCATCAATAAATTAAAAGTAATTAGTTCCCTTTTTTACATAATCATTAATTACCTAAGATGAATTTCAACATGCACCCACTTTTCTAGAAGCATTTTTTTTTAAAAAAAAAAAGAAGAAGAAAAATTCAATGGTTGAGAATTATGGAGTTGACAATTACGGAGTCCATTAACCATTTTTGGTATTGTTTTCAATTCACTGAACACGACCTGAAATAATTCTGAACAATTTTTTTGTAGACAAATGTACCACATAATGTAGGGATTTCACAAATTGAGTGATCCATGCTTACCAATTGAAAGACTTGAACATGGGAACCAATTTATTTAGTGCCACATTTTGGTTTTGTAGCATGAGATGTTCAAAGACAAGCACAATTAATATAGTTGGTTTGTTTGTGTTATAAGTTGACAAAAATCAGTTTGTGTGGAGGTCCTTCTTTGAGTCACCACACATATTCTTTGAGATTTATTATCCCTCACAGCAGAAGATTTGCCAACTAAGGTCATGCAAAATGACTAAAAATTGTGACCACTTATGCCCAGGTTTTGTGGAGGGTGAACCATTGTATAATGGAGAAAATTAGTGTTCTAATAAATGTAAGAGTTGTCATATACTCATATAATTAATCTTTTACTTATAATGATTTAACTTGATCTCATATACATAGTAACATAGAGACTTCTAGTGAATTATTTACTTTTCAAGTATTTGTGGAAGTCATTCATTTAGAAAGAACTAGTTTTAGTAAGAAAAGACTAAAGCAGAGGTACTAACATCATAATAATAATATCAAGGTTTGTCATATATTGAACTGTTCTTTTGGGATCAACCATTAGTGTTAGTGGTTAATTAAAAACGTGGTTTACTAGGTCAATAATCTGAGTTCGATTTCTCTCCCCTTGTATTTCCCTATAATCTCAATAAAAAGAAAATGCCCTCTTTTGTTTCCTTCAAATATGTTATAAACGAAATACTCACTATGAGTAATGGATACAACACCACAAAAAGTTTGGTTTATACGTCTAAATTTGGGCACATGCATCATGCAATAGTGTCGTATTATTTAAAAATGATAAACACTTGCCTCTTTTAAATTTTCAACTTAAAAGGTTACGAAAACACCAATTTTTTTCGAGTATTTCAACAGCTTATAGGGCACTCACATCTATTTACTTACTCCTTTTCAAAAACATAGAACCGTCTATTAAAATGTTAATGAACCATATCTCTCAAAATTACAGATTCACACGTATTAGGACATACCAAACCCACTCAAAACACAATACAAGGAGTCAAAAGTCTTAAGCAATAATTACAGTTTTATGATTTTTTGTTTGAGGAACTCATTTAGGTGCCATTTATATATGACTATAATGTAAGAGGCTATATTATTATATTTTATATGGGATTTGAATTCGTGGGTGACTTTTGGAGCAGAGGAATTTGGAATGTTTGGCTGTGTGGCACTATAGCACTATACATAATATAAAATAAATTTCGATAAAATTGAGGCGTGTGGTCCAGATGCCTTTTCTGTCTGATCTTGATTGAAAAATGATGAGAATTAAGTTGTCCTAATTAAATTCTTTGTTATCATAGAGATTATTAATTAGTGATTATTCCACTTGTTAAAAGGTAGACATATTAAGACGACAATTCCGGTCCCCATTATTATGGGCCGGTAATTAATAATGCTACAAACGTTTTCCTAATGCCAGAGCAGGAAACTTTGACTTGACATCTTTAGCCTTGGCGGGTGCAAGCCGTGAAGGATGGGGCGAAGGTGGTTGTTTGATCTTACTGTTTTCTCTCAATTTTGTACTTTATTTTTTCTACTGGAAAAAAGTCTAAACCTTTTTTCTTTTTCTTTTTCTTTTTCTTTTTATTGTATTCAAATAGGAATTTCTGTACACATTTAAATATGAAATCAAATCTATATTAAGTAATTAAAAGTACAGTGTAAACTATTTTTTATTTTATTTATTTAAATTTAGTGCTAAACATATTTTACATTTTAGAATATGAAATTCTATTAACATTTAAAGAATTATATAAATTCATGGTAGGTAATTTGAAGTGATAAAAGTTATACTAATTTAGATTACTATGATTTCTATTATTAGTTCAATAATTTTAAAGTTAAACTCTATATAGCCCTTTAAATAAAAGTATAATGATAACAATTCTTGACTATTGCAAAGTATATGTTATAATTCGCCCTAAAAATACTTTTGTCTCGACATATTACATTAACAGTAACTAAGGAGAAAATTGTATTCTTATTTTACTGATATTCATATTTTTCATCATTGTGTGTGATAAATAATAGATGCAAAAAAAAAAAAAAAAGATGGAGATTAAAGTAAAAAGGAAGAATATGTAATTTCAAGATTAATTTAAAAAGTTAACTTATTTATGCAAATAATAACCAAACCTTAGCCAATGAGCTCTAAGCCTCTAACCTTATAAATTAATGAGAAGAAGTCCCTTAACCATGAGGTTATCAATTCCATTCTCAATTATTATATGAGCCTTTTCTCTGTTGAATAGTGACTGTATATGATTTTTTTACTATATAGTAGCTTTATTGGAGATTTTTTTATTAATTATTCATTTTTGAAAGTTATTAATCTGATGTATTAATATAAAGATTGAATGTATTAATCATCTCTCTAAAATATTTTAGTGTTTTTGTCATCAACCTGTTGGAAAAATAGCTCAGGCTTTATCTACGTGGCACCTTTATAAATAACCAACAAATTACTAGATATTATAATGATTCTGAAATCAAAATTATTCAAATTCACTTGGGAAAGAGAGGCAAGTGCGCCCCAAACATCTGGCCCCTCTTGGAAATGAGCCTATCATGAAAAAAGTTAGACCGAAAAGTAGCAATTTAGTGATCCTTGATTAGATCCTCTAAAGATATGCTAAGTTGGTAACCATTATATTTAATGATTTATAGAAATTAATATATCAAAAATATAAATTTTGTCACTTTTTCATGGTAAACTCAGGTATGCACCATATGTTTTGTGCATAGTTTTATTTAAATGAATATGGTACACTAAATATATGTATAAAACATTACACTATTATAATAAATTTTGCCGATAACTAGTGTATGTATATACATATTATGAAAATTAAATTAGTCCTTAAATAATTCCTAGAAGGCCTATTAAGTTTTATTAGGTCCCTCAATGGGAATTGGGATACAATATAGTTGTAAAGTTAATTACCTCTGTTATGATTAGAATATTTTTGAAGGTTCTTTATATAGATTTGTTCAGGATCGATTTGGTTCGATATATTTATCCACACAATGAATTATTATAGTTGTCGAGATTGCCCCCAACATAAACTAGTAAATTTTGTGGTATTAAATGTAGAAGAATGAATAGAAACCCACAAATGTGTGTACTATTTTTCTACCGTATAGTTCCAATTATTGTATTGATGTTTGATTATTACTAATTTATTTATACGTTGTTTGAATATTGTCATCCTTTCCTTTT
>JACFYI010003551.1:197587-218875 GCA_014898755.1 Handroanthus guayacan | reverse complement strand
GCGGGGCCGGAAATCATTTTTGTGGCTAAAGTCTTGCCCATTTGGGCCCATGTCACTTATTAGCGAGTGGCCCATAAGCCCGTCTTGGTTCCCGTTCCGATCTCAGTCCCGTATCAAGTGTTTATATTTATTGGGCCTGGATCTGTTTCACTATGGGCTGGATTTGGAAATTTGACAAGTCGGCATTGCGTTTGTAGCTGAACTCTTTTGGGCCTGATACTAGAAATTTCATGCCCTAGATTTCTAAACTAGAGTGGTCACTGGATTTAATTTCTTTTCACGCTTTTGTAAACAATTTGATTCTCTTAATAATCAGTAAGGATTGAATGATTAGGTTTAAGTCGCAAGATTTTATTCTAAAGTCGAGTGTTATTTGTGCGTGGATATTTATCTATTCGAATAATAACTTTTTTTCTTTTTCCTTTTTTGGTTAAGATAAATGTTTTGATTTAGAATCACTACCTCTACTCGGTTAATTTATTCATAATATTACTAGTGTCGATAGTAGTTTTTCCCCTTTTTAGATATATATATATATGTATATATTGATTTAAAACCATTAATTGTAGTATCGTACATCCTTAATTTTTCGTTCATCAATAAATGTGCATCAAAGAAAGCAACTTCAACTAGATCTAGTAATCTAGTATTACTTGGTCCCATTGACATATTACTTGAACTCCGTGCATTCATTTCGTGCCCCTACTAATTAAATAACTTTTGGACCTACTACAACAAACAATTATTGTATTTTTCATATAAGTTAAAAATAAAATCAACAACAACAATCACTTAATTAAATAGTACCAAATAAAGTTCCCCCAACCCTCAAAGCAAAAAATTAAATAAAAAAAAAAAAGAAAGGAAAGAAAAGGAAAAAATGAACAAGAAAGATTGGCTGGAAAGCAAGAGAAGAATGGTAAGAAGAAGGTCCCACCCAGAGTGGCTTTATTTCCATGTGAATGGCCAACCCTGGAACCATAATCAAGATTTCAACACTAAGCCCACATTCTGCACCGCCCTGAATTAAAGGAAAGATATTTAAATTATATATATATATATATATTATAATTATTATTATAGATGTATACCAAAAAGAAAGGTTGGTGAATGGGGATTTTAGGAGAGAAATTTGGAGAGATATGGGACCCTTTCAACATGTTTTAGTATTAGCTTTCCAGGTGTTCAGTCAGAGGAAAAAAAGAAAAGAAAAAGAACTTTCAACCTTCTAAAATATAAAAATAATATGCCAACGCTACAGCCTGCAATCCTATGTTGATCAAATCTTTACAACTAAAATCTCTATGTGATCCTTTTAGATTTTCCTTTTTCTTTTGTTTATCAATAAAAGGCTGGAGTGGACGGCTTCAACATTATTATAAGAATTTTTTTGGTATGAAATATATAGATTTAGCTATAGAGAAAAATAAGGATTTCGATTTGAAGTTTTAGTGTGACATGAAAGAGCTTGTGATACTGCAATAGATGACATAGAATTTGCAGTGATTTGAAGTACACGAAATATTGAAGTAGCCCAATAAAAACTATTACAATTTAATTCGAATCCTCATTATTTTTTTTGTGAATCAGTAATAATTCCAACTAAATTACCATTTTAGAGGTAATTTTGACCTCTTTAGCTCCTCATTTTAGTCTCAACATTTGATATAGTCTTGATAAAGATATGAAATGTAAAGAGTGCAGCCTTACATTGGATATTTCACATCAAAAATCATATGCAAAATGCAACTATTCAAGGACATCAAATATAATGAAAAAAAAAAAAAAACACATATTCCCTGAGGACAGGAAAGTCTTTCAGACAACTTATTTTAAGTAAGATGCCTTCAATCTTGTAAACCCATTGATTAAAGAGAAAGTTAAGGGGCCAACTTATTCTAAAGAAAAAACATTTTAAACCACATATTGGTACTCAACCATTGGAGGTGCCACTAATACCTACTGTTGCCTGGTGATGCACATCATAATTAGCAACACAATCACCTTTTCACTGCTAGCCAAACAGGTCCACTCACAAGCAGGCTGCAATGATTCTTCCATTTTTTGAATTATACTACTCCTTTGATTAACTAGAAATAACTAGATCTTGTCGTAAACGTAACTAAAGATTTTCGAATTTTCAGTTTTGAACAGTGCATGTGTCACATACGTGTGAACAGTTATTCCCTCGACTGTCCAAGTTAGACTACAAAAATTTCCTAGGAAATGGGGATGGGGATTCGTCGGGTGCCAGGTCAGCATCCGATGTGTATAAGAAAAGAGGAGTCGACAGAAGGTGGGGGAGGAAGGGAGGTGAGGGTGGCGGGACTGTCTTTTGCTTTTGTGTTTTCACCACCTTCATTACCTCTGCTTTTGGAGTGCATTCAAACATTCCTTTTTCTACAATCTTCACTACTTTTTTTTATTTCAACAATCCCCCAAGTTATGAATTCTTAACAACACTGACATCCTTCTGATTCTTTCTCTCTTCCACTCTTCTCTGTATCTCTCTAGACAACAAACAAAATACAGCAGTCTCTCTCTTCTCATTTTGTGTTCAATGATCATATAGTCTTCACAGAAAATGGTGAGTTTTCGGTGATCATCTCATTTTTACATGCATTTGCAAACTTTTAATCAGTAAAGAATAATCTATCTGCTTCTTCAATGATTCAGGGTACTCCAGTAAATATTATCGTCGGATCCCATGTCTGGGCCGAGGATCCTGAACTCGCCTGGATCGATGGAGAAGTGATAGAGATTAAAGGAACAGATGCAACCATTGTTACTACAGCTGGGAAGACTGTAAGTTAATCTCACATCCCAATTCATTTGCAAGTATTTAACTTCAAGCCGCCAAAATCGTATTGGTATCTATTCACTTGAAAGCGATAGTCTATAAGATTCATGTGCCGTATACGACCATGTAAAAAGTTCGTAACCTTTGTCTTTAACTACTTGTATACCTGGATATTTGAGTTTTTGAAGAGCATGAGCAAATTTCATATAGTTATTTGCAAATTTACTCCAGATGATGATCTATTCGTCTTCAGATGATGATTATCAGTGATGACAAACAAAACAAATAAACAGGAGTTTTCATTGTTGAAATCTGCCTCTGTTTATTATTTAGACTTCAGAAGGTTACTGATGTTTAAGCAGACTCAAAGGTCAAGATAGTCACAATCTAATCTAAACACTTGAGAGAATGCTTGATTTTCAGATAGTTGCAGCTATTTCAAGCATACATCCAAAAGATACAGAAGCACCCCCAGCAGGGGTTGATGATATGACCAAGTTAGCTTACCTCCATGAGCCAGGAGTCTTATACAACCTTGCATCGCGGTTCGGTCTCAATGAGATATATGTAAGTGATGTTCGATAGAGAATTTGCAACAGAATACTGAAGAAACCATCAAAAACTTCAGAAGGAACATGCCAATAGACCATTAGCCTAATAACTATGTCAAAATGTGCAGACTTACACAGGGAATATTTTGATAGCTGTGAATCCTTTCTGTAGATTGCCGCATTTGTATGATATCCACATGATGCAGCAATATAAGGGGGCTGCTTTTGGAGAGCTAAGTCCCCATCTTTTTGCAGTTGCAGATGCCTGTTACAGGTGCTTCTTGGTGAATCATATTTTAATAAATCGGCCATCAAACTGCATATTGACAAGTTAATTTTCGTACATCAGGGCAATAATTAATGAACATGGAAGCCAGTCTATATTGGTGAGTGGAGAGAGTGGAGCTGGAAAAACTGAGACGACAAAAATGTTAATGAGATATCTTGCATTTATGGGTGGGAGATCTGGTGCGGAGGGAAGAACAGTAGAACAACAGGTTCTCGAGGTGAGTAAAGATAAACAACTCCATCCTTAGGCATTGATGCTTTTCTCATTGCTATTCAATGGGAACTAAAACTCCGTTTCTTCAGTCCAATCCAGTCCTAGAAGCATTTGGCAATGCAAAGACCGTTAAAAATAACAATTCCAGGTAAAGTGACACATTTCCAAGTTCAATTTCATAGTTTTAACAGCGTTTTTTCAGTTATATAAAATCATTAAATATGGACTTACAAGAAGTTCACATGACTGAGTGGTCGTACCAGTCGTTTTGGTAAATTTGTAGAGATCCAATTTGATAAGCATGGGAAGATCTCAGGAGCTGCTGTGCGAACGTATCTCCTAGAAAGATCACGTGTTTGCCAAGTCTCTGATCCAGAGAGGAATTACCATTGCTTTTACATGCTTTGTGCAGCTCCTCCAGAGGTAAATCGAATATTATAAGAATAAATCTAGATGAAAGTCATATATATCATGCTAAATGCATAATTTAACTGCAGGAAGTGAAAAAGTATAAACTTGGCGACCCAAGAACATTTCACTATCTAAATCAAAGTAACTGTTATGAAGTGGCAAATGTAGATGATGCACGAGAATACCTGGAAACCAGAAATGCCATGGACATAGTAGGAATAAACCAGGACGAACAGGTTAAGATTTGCCACTAGATTAAAAAAATCCTCGATCCCGTTCATAATCACACTTCTGTTTCTTTTAATCCTTTTATTCTTTTAACATCTGGGTAGGAAGCTATATTCCGTGTAGTGGCTGCCATACTCCATCTGGGGAATATCGAATTCGTCAAGGGAAGTGAAGTAGATTCTTCCAAGCTAAAAGATGATAAGGCATGCTATCACCTTCAGACAGTAGCCGAGCTACTCATGTCAGAACTCTCTTCAACTTGGCATTTCATTTAACCTTTTAACTTTATGTGCATGGTCGTTAAAAATGCATTTACGCAGGTGTAATGAGAAGGCACTGGAGGACTCTCTTTGCAAGCGTGTCATTGTAACTCCCGACGGAAGCATAACAAAGCCCCTTGATCCAGCTGCAGCTGTCACAAGCAGGGATGCTCTGGCAAAGACAATGTATTCCAGATTATTTGATTGGTAAGTATAGTCATTTGATCTAACAAAAGTTTACGAACGACCAAAATTTGATTAAATTTCAAGAAATAAAAGGACTATACTGGTGAGTGAAAGGTTTATGCATGACCGCCACTGCTTTTCTGTTATTATGACAGGATTGTGGACAAGATAAACAGCTCAATTGGTCAAGATTCCAATGCTAAAAGCATAATCGGGGTCCTAGATATATATGGGTTCGAGAGCTTCAAAATTAACAGGTATCCTTTGCTTACTCTTTCGACATGATAGAGACGCTCATGCCTCAAGACTAACTTGTTCTTATCCTAAATATCTCAGTTTTGAGCAGTTATGTATTAACCTGACAAATGAGAAATTGCAACAACATTTCAATCAGGTTAGATGACATTCAGCTTAATAATTATGCTTTCAGTCTCATGTATAAGTTTGCTAAACTCGACACATATGTACAGCATGTATTCAAGATGGAACAAGAAGAGTATACAAAAGAGGAAATCAACTGGAGTTATGTTGAATTCGTAGACAATCAAGATGTCTTAGATCTTATTGAAAAGGTATGTGAAGAATCTAGTAATAGGTGCGAGTCGACTATAGAATATTCATAGCATTAACAATTTACTTAAGAATAATATTGGATATTTACCTGCAGAAACCAGGAGGAATAATTGCTCTTCTCGATGAAGCCTGGTAAGCTACTCCTGCTTGCAATTTCATAGTTTAAAAACCCTCAAAAAACAAGGCGCACAACCATAAAGACTCCTGCATCATTATTTGAACAAAGAATACTATCAAGCAGAGAAATAAATGGCGTTACTCAACACCCGAAAGAACATCTATGTAAAGCTGAACTTATTTCTTTGGCAGCATGTTTCCAAAATCAACTCATGAAACCTTTGCGCAAAAGATGTACCAGACTTACAAAGGACACAAACGCTTTAGCAAGCCAAAACTTGCTCGGACTGATTTCACAATAAATCATTATGCTGGTGATGTATGTACAAATTATCAGACAAAATAATCATCAGTTTTGTGCAAAGTGTTTACTTATCTTTCTACCCTGTCCAAACAGGTTACTTATCAAGCTGATCAGTTCCTGGACAAAAATAAGGACTATGTTGTTGCAGAACATCAAGCTCTTTTGACTGAATCTAAGTGCTCATTTGTCGCAAATCTCTTCCCTCCATTGCCTGAAGAGACATCAAAGCAGTCAAAGTTTTCTTCCATTGGTGCGCGCTTCAAGGTAGGTATAATCAGAAAATCTGAGTTACAATCTAATGGTAAGAATCCTCAAATTCGGATATATTACCCTATGAACCATAAATATGCAGCAACAATTACAATCCTTAATGGAAACCTTAAGCACAACAGAGCCACATTACATCAGATGTGTAAAGCCCAATACAGTTCTGAAGCCTGGAATATTTGAGAACTTCAACGTCTTAAACCAGTTACGTTGTGGAGTAAGTTACCAATGCATCCCTAATATGTGATAGTATTTTTCAAACGGCCTTAATTCTGGCATTTACAAGGCGTCTGTGGAAATTGTGGCAGGGTGTGCTAGAAGCCATAAGAATTAGTTGTGCTGGATATCCAACGAAACGAACATTTGATGAGTTCATAGACCGCTTTGGAATGCTAGCTCCAGATGTCGTCGACGGGTATGTAATATCATAAAACTGAGTTATGACTTTACAACTTAGCATCTGACGTTGGAGAAGGGAGCTGCTGAGTGCCAAGGGGGATGCTTATGTTGCATGCTTCTAATACATATATCGATCAATATACTTATTGCTTTCTGTGTGACAGTTCTGATGAGAAGTCAGCATGTATTGCAATATGCGACAAAATGGGCTTAAAGGGCTATCAGGTAATGAATCAAACTAATTACCACTGTGGCAATGGATATGTAAAATTTTGCATCTTTGCTTGGAAGTTCCTCTAAATATTGATATGAAGTAAGCATTTAGCATTGGTATTACTCTTTACTTCAGATTGGGAAAAGCAAGGTATTTCTTAGAGCAGGACAGATGGCTGAATTAGATGCAAGAAGAGCTGAAGTCTTGGCTTATGCGGCAAAGCGCATCCAGAGGCAAATCCGAACACACCTTACCAGAAAAGAATTTATTACCCTACGAAAGGCTACCATAAATATCCAGAAACTTTGGAGAGGTAAACTAGAGTTCCTTATGAAAATCAGATAACTGCTCTATTTTCCTTTGAGATCAATATTTCCAGCACAGTATATTGCAAAGGGTTCCTAGCATGCAAATGTCTTACGTTAGTGTTGGAAATGACACAAGCTTATATGAATTTCTCTAACAATCAGTTACAGTTCCCATCTAACACTGTTATACAATATTTCAAATAAGACTTAACTTTCTGTTGCTTACACAGCACGACTTGCACGTAAGCTTTATGAATACATGAGAAGAGAAGCTGCTTCAATCCGAATACAGAAACATGCACGTGCTCATGCAGCAAGAAGATCTTACACCAAATTACAGGAAGCAGCAATAGTAATTCAAACTGGTTTGCGAGCAATGGCAGCAAGAGATGAGTTCAGACGGAGAAGACAAAACAAAGCATCAACTATCATTCAGGTACTAAACTTTGAAAGGTTGAAGGTAGAGGGGATAGTACTCATGCAAGTCATGATGCACTACGTAACTATAAAGGCTCACACTGTAAAATCACAAAAGTAGCATCCAGCCAAATATTCAACTTATTTGTCTTTGTCTTTTTCAGACACGATGGAGAAGCTTCCATGCCCTTTCTGCTTATAAACGGATCAAAAAGTGTAGTATATCACTTCAATGCCTATGGCGAGCTCGGATAGCAAGAAAGGAGCTCCGGAAATTGAGGATGGTCAGTATATGCATACTCTTAATAGAATCATGCTTCACTTTTCATAGTCCAAGCGCTAATAGGTACATATATGTTTATTGTTAATGCGGAAATTCTCCGAATACAGGCAGCAAGGGAAACAGGAGCACTCAAAGAAGCAAAGGACAAGCTGGAAAAACGTGTGGAGGAGCTAACATGGAGATTAGACATCGAGAAGCACTTACGAGTAAACTACATAAGCACTCTTTCAATTTACACAGAAAACGCAACATTTTAACAGCCATTATTGATAATGAGATGTTAATCATGGATATAAGAAAATTATTTGGAATCAATTAGAGACCTAAATCTTGTTCATTTAGACATCAGCTAAAAAGTTAACCATCTTCCAGATGGATATTGAAGAAGCAAAGGGACAAGAAATAGTAAAATTGCAGAATGCTTTGCATGATATGCAAAATCAACTCAATGAAGCACATGCCGCGATCATTCATGAAAGAGAAGCTGCAAAGTTAGCAATTGAACAAGCCCCACCAGTCATCAAAGAGGTACCAGTTATTGACAACACAAAGGTGGAGCAATTGACAAATCAAAACCATGAACTTGAGGTATGGTGAAGCAACTGAAGTATACTACATTTTGTAAGAAGACAGTATCGCCGTTTAGAGTAATCATAAACCAAATGCAGTTGATAAATAGTATATTATGTAACCGTAGGGCATCTATTGTTCCTCCCCATCGTGTGTGGACATGTCAAAATAATCGCAGGGGAATACATTGAAAAAAAAAATAAGTTTGAGAATCCTGCAATTTATGCTATTGTTAAGCATGAAAGAATGTGGGCAGGATTCATAAGTAATGGAAAAGGTGAAACTAAAGACAGGCTTAAAAAAGGTGAGGAGTGAATGAGTGAGACAAAAAGAGAGATAGTGAGAGACAGAGAGGAAAGGGAAAATGGATTGCTTGATACCCACCCCGCAATATGATGGTAAAACGAGATCATGAAAGGAAGATGTCAATAAAATACTTTTTAGTATTAACTCGAGACAGCTTAACTATCCAAAAGAACATAACTACGAAGGGTTGGAAAAAATATGTAGACATATTCCAACACACTGCCCAGCCAGTTTCTGCAGAACTGCAAATGTCAACATTAGAAAGTAGCACAATTGACAATCATAGGAAATGCAACCTAATTCAAAGGGCACATGTGCAGGAAGTGATTGCTGAACTAAAGAAACGAGTAGAAGAATTCGAACAGAATTATTCAGGGGTGGAAAAACAAAGCCATGCCAGACTCAAAGAAGCAGAAGAAGCTCAAATGAGAGTTTCACAACTACAAGAGACAATTGAAAGGTATCTGATTTTGAATATGTGAATACCTAGCAAGTCATATAATCAACTCTGTTATGACTATATCTACTTGTCATCTCTTCAGGCTAGAAGTGAACCTATCTAATCTTGAATCGGAGAATCAGGTTCTACGACAGCAGGCTTTGGCTGCATCAGCTAAAGAGGACTTCAGTGAGGAAATGGAACTGTAAGAATACAAAAGACTGGCCCTTTAAGCTTAAGACTTCAATTCTTTTTTTTTTTCAATGATAAAAGTGTTTGCAACCTTCAGTGAAAGGTCATATTTTTCTCCTGAAAATCTTGAGAGATCTGAGTTTTACATGGCTTACTTTCGTCTATTTGAAACCGCTAAACATAGATCTCCCCCTATGTCAGAAAATATCCACAGAACATGTCAGGCAGAGTGCATATATCAAGAAGGTTGAATAAAACAGACAATACTTTAGCTTAATATTAAAATGTAAAAATATAACTTAAAGCAGTTAGCTCGGTTGTCACCTGGATTATGGTTTTTGAAAGCAATCATGCTAGAAATCTGAAAAATCTTTTCGTTCCAGATTGAGGGGAAAAATCAGAGATTTGGAATCAGAGAACAAGCTTCTCCGCAGTCAAAACGTAATTGTGGAGCAAATGGCACGTCCTGATGATCAAGTTACCTTACCGGTAAAGGTACAGTTGGCTTTACTTGCTTATATTAATTGCTAGAGTTTTATTCAAGCCTATACTAATTGCTATAGTTTTATTCAATTAACCACGCGCTGCTGTGAAATTCAGGATTTGGTCCATTTGGATAATGGATATCAGAACCATAATGGCTTCCAAATGATGGAAGAGCATCCAATAACAAAAGTAGAGCAATGCATAACTGAAGTAAATCCAGATTCCACTCAATAATTTCATATATGTACAAGTTTAGACCATTGTGGGATTGGTAGATATGAAAATTGAGTTTTCTGTGCAGGATTCAGAGGCCAGCCCCCCTCTCCTCACTAAACAGAGATCACTGACAGAGAGGCAGCAGGTATATTAGTTAAAACAACCGCTTATTAACATAACACCAAAAGTAAGTGGTGCTATACAGACATGGAATTTCTAATTGCATTCCTGTGAATCCTTGTGCCTCGTGTATCAGGAAAACCATGATGCACTAATCAAATGTCTTCTTGAAGACAAGCGCTTTGATAAGAACAGGCCTGTGGCTGCTTGTATTGTGTACAAAGCACTCATTCAGTGGAGATCCTTCGAGGCAGATAAAACTAATATATTTGATAGGATTATTCATGCAATCCAATCATCAATAGAGGTAGTACAACTAAATTATTCCAAGAAAAAGGAGAGCAAGCCATTTAGTATAAAGGTTTAATTTCTGAAAATATTTGTATTTCAAGAACCAGGACAACACCAAAAATCTCGCCTACTGGCTGTCAACAACTTCAACTCTTCTGTTTCTTCTGCAAAGAACAATCAAGGCAAGCAATACATCTGCAGTTTCTTCAAAGCGTATAAGAAGTTCACCCATCTCGCTATTTGGTAGAATGGCACAGGTAAAACTTTGAATGTCAATCAATCAGTCATGAGTCACGTAAAACCATGGACAATTATTAAATGTCTAAGGTTGCATTGTCAGGTGAGATCATCTTCTATGATCACGGGACTGTCTAGTGGATACAGTGGGATGGAGGGCAACCCAGTTGTGAGATCGAGGATTGAAGCTAAATACCCAGCGTTATTGTTTAAGCAACATCTAACTGCCTGTGTTGAGAAAATATATGGAATGATTCGTGATGGCTTAAAGAAAGAGATCTGCCCATTCCTTAATTTGTGTATACAAGTACGTACCATATCCATTCCAGAAGATTATCAATCAACACCAGTTTATGAATCAAAATTTATATCGTAAAATGTCATAAACAGGCACCAAGAGCTGCAAGGATCAGACCACTGAAAGGTTCATCTAAAAACATCCATTCACACATAATGATGAAGCAACAGGGCTCTAACATACACTGGCAAAATATCGTCCACAGCTTGGATAATACCATGGGAATACTGTCTGAAAATTATGTAAGCAGAACTATTTTGTTCCCTCTTCTTCCCTTGAGCTAATGCACATGAATGAAAATGATTTTCTATATTAACTGATCTGCCTTTAGGTTCCTTCTACCATCACAAGGAAAATTTTCAGCCAGGTATTCTCATTCATAAATGTTCAGCTTTTCAATAGGTATGGGATTATTCCTACTTCCATTCTTACTACACAGAAATAAATATGCAATACAATAAACGATGTCTCAACTTTGCCTCCATTATCAGCTTACTGCTTCGTCGTGAATGCTGCTCATTTAGCAATGGCGAATATGTAAAAGCTGGTTTACACGAACTAGAACAATGGTGTATGAAAGCAATGAATGAGGTAAGTGATTCCATCAAGAGATACTAGGGGACCAATTTAGTAAAATTAACTATTTTAAAATTACTAACACCTCTTTATGTCATGATGCAGTTTGCTGGATCTTCGTGGGATGAACTTCAACACATAAGACAAGCGGTAGCTTTTCTGGTATGGTGAGATGAACCTAGTTCAGTTTGCCATTCGATTTGAAGGAATCATAATTGATCAAACCATGCTTCAACTTTCCCAGGTCATGCATCAGAAAACTCACAAATCACTGGATGAGATCACAAATGAGCTCTGCCCGGTAATTTGAGTTTATGCTTTATCCATAATTCGCTGAAAACTGTGAAACCATTATATTGCTTTTTGGTGATGTCTATTCACTGAAGAGGTCATGGGGAAATCTATACGCAATTTCATCATAATTTCAAGGTAACATTTTTTGTTCATTTTCAATGGTTTAATCAGGTACTGAGCATTGCTCAAATATATAGAATTGGAACCATGTTTTGGGATGACAAATATGGAACCCAAGGACTATCTACAGAGGTAATGGCTCTCCTTTTTTTCCTACTGGCATTATTCAGGTCTCTTTCTGGTTGTTTGTTTTCATCAAAATTTACTCTACCAAGTCGTTGAATTTCAAGCAATATCAAACACACAAGCTAAAAGGTCATCAACACGCAGAGCTATACATGTAGACTTTGCCAGCATTAACTCCAAGTTACTGATCTCATAATCCTTGGAAAATCATCCAATAGACGTTAGATTTCTTTGTAGACATAATTAAAAGAAAATAAGAAATTTCACCTCATCAATTTCTCATAAAAGCTTACCAAGATTAAATTTGCCATAATTATTTCCACTCTGACTTTTACCATATAGCAGTTGTCATACAACTTCTGTTTCTTTGATTTTCATGATTTATGATCTAATGATACATTAAAATTGAAAATTTTATGCCTTCACTGAAAGAAAAAAATGCATTATCGTTTGCTCATAAAAAACTCATAAATCAATTCAATTTGATGGTTTGGCCTTTCACGAGCTATAATCATGTTTACTCAGGTAATTGCAAAGATGAAAGCACTGACAGTAGAAGATTCAATTAGTACACCAAACAATACTTTCTTGCTCGATGTGGATTCAAGGTAATCAAACCGAAAACTCTAGACAGTGTCACAGTCGAACTTGAAAAAAAAAAAGCCATTACTAACACTGTAACACATATTGTCGAATTGCAGTATACCTTTCTCCATGGACGAGATATCACAGTCTTTTAAAGATATCAATGTATCTGACGTGGATCCACCACCCCTCCTTCGTCAGAGATCAGATTTCCATTTTCTGTTGCAGACAACAGAATGAGAATTTTTCACTGCTCCAATTTTGATTCCATAGAAAGCAGTAAAGTTTTCTCCATTTGTTGAGTGAATACCCATGTTTTTTTCCCTTTGGGTGGCGAGAGATTGAGAGTGAGTGTGAGTGTGCAGAATGTAAATCCTCTTCTTTTCATTTGAATTTATTTTTTCTTTTTGATTCTTTTTGCCCCCTGTAATCCAGACGGCAATCATACAGTTGTTTGAAGTCATATGATGCTCTTATCTTTGGGGCTAACACAGAAAGGTGATGTAATGCAAACTATATTCTTTTGAAAAACATCAGTGGAAACAGAAAGAATTGAGTGCATCTATATACATTTTGTCCCCCTTCCAATTTTGCTTACATGCACCCTTTCTGAGACTCATCTTTTGTTTGACTTATTCACCCGCCATTACTTCATCAAGACAGTGAATATGGGCAACATAAAATGCAATACTTGTGTCTAAAATCTTGACCTCTTTATTGTATTGGTGATTACATATCTGAGCTATTGTAACTGGAATAAGTTCAACAGCAAATTACCAAATCTTAGTTATCTTCTCTATCTAATGGACTGGGGAAGACGGAGTCTGCTTGAATATCGTCTGTATACCTTCAACAAGAATCACACAAAGGGTACATTAGAAACTTAGAATGTGTGCCCATCACTTACCATATAAGTGCATTGCATATTCTAGGAATTGGAAACTCACCCTAGAAGCCCATAAGCCAAATATAACAACATATATATATATATATATATGTTGGTGGCATCAGAAACATGTCAAAATCACCATCAGGAAACTGGGGTAAAATCTCAAGAGATATTTAGAAAACTACAGAAATTGTTGACAAGCAAATAGGAATATCCTCATATATGTGCATGCATAAGTTGCAGAGGAAAACTTTACCTCGCTATGATTAAATATTGACCAACATAGGGAAATGCAGTCCAAGAAAACTGGAAACTTCTGGAAACTGCCAATGACTTTAAAATCATTCCTGTATTCATGTGCTATGGCCAGTAATGCCATGGAGTGTGCATGTCGTTTGCAGGTTCTCATGGGCTTTGATTGTTACTTACCAAACCTTGTTCTACGCAATTGTAGTCTATCTGATCCCGGGATTAATAATGAGATGTGAATCACCGTAGGAATTTAGAAGAAGAATTTGAATTTTTTTTATTTTTTTATTTTATTATTATTTTTTTTTTCCTGATATAGGTTTGGAGGAGGTGAAATAAAAATTGATATTACTAAACCAAAGTGCTCATCTTATTAAATGTGAAACAAAAATTTGAATTAAATTTGAGAAGAAAGTAAATGACCACTCTATTGATAGGTTCGAAAAATTTTTGCTTCTAGTGTAAGTTTTTTAAATTAATCAACAATAATTTACAATTACACAAGGCTATTTATATGCTATTATAAGTTTTTCTTAAGTAAAGTAAATGATTACAATTTCAAACACTACTATCTATCACTTTTTTTTCATACGATATGTAAACATTCATATGTTATTGGTGGGACTCAAACCTATCTCATGAAAATGGAAAGCGGTGTCATTTTATCAAAATAAGGGTGATAATTATTTGATATTCTTCAAGCACCAATTAAATTATAATTGTGATAATTATTTGATATTCTTCAAGCACCAATTAAATTATAATTGTTTTTTTTTAATTTTCAAAACAAAAATAGGTAATTATACATTTGCAACCGGCTTCCCAAGCACGACCCCAATCAATTGCTTTTGTGAAAAATTTACTTCTCTTCTGCTTATACCACAGCTAAAACCAAACAGGGCTTTCGCTAATGGCTTTAGCCTTTGAGAGACTGGTTGTACCGTAGCCTTTAAACGTAGTACCCTTTGCAATTTATCATTTTCCTCGTGTCGCAGCCCCTGCTTAAACCCTGCCACTCCACCGTCGACTCCCCCTCACTCCCCGGCTCCATAACTACACACAACGGCGCAGTAATAAGCCATATAAAAACACTGATCAATGGCCATCTAAAGTCAACAACAGAAATACTTAATTCTAACCAAAGCAATATCCAATTCCCTTCAAGATGTCGTTCCATTCCGTTCTAATCCAGAAACTCCTCAGCACAAACGCCCACATCGGCCGCCGCGTGACGGCCCACCACTTCAAAATCTTCTCCGAGGGCACCCGCAACTCCGTCAGCATAATTGATTCGGACAAGACGCTGATTTGTCTCCGCAACGCTTGCAATTTCATTGGCCACCTTGCTCGCAACAATGCACGGTTCCTATTCGTCAATACAAATTCTCTCTTTGATGAAATCATAACCCAGATGACGCAAACCGTCGGAATCAAGAACGACAACACGTGGCGTCTTGGAGGCTTTTTGACAAACAGTTCGAGCCCAAAGAAGTTTCGTGGGAGGAACAAAAAATTGAATCTTGGTTCCGTTCAGGCTCCGGATTGTATAGTGATTTTTGATACAGAGAGGAAGAGTTCGGTGATTCAGGAAGCGTACAGGCTGCAGATTCCCGTCGTTGGGCTGGTGGATTCGAGCATGCCTTGGGATACTTATAAGAGGATAACATACCCTATACCTGCTAATGATTCGGTGGAGTTTGTATATTTATTTTGTAATTTGATCACCAAGACGATCCTGAAAGAGAAGAAGGAGGCATTGGCTGAAAATGATGACAAATTGATAACACGGTATAAAAGTGTTGCCTAAATAGTTCCCAATTTATTTTTAACTTGACTATGTTAAATGCACGTTTTGTTTCTTTTTCAAGTTTATGCAGCTGAAATGATCGTTGTGGTGTTTCAGTATCTATCAATTGCGTCCCTCGTGCTTCTTCATTTACAGTTATGCACGGGGTGTCTGAAGTTAACTGTTTTTATTATGTGTGAACGTTTACATTTGTAAACCATTTAATGATAATCATGGTTTATACATTTTGTATGTCTTAAACATCAGTTTACTCATTCTTGATTAAGTTTTTTATCAAGTTCTACTTTTTGTTTGGCGTTAATCTGTCAGAGATGTGTTTTGTTATGATCTAGGCACGTTTGTCTGAGTGCTATGTTGTTCATCTGCTTAATATATTACATTAATATACTGCTGTGGGCTGGGCTTTGAGTGATGTTTTTATTTTTCGTCATGTGGTGGAGAATATGATACTAGTTGGTGTGTATGATTGCAAAGAGCCAAATTTACTTCTATTTTGGTTAAAATGTTCATTGAATGGTTAAAGATTTTTTTTTTGCTCTTTTTTTTTTGCCCCTTTTTTTCCCTTCTTGGGTAGTCCTATTTTAAGTGATTCCTTTGTAATTAACCAATAGCATGTTTGAACATTTCATTTAAATACTTCTCTTTTGCTCTTTCTGCCACATAATATGTTTTCCAATTTCCAATTATGTCTGGATGAATTTTAGTATTTACTTACTTCTTTGCTCGTATGGAATTTGCATGTGCCAGAGGAGATGTCGAACAAGATGATCAGACAGCCAAGAAATTTGTCTTTCCTTATGAAAGCTTACAAGCCATTCCCGAGGGTAAATAAATTGATTGCATTAATGTTATTTTCCCTCCTTGGCCAAAGGTGATATATATTTAGTAATATGGTCAAGGGTATCTTGTAGATAGAACTGTGGATAGACTGAACTGTACTTGGAACAATTGTTGTTTCATTAATGTTGTTACTCTAACCATTTCACATATTTGGTAGTGGAATTGTCTAACGCAATTCCTGAAAAATTCACTGTGTATATATATGAAGCGGCTGCTTTGATTCCAAAGTTGATTACATTTTTATCATATTATATCTTCTATTTTACAGATATCTCAGAAACTAGGCAGCTTCTGGACAAGCTTGTTGTATTGAAGTTTAATGGTAGCCTAGGGAACAAGATTGGCTTTAATGGTCCCAAGTAAGTGCTTCTATAAGATGAAAAATTTTATCCATGCAATTGATTGTTCAGGGTTTAATGGTATAATTGGTGCGGGTTGCATTTTTTAATTCCCAACCATTTGCTAGACATAGTCACATTTTATCATCTTTTATAAATTCCTTTATTAATTGATGCAATTTCGCTGGAATGGCCTTTTTGGTTGACACCAATTAATACATGTTGCTTGTGCAGTAGGACTACAAGAAAGTGCACATTGGTGTAAAAAAATGTGTATATGCTGAAAATATAGTTATTTTAACCACATCAAAATTTGTTATTAATTTAGACATCAAAGTACTCTTGGAGTTTTGTTCATTTATTTGTTATGTATTTTATCCAAGAGAAATAATTCTGCAGAAGACTTAATTCAATCAATATTTAAGCATTGTATTTGATCATATTCACATCCTGTAATAGACTAGGTATTTATTGTCATTTGCTCAATGTACATTTGTAGACTATCATCTCTGCAGTTCTCGTGAAGCTCAAGGACAGTGCTGACCCTGCATATTAGTCATACTGTGAAATATTAGGATATCATGATGTGCGCAAAGTAGATTCAGGCATTTTAATAATCCCATTAACACAAGTAATATTGGCAGAATCTGTTATGGGATCTTAAAATCAGCTTTTCTTTTTTTTTTTTTTGGGTGGGTAAAGCACCTAATAAAACATTTTTATTCATTTGGTTTGAAGGAAAACACAAAGGAAAATGAATGTATGAACATAATCTTGAGAGATATTTAATAATTTTTAGTCTATGTTATTGGTTTTTGCATTATGTCAATGCTTAGATTTATTACTTATTGGGTCCAAACATATGGTGAATGAAATTCTCTGAAGGCTGTTGGTTGACCCATTCTTTGTATCATAATTATTATTGAAAAATGGCCAGGAGTATAACTATATTCTTTGTATAGTAGAATACCCAACGGGAGAGATTTGTGGTTTTTGTGTTTTATGTCTAAAGGGAGCTCGATTCTTGTGAATGAGCAGTTTAGTTTAGGTGGTAATTATTTAAGTCATACATGACATACTGATATGACTCCTCTTTATGCTCAAATCTCTATGCCAGCTTCTCTCATTTGTTCATGTATGATGCAGGTCTGTTGTGGAAATTGGCGGTGGTTTGACATGCCTCGACTTGATAATTAATCAAATTGAGGTCAAATTCCTCTCCATTCTTGGTTTACTTTTGATGCAATCTAGCATTTCAATGTTCTGTTGGTAGCTTTTCACAGGATCTACAGATTTTGAGTATCTGATTATTTCTTTTTAATAGGCTCTCAATGAAAAATATGGATGCAATATTCCCCTGCTTTTGGTGAATGCAATCAATGCACATGGGGCTATCTTGAAGGTAACTGTTCTGGTATACTCAGCTGGAATTGAGTTTTTGTTGGAAATTGATATATGCTACTTTCTTTGTAGGTCTTGGAGAAGCACTCGAATAAGAACATTCATTCCATTATACAGGTTCTATGTTTTGATACTTTATGCGTACACCTCCTTGATTTATTCCAAGCATCCAATTTATTGTTGAAACTTGATTTTTGACCTATTACTGAGTACATGGCATGTCTTTGCAGAGCCAGCATCATCTGGAAGATGCTAGTTATGTTACGCCAGTCTCAGCTAAAGGGCAAGATAACCAGGAAGAAATGTATGTTATCTCCTATCTTTTCTGGATAGTAAAAACAGGAAAGGAATTATATTATCTTGAACACAGTCAAATATCTAGTTAACATGAATATCCTCGATAAATTTGGTGCTTTATCTAGTTGTGTTTCTAAAGGCTAGATTGCTTCCAAGACACTATGATGAATGTTTCACTTCGTAATGCAGCTGATAAATTTACTATTTCTGCAGTTATTCTGATGCTTCATTTGTTTTCTTGCCAGTGAGGGCATATGCATTTAAAATATGTGTATAAGAGTTTTCTTTTACGTGTGAAGGGATGGCTTCCATCTTGCTGATCTCTTTTTCCCGCTGTTGAATAGTGGAAAATTGGATGTCCTATTATCACAGGTTAGAAATTTCTATTCCTTGTCCCACGTCTTAACTAAGAAAAATTTTGTAGAACTCATTTGAGCTGTTTGTTGGACACTCATTTGTAATATGCTCTGATATCTATACTTTTTGCAACAGGGCAGAGAGTATATCCTGATGTTGGGTTCAGATAATGTGGCTCATGTCTTTGACCCAAGTATCCTTGTTATGAACGCAATCATTCTTATCTGTTAAAATTTTCACTTTCTCCTTAATTTCGCATGACATTTGTATCCAGGATTCCTGCTTATACCAATGAGTTCGAAACTTATGTTAATTGAGCTCCTTAATGAAGGTTCTAGAGATTCTAAATCATTTGATTCAGAACAATATTGAAGTTTGTCTGGAGGTATGCTCAGCAAATCTGCCACTTTTGTCATTTGTTGGTAACTGTGTCTAAGTCTTCATGTGTGCAGGTGATGCCTAAACCCTCTGAATTAGAAGAGAGTAAAATTTCAACAAACAAAGAAGATACTCCGGTTAATAACATTTTACATTTATTACGCATTGTTGGAAGTTTCACATCTATGCAAAATTTCTTTGTTCTTTATTATTATAGGGTCAGTTTCTCGTTCAAATATTCAAAAATTAGTTTTCCGTAAGTTTAAAATCAAAAGTATCTTGAAGCCGAAGAGAGAACTAAGCCTTTCAACTACTTTAAAATATACTTGAAAAGAAATACATATTCGGCTCTATGACAATCACCTTCTGCTGAATGATAATCAAAAACCTAGCCTTACTTTACCAAATAGGTTCGTGAGGCATTCTGGCAGGCTCTCCTTTATTTTTTGATAATTTAAACTCGAGTAGGACATGTCCCTTGGAGTCTTTGATGTTGGACCAGGACAAACTCTCAGATCCATGTAAGATTTGAAAATTTGAGGAACTTGAATTTGGCCCTATAACTGTATTCAAGAGACCGAGTAAACCAGTGTTGTTCATTTCCTTCTTTACCTCTGTTTCTTATGTAGTGCTTCTGTCAGCGTATTCTTTTAGCTTTTCGGTATCACAATTTTTACGGCATTCTTTTTATGTTTTTTCTTTGTGGGCATTTTGAAGATTCTGACGCCAAAGAAAAATTGGAAACTCACTAACACAGCGTAAGTTATTCTCTTGGAAACTTCATTTTCCATTTCATGGCGAAAGAAGCAATTTCTTTCATTCCTCATTGGTTCCCAATATTTTGCAGGTGGATTAACATCAACTCTATAGAAAGTCTCGTGGGAAGACATGCTGGAAAAGAGCGTTTGACCATTTCAAAGGTCGCAAATTTGTTTGATTCTCAAATGAACATCCATGCAAATATTGACATATTCTGTAACTAAAAACATTTGTATATTCTCAAGCAATTTTCTTCTTTGTAAAGGGCCTGTTCTGTTTCTTGTTTCTGTCTTGTTTTTTTTATTTTCTGTTTCACAATATAGTTCTTCCTCATTGTTATCTCCTCTTGTGTGTAATTTCCAGCTGTTTGATCAGTATTTTGCTCTAAGTGTTCCCAAGTCCAGATTTCTTCCAGTTGAAGCAACGTCAGACCTATTTCTCCTACAGGTATTAATATTACTACGTCCGAGCTTGAGTGTTCCTTTTTATTTTAAAACGTATTTATAACTATTTTCTGCTTATGCAGTCCGATGTATACACACTTACGGATGGCACCTTGGCCCGGAATACAGCCAGAGAAAATCCATCTGACCCTTCCATCGAATTAGGACCAGAATTTGAGAATGTACTGCTTTTCAACGTGAACCGTACTTTCAAAGCTCGTTTCTCTCCCTAGTACTCAAAATTCCATAACTCTTTCTTCTCCCTTCTTCTTAGATCATTGACTTCCAAAGGCGCTTCAAGTCCATTCCTAGTATTCTTGAGCTCAACAGCTTGAAGGTGACCGGCGATGTTTGGTTTGGGACCGGAATTACCCTGAAGGTAACAATGGTTAGCCTGTATCAGAATTTCATTATTTCCAATAATCTCAACTGTTTCCCTGATTTTCGTCATTTTCATAATGGTTGTCCTCAGGGAAAAGTAAGTATCCATGCCAAACCAGGTATGAAAATCGTAATACCTGATGGCACAGTGTTGGAAAACAGGGTAAGAAATCTGAAATCCAAATCAGTTTGAAATTTTTATGCTTCAGATAAATTGATGGTTTATGATTGATGGAATGCTGTTTCTTTTCAACAGGTAATTACTAGCCAAGGAGACCTTGGAGGAGGATCCTTATAGCTCCCATGAATTTGGTTGTACTGAATTTTGCTTTGAGTTCACCTATAGAGTTAGGAACATTCCTTTTTCACCGTCCTTGTTAACAAGGAAAAAGAAAATTAAAATCAATAATTTAGTCCCAACTGATTTATTCTTCCAAGAATTTAATTATTTTCAGAAAATTTGTTGGTGTAGC
>JACFYI010003551.1:165252-195429 GCA_014898755.1 Handroanthus guayacan | reverse complement strand
ACAGATTCAATGATTTCCTGAAATGGGGACAGATTCAAATAGGTTTGGACAGAACAAGAGCATGAATTTGGCATAAAAATGTTCATCAAACATAAAAGGAGTTCACTAGTCAGCATCAAAGTCAGGTTCAGGTGGCTTCGCCAATATTATCATCCTACCAGAACCCGATTCATTACGAAACCTGTGAACTCCACGTAGAGCATTAGCTGCAAACCTTGATGCTAGCATTGTTGCACCAATTTTTGACGAAGTCCCAGAAATCAATCCGGTGTGCTCGTTGTCATCTTCATCATCATCCTTTTCTTCCTCTTCTCCTTCTTGACTCTCATTTTCTATACTTTCATCCTCAAGTTCACTCTGATGAAGCTCCATAATTTTCCTTCTGGAATACCGTCGCCATGCAGCTTGAATAAAGGTGGCTGCCCAAGTCCTCCACTGCTGAGAATAGAACCGGAAGGTGTGTTGAACCTGTCTACTGTGAATGCGCCTAAACTGATTAGTGATGAACTTCAGTTCATCTGCTATTAAAGCAAATGCCTCGACTTCTGTCAGAGCTTTTACAGTACGAGTGGAAGGTGGCAAGTTAGAACCAGATTTGGGATCCAGAGCCCATGTGAGGAGTTCCTCCCCGCAGAAATCGCCTTCTTTCAGGAAACCACGGTTAAAGAAACCTGATCTCCCACCATCTGTTGTCACACTCTCCAGTCGACCACGGATAATAAAGAGCATCTCATCAACTGGATCCCCTTCACGAAGTATGTACGTACTTTCTGTGTATAAACTAGGTTTAAGTCTTTCACAAATGGCATCGAGCAATCTATCATCCATGTTTGCAAACAGAGGGACCTGAAAATTGTATCATGTTAAGATCTAAGTGGAAAGATTTTCTTCAGATGAGTAATTCCATTAACATAAGCAGGGAAACATTTTTAGGTTTTTTTGACTATGGAGCCAGAAATGTGAAATTCTCAAACAAATCAACCATTCAATTGGATCTTGAATTTTATCAAGGAAGACATTAAAGGAAATCCTTTTCTTTAATACTTGTACAGTCACCTTTTCCTTCACAATGTCCTCACAAAATTCTTTGATCCAAACATAGCATTAAAAGGAACAGGCAATTGAATGCAAATAAATATCGCTGACTAGTAAAACACGTCCAATAAAGCAATAGCATTGTCTGCTTACCCGTCTAACCAAATTTAAACAGAGATGCCGCTTAATATCTCTTCTAAGGTCTTTTGGTAGGTTTTGGACCAAGCTCTCCTCATCAACTCCTCTTGTTTCCAGCCATTTGTACTGATCATAGCGCCGTACTCTTTCTCTCAGCTCTGGTGGCAATACTCTGTGATGCATCCATTGCTCAGAATCGCTTTTTTTAATCCTCATCTCCTCCAGCCGAACCGTGAGGGATTGAAGATATGTCTGCAGGAAAAACAAGGTTTCTATAAATTTAGCTCTTAGCCATGAAATATTTCAACTTTTTGACCAACATTAAATGAAGGAAGTCTTGACAATAACTACAATAGCATACATTTTGTGGAAAAATGAAAACAAAGTGAAAAGGCATCCAAATAATCTGACTTATTCTTTTCTATCGGTTGTAGAGCTCTGATTAGCAGCATTCTCAGGTTCGTGTAGTTGGGAAGAAAGCTGCTTAAAGAGATTTATTCTTTCAGGATAGTGCAAAAGGGATTTACGAGTGGGGTTGAACCTTGTGAAATCTAATAACTTCACTTTAGCACACTTGCCAAGAAACAGAAAGTTTAGAACTTGCAAAGCCCTTAGCCTTTTAATGAAGCTTCCCTTAGATTCAGCCAAAGCCAAAATAGAGTATGTGTGAACTGTTCATTTAATCTCAGTAAAATAAGCTGATAACCAATAATGGAACTGAGCTAATTCAAGAGTAAAGCAACTACTACTAGGCCCCTGAAATGATGAAACATATATACCTGCATATTACCAATGAGAAGGGCAAAGAGGAGGAGCCCAAAAATGGCCACTGCTATGGAAAATAGAACTTCTCCAGGATATGTACTGGTTATAAGTCCCTGACCAAGTGTGCTGCAAAGATTGAAATAAGATTAGTTACTGCAAAATAGCTAGGGGCAGATTGCTGGTTTTGGTCCTTTGCAACACAATTCATATCCATCAAAATTTATATAAGTAGTAACAATGTCAATCAAGATTCGTATCCGCCACGGATAGGCTCCTCTACTCATTCTCAATGCAAGGTGAAATTCTCTTGATTATTGGATTACCAACAGAAATATAACAAATTCTTTACAGTCATCAGTTCGAAGATAAGGACAATCATAAACCTGATCATATCACTGGTATCACTGGATGCTTCTGTAACATGTTTTATATCATGAGGCTAATCATGCTTACAACTCACGGTGAAATGTCGATGAAACAAGTCTAGGCGCACAGTTAAAGCTATATGTAATTTTTCACAGATCAAGGGTACATTATTTATGAGCAGGCATCAGAACAGCAGGACACAAACATATTTCAATTTCTTTACAAGGTGACAGGTTTAGCTGAAATTACCAAATCTTAGAATTGGTAGTTTTGCTAAAGCATTTTTTATTCATGGAATCATAGACTTGGCACGAGAAAAACTAGGGATCAGTATTGCTATATAACCAAGACCCACAAACTAGAAAGAATGCATGGTAGTAAAAGTTTATCATTGTTTATCTATTCTTCTCTTTTCGGGGGTGTTGAGCAGCAGGGCTGAATAAGCAATTTCTCTGGCAAAATTAACCTGTGGGAATCAGAGAGTGATAGAGAAATACCTTAAATTCTGCAGGCCCCACCACAAACAATAAAAGTATTTTGAGATGAAATGCTCAGATTCAAGAACACCAGATGACAAAGCTTGCGCATATATTCCATAATTAAATGCTGACTTTTCATCATCATTTACTGAACATTTTGGTTCAATAAAAGTCTTGCTTATGTTTCTCCATGCATCAAGGTTTGAAACCTCATGAGCACAATATAGATTCTCCCGATTACATTCTGCACTCTCCCTGCAAACTCTACCCCAGCATGCCTCTTTCCGTTCAATGGCTAATAAGTACCACAAAGCTCCAACAATCTGTCACGCCATTAGTGAGAATGTGTGAGCTGAATGAATTCATAAGAGCTTTCTGCTCTGCATTATAATTCATTAAGCATGTTTTGTACAACTAATAATTTGATCATTCTTCAACTTTTAAGTCAAGATGCCAATGATCAATTTATGCTTTGGTTCTTTTCCAATCCAGCAAATTTCGGGAGGAGATTTTTATAACTATAAAAGATGATGTGGAAGAGATGGTACTTTAACTATTCCAGAACGGAGGTACACTCTTGGAAACATTGAGCATAGAAATTAAAATGGGAAAGAGCAAGAACAAAGTTTGACAAGATGTCCACTACACAATGGAACTTTGCTCATGTGATTGAATGATCTCACAATGCCATAAAACTGGATTGGGAAATCAACACTAAGCAGACATTTTCAAACTACTTACATGACTAGCAAGCAAGAACCATAACAAGTAATAAGCCGCACCAGCCCATGCAGTTTCAGCAAATACACCTGCCGTCTTCTTCATCTCTGAAGTAAGAGGTACAAAACGCAAAAACCTAGGAATGTATTGAAGAAATACGATTATTACTAGTGCTCTTTTTGTACGCAATACATCTGAACCTTCTGCTCGGTGCAAAAACCTCCAAACAACAATCTGCACACATGATATTGTAAAGCAAACATCAAACAGACGGTAACGCCACAATCACAGAATCCAGTAAGGCAACAAGTAATGACACCAATTAATACACTTGTTTGTAAAGCAATAAAAACTGTACAGAGGCGTGTATGTTTTCCCTTATTTCTTCTTTGATTCTTTTTGTGTGAAGAATGACTGGAATTCACAGGAAACACATGTTTCAAAGTATTTCCCTGCAATTGATTTAAAAACGTCATGAACCATTCTTGTTTTGGTTAATACGGTCCACAAAGCTCTTGATTTGACTTCATGGCTCAGCTCCAGCATCAATCATGTGAAATATGTGAATTATACACTTAAAGAACTCATGGATTTAGTGACGAAGTTTTTTTGACATGTACAAACATTCATAGATTCACTGGGGGAGATATTCCGCATAAGTCTAACAATATAAGAGTATTTAGGATAATACTTTTCCAAAGAAAACACACCTTATAATTTAAAGTTGCTTATAGAAAAGGAGGCATATCGTTTAGTTCACTAGCAAATATGTGTACTGTCTTAGTGCCAATACTAAAAGAGCTATACCACATGTTTAAGTAAAGTGGTGGCAAGATATGATACAAAAGCATTCAATAATTTAAGGATTGAGCTGTAGACCCATAGGTACCAACCCTTGACTCATGCCTATGACTTCGAATTAAATTTCGTTTGGGCACCAATGATAAATCTTAAACCACTATTAAGGAACGCATTACTAATGGTTTTAATGCACTGCTTTAACATATGTAGTTTCATGAATTGTCAGCATTCTCCATACCTGTGGTAGAGGTAGCACGGAGAAAAGATCCACAAAAAAATAACGATGTATATACCGATTTGCTATTTCTTTGGGATCAATCACAAGCTCCCCTCGTCCAAAAACCCGAGATGAAGGTGCAATAAAAGCTGTTCGGAATTGGAGAACCATGCGTGCAATGTAAAATGCATCGATCACAGTCCTCAAAGTTGTTGTGGTGTATGCTAAACTCTCATGTATATGAAGGCACATTTTGTCATCCTGGAAAACGGGAAGATATAGAAACAAAGGATCCACTGATACGGCAAGAATGCAGGATATGACTAAAAGCTTATTCCAAAGCAGAAGACTCTTGTCTTGAGGATCAAATATCTTTCTTTCAGAAACTTTGAGATCCTCCGGGAAAACCGCTCTTGTCACTCCAGATCTAAGTGACCGGCCAAATGTGAGAAGTCCTTCAGATCCTCTTTGGATCCCCACTCTAAATGACTTTGATGCACTATTGTTGGTAGCCCCAGGAGCACTCAACCCCTCTAAACTAAATGTAACTCTGTTCTTTCCAGCCATGTCAGATCTAAAAGAATCCAAGTCATCCAACCTATGATAAGAACGATTGCAAAAGCACATCACGATGTCATTTTACCAAAATCCAGCAGGCATACATAATTAACAAAACTGGCACTGCTTCCATTAATTATCAATCCAGCAAAACGGAAGTACATACACCAATAAATAAAGGCCAGCATATTTATTACACTCCATCATGAAAAATATTAAATAGGTGTGCAATAAGAGGATTTCGTGATCTGTGATTTACTCACATCAAGTGCACAGAATATATGAAAGCAAAGATCACGTCAGACTTTAATGTTCTTGGCTTGAGCAAAAATCAAAAAGCATCCATTTGAGAAGATTGCATTTTGTCTAACGATCCAGTTTCAATTAAATTTGGAAATCGTGCAAAGTTCCAATCAAACAAACCTCCATTCACTTCTTGAAATAAACATGTCCTGTCAAATCTCTGAAATTTTCAGGAAAACACATATATAAATTAAAGCTTCCACCTAGTGAGAGTATTATGGAGATAACTTCACTGTGGAAACCATCTTAACAGAATCACAAAAGTTAAAAAGTTAATTTCAATGAGAAAATCCAACTGCTTTGGTAAAAGAGATAATGGTCATGCATTTGAAACTTCTAAAGAACCTTTGAACCTTTACACACAACAAGCCCAATTCACTGTGCTCAAACCTGACAAGGAAATGAAAGTGAACATATACAGAGGTGTCCATGTGCATGTGCATTTGTTAAGAAGATAAGTCCTATAATTAGTCAATGCACTTATACTTCAAGCATGCTAGAAACATCAAACTCGTTTATGTTGCATAACATATGAAAGAGAACAAGCTGTCCTAGTATGAATACATCTTGCAGAAAGTTCAAGAACCAATAGATTACCTTACAAATTTCTCCTTTTGGCCACCTATATGTTGTGACTTATAGCTGCTATCAAACATGGTATCAAACCGATTGCATAGAAATTTGAGGTAGAAATATCAGCTTTCACCAGAACAAGAAAAAGAATCTCTTGAACCTTCATATGGAATCATGAAATATCATATGGAAACCCCTGTGCCAATAAAATACACAAGATAGATCAGGCGATTGAGCTTAACTTATATGACTCATATGTCATATGTCACTTACAACCAATCAGCACAGCACAAACAAATGAATTCTGCTCAATTATATCAAAAAATTAACGTCGCAGATACTTATTAAAAAAATTTGAAAAAAAAAAATTTCAGAACTTTCTTAGCAAGCGGAAATTTTGAGCCAATGCAATGCAGAAAGAATTCATAAATTAAAAAAAAAAGTAGCAGACATTGATGAAAAATAAAAAGGCTTCCTGCGTGTACCTACGTTCAAAAGGTTTGAAAAAATATCATCAAGAAAATTGGCATCTTCAATCATCCAACGTCTCGGCATCATAAATATTGATGATGATCTTATCGCAATATTTGATATGAAACAAATGCACGTCCAAGAGCACCCCACTAATTCATGTAATATAATTACAGAAAAAAAAATACCAGAATAAAATAAATTAATTCAACTCAATTTTCTCAATAGAATCATGCCCGAAAGAAATGGAAGAAAACAAATATACAGAATACACAACCTGAAAACTCCACCTTTTTCACCATGCATGCGTGAAGAATTTGTTGCATGGGTATTGTAATGAAGTATTATATTAGAAAATAAAATAATGAGGATTTTCAGGACCTGGAAAAAAAAATCAGAATGATAAGTAAGTTATTCTTGAACTTTCTCTTCCTCTTTTTGTGGGTGAGAGAGTGACTTTCGCGCCAGAGGCCAGGAAACCAAGCAACTCTCTCGCTCCCAAATTCCCAATACCAAAAATAAATGAAATATATATCTGTACTATATAAATGAAATACAGTGGTAATTATTTATACCAAAAAATTCCAATTTCCGATATCTGTTCTATATATATGTACTATATATAAAGTCTGAGGGCCAAAACTAATTATTTCGCTAGTATGTTTTTATGTGTCATGCTTAAAATACTCCATCAATTGACAAAATAAAAAGTTATCAATTCACTAACTTATCTGTTAATACTAAATTAGATGGATCATTCCTTTTTCCGATATATGTAATATCTGAGTATATTCATATCAAATGTATTGATATATTTTAATTATTAAACGCACACAAATCAAGTCTGCATCATATTTTAAAATATATATTAATTATTTTACGAACAAAAAACGAGTGTGTAGTGAATGCTAATATCTATGGTGTGAGAGGCAAAAGTCATTATTTTGAGTGGTGTGTTTTCATATTTTTTTCTAAATACCCTTAATTTTACTTTGGTTTAATAATTATCCACAACCTAATTTCCTCTTAGTATTAGATTATGTATGTATTATATTAAAAATATTAATCATATTCTAATTGTTAAACATATACAATGTGTATTACATTTTTATGTATATAAATAAATATATATATGTATATATAATATTTTATTTACTTTATGCACGTGCATTGAGTAAGTAATAAACACTAGTTTTCATTAAAAACACAATACATTTTTTTTTTTTTTTGGCTAGGTTTTGATCCTGGGATAAAAAAAAAAAAATTACATTATATTTTAATAATAATATTGCATTTATATACAAAAAAAAAAAAACAAAATAAGTACAAAAGATGACAATGATACTTACGATTATTTCAAATAAATGACTAGCGGTATTGCAGCAAGCTCAAATGGTTATTGGACGAGTTTAAACGCTATCCTTGGCAAAACTTTTACGTAACTCCTCGCTTTTGAGTATTTTGCGCTTGCTGGGTAGGAAGGTGCAATCATATAAATGTATTACTATCATATTTGTCCTAATTTACAGGATTATCAAAATTTATCATTGTAAATTTTCAACATTGAGCTAATAATTTTGTGGGATAATTACCTCTGCACCTCCTTAAGTTTGCCTTAATACCAAAACACTCTCTGAAATATGAATCACTACTATCAAACCCCTACTGTCTGTTCATCTGACCGACAATTACAATTATATCTCCTAAAGATCCTAAAATATTACAAGTAAATTTTGTGAGAAAGAAGTGTAATTGCAACCATGCGTAAACTCAAGGGGTATACTTGTGATTATGCTTAGCTGAATTAATGTAGGGGTATAATGACTATTATCCCAACCTCAAGGGTGTTGAGCTAATTATCCCAAATTTTGTATTTGCAATATAAATTTACAAATGGTATAAATGATTTCCCTTTCATGGAACAAGATAACACCTGAATGTATGTAATACAAAAATGTGATATTCACAAAAGATCAGAACTATTCTTTTAACATGGTACAACGTTATTGCAGGAAAGAGAAGGCCGAAAATATTGGAGCAGAAAAAAGAGAGAAAAATGAACTTCCATGATTCTCTAATATTAACCAGACAATAAGCCTCAAGAACTAATGAAAGGTGATGATTCTTTTCCTGGGAGAACTATGGCGTTACATATTGCAGCAAGTGTTTAGTTCTCTTCTTGTTCTTCAACTTTCGAAATGCGCAGGATTCTATCTGTCTGATTCTTTCTCTGCTCACACCCATAGCCTCCCCAATTTCTTGCAATGTCTTCATTCTACCATCTTCCAGCCCAAATCTCCATTTTATCACTTGTTTTTCTCTTGGACTAAGGCTGTCTAGAACCTTTGCCAAGTCTTGTTTCATAAACTGCTTTATGAGTAAGTCTTCTGATGTTTCTGCATCGGGATCTGCTATCACTTCCTGCAGAAAGAAACGAGCAACAAGTCAATGTAAGATGGCTATGATGCAGGCATAGTTGAAAGGATAGAAAGAGAACTTCCATACCGATGGTTTGAGGTCCTGGTTAATCCCGACTTTCTGGTCAAGGGATCTTGGAGCTTTAGGGGTCAACATGACGGCAGAAAGTCGTTTCATTGAGAGTCCCGTTGCTTGAGCAACTTCTTCATCATCAGGAAGTCTGCCGTTTTCGCTGTACAACTGTTTTCTTGCCTCCTTCACTCTATACGTCGCCTCAACCATGTGAAACTGTCATGCCAAATGAAGGTGATGATTAAGTTTGATGATCTTCCTAGATATTCTGCCACACTTTACAACTACTTCACTCAACCCTAATTGATGATGGCCAGAGTTGCCACCACACATGATACATTCAGCCACATAGAGTTATTGTGTTTATTATAGAGTTGTTCCATAGACACTCATGGTCGAGGATTTTGTCCTTAGGGCACCTAAAAGGGTGAGACGAGAGAGAGGAATAGTTTATAAACTATCTTTCTAGACTGTGGAATCTTTTGATATGGGACATGAGTTAGTATCATCATTAATGAAATTTGAATTTTCTTAAACAAAGATGGTCACCGAAAAGTGTAATAGAATTCGTACGGGTAGTCTAATTGTCCTGGACTGGTCGGAAAGGGATTTGCGCACTGCTTGCTTTATCCACCAGTGAGCATAAGTGGAGAACTTGAAACCTTTTGATGCATCAAATTTCTCTGCACCTCTCACAAGGCCTCGGCATCCTTCCTGAGAACATAGTGATCAGATAAATATTAAATAGTAAGATGAGGCATTAAAGCAGAAAGGTTATGAGTTTTATACTTGAAGTTTGAGAATCAAATGCAACAAAACATTGAATACCTGAACCAAATCTTGAAGATTCATCCCAGCTCCCTGATAATTTTTTGCAATAGAAATAACTAGCCGTATGTTGCTCTTAATCATTTTATCTTTGCAGAGAGTACCATAATTTATTTGCTTCCTCAAGGTTTTTTGATCAACACCAGCAGCTGCAGCCCATTGAGCAAAAGTAGGTTGGCCACCACAACGTTGTTTAAGCTCCTCCTGTAGTCTTTCCAACCTCAGCAGGACCTGCATTCATTGTGGATAAATATTAATGGAAGATAAAGCAGAGGCATATATCGGTCAAGGGGGAACAGATGGGTAGGCACCAGGGAAGGAGTGCACAATTATGAAAGAACTTAACAATTTTCCTCAGCCCAACTGAAATTAGCTCAACAAGACCATATGACAGTTATACAGGTCAGATGATAAAAATTTATAAATTTTAAGATGATATGACAAGCGGCTTAATATTGGGTTTTCATAGTAGTTCGAAGCTCTTGACTTGATGAAGATTCTTAAAGATTCATGGAATCGGAAACTGATAGCTGCCACTAGTCTAAAATTCACGTCTCAAAGAGGGTGGTAAGGTTCCAGATTCGCATGTATGCAAAAACTTAGATGCCATATTTTGGTATAATTTCAAAAATAGAATATGGTCCAGAGAGCTAAGCAAATGTTTTACAAATAGGCGGAAAACAAAGAACAGAATTAGAAGGGGAAAAAAAAGAAAAAAAACAAAAGAGAAGAGGAAGCAAAATTTCTCCAAAGTTACCTGAATCCCTTCTGACAACACCTGTTCTTCAGAAGAAGTAAGTAGCCTAGAACTACTCGTAGTCCCCCTTAAGTAACGCAGAGGATCAGAATAATCTACTTCCTGTACAGTAGAGCGTTTTTTCCTGCTTGAACCAGATTTCACAGACACTACATTGGCTGCCGCCTTCTCTGCAGCTCTAGTTCTCCTGGCTTTCCGCTCTGTTTGGCGCTTCGATCTAACAGCTATACTCTTGGAGAGTTGTGCGTCAAGAAATTCAAGTTCCTTGGCACTAGGTTCCAAATCATCAGATTCAGAAAGGGGGTAAGATGCTGGATATTTTTCGCCCAACCCAATTTCGGCAACTTTAGGACCTCCAACAACTCTTTGTACAGGATCAGCAAGCTGACTCTTCTCAAATATCGAAGTATCTACATCAGGTAAGATTCTTGTAGTTCTGCTACCAGGCTTTATTGATTTATGATGGCTGACCATCATAGCTGCATCTTTTGCTACCTTGACTGCTGCCTTAGCTAAAGCAAGAGCTTCAGATGCAGCAGCAGCAATAACAGTTTCTTCGCTTGTAAGAAGACTCTCCTTATCCAAATTTGTACTGAGATTTACCTGCATGTATTGAAGTCAACGATGATTTCACCAACTTACCAGTGCTATCAAGAGTTCTCTATTTACTAAGAAAGTTATGTGCCATCTCTTTTTACTGAAGCGAGGTCCTCAGAAGGAGAGAATGATCAAAAACTTCTTTCAGAAATGTAGAGTTTAAGGTTCAGGTCGAAGAGTAATTGGTGAGAGAAGAGACTGGGCTATAACTTCCAACCCAAGAACTGGAGTTTAGTCAAATAGAAGTTATAGTAGAAAACGCTCTCCCATGTGGGAATGGTACATAAACAAGTTCAGAGTTAGTTAAAAATAAGACTACATGCAGTATTGCAATTAATGCTCATTGCCCGCGTTGCTCTAAACAACACAAAGAATTAGCACTTGTCATCCAACAAGACTTCTCAAGATAATTTGCCGAAAACCTTCTTTTCTGTCAAAGCTAAGTGCTAGTCAACATTTGATTATTGCAAAGAAAATTTTAAATCCTACCTCAGAAGGGGGACCAACTGCTCCAACATATGTCCATGGTTTGCTTGCAGCAATAGGAATTGGATGTGTATCTAAAGAAGGTAATTTCTCCAAGTGAAGTACTGAGGAATTTGCTGTTGATGTTGGTGTTGTCCATGATCTACCAGCCGGAACTGAATTAGGAATGGCTTCTAATGGTGATAATTGTAGCTTCTCATACTCAAGCACTGTAGTTGCCGCCATCAATGTTGGTGGAGATGTAGTAGACAAGATACATTGTGTCCGGAAATTGATAGCCTCTCTACTTTTAGCTGCATTCAAGTTAATTATGAAAATAAATCCACCTTTCTATAAGCTTGAAGATCCATTAATATCACTAAAACTTCCCCTCACCACAGGGATGATACACTAATGTTTTCGAGTTCTGTGAATAGAAACAATGAGATCACAGTTTACTACTTTCTCGTGTTAAAAGGGATAATTGATGGAATAACAAGGGGAAGAGTCTTGGTGTTCAAACTTTTATGGATAAGTTACATTTGGTGTAAAACAAATACATAATCCAGACTAAAAGAGCGAACTCAAAGATAATACTTTTAGATGCGCACAAAGAAACTCCAGGTCCACAATGGAAAAGCATGCAGATCCAAAGGAAAGATTTTGAAGTTCCATAAAATGCAATAATGACTAGATTCTAGAACAAGAATTGACATAATCCAGACTAAAAGAGCCAACTCAAAGATAATACTTTTAGATGGGCACAAAGAAACTCTAGGTCCACGGTGGAAAAGCACGCAGATCCAAAGGAAAGATTTTTAAGTTCCATAAAATGCAATAATGACTAGATTCTAGAACAAGAATTGACATGAATCATACTTTTTGCAAGAAATGCCTGCAGTTAATCTACAAATCAAGGTTCCTACAATATAGAAACTAGGTGACCAAAGAACTTTGCAGCTGACCCACACGAAATTTCACAAAATGGGTGCTTCTTTCCAAGCATTTTAAGTTTATTTTGCATGTTACCTTTTGCATTTCTCTTCTCTGTGTGGCATGTATAAATGCCATCACTATTTCAAATGTGATAGAGTGGTCTCCGGACCAATGTCAAGAATCAAGAGAAAACAAGGTGCTCTGGTAAATCTCATGTGTTGTAACACAATAAAATACATATTTAAGGCACATTTGGAATGGTCTCTCCATTCAACATTATAGCAGTGCGTCAATTTCAATGATGTTGAGAGCATATTCAGTTATATCCCAAAGAATCCTAGTCACTCAGGATAATTTATGAAACAACACAACGTGAAATATACTTTCTAACTGTAAATACTAGTTCCGGAACTACCTAATTCTCAGCTCTCTCATATATAGGAACCCAACACAAGAAATCTAAGGTGCAAAGAGTACTGGACATAGTGATAATATAAAAAGAAAGTGAATTCACCACCTTGAAACTAAACTAATTTCACCCACTTTCCACAGTTATAGGGACTTACAAAGTCAGATGCCAAAAGAAAAAGAACATTAGAAACCAATATCTCAAATCTTTAACTCCCTACACCATAAATCCTTCACAATACTCGATAACCAGAAATGAACACAACTAGATTACTACAAGAATGCAAACATTTACCAATCAAAGTAAAAGAAAGACCTAATATCAACCAATCAAACATATCCAATTTTTTCCTTCACACACACAAAACAAAGACTGCAGCATCACAAAGAACGCCTTTTCCAAATCCCGCAAACCCACACCTCCCACTTCGATGCCCAGCAAAAAACTCAACATACAAAATGTATCTTAATCATATAACCTCACACACAGAGTGAAATGACTCACAGGAAAACACAGAAGGATTGCTCTGGGACTTAAAGTTAACTGCAAAAGTGTCCGGCGAGCACTTGAATTGTGGCAACAAGCAAGACATCCTTCTCCTCTAAACTCGTTCACATACATATACTTACATATATACTTTCAAACTTCCGGTACATTTCATCAAGACAATCTTTTCCTTCTTCCCTTTATTTTCCTTTGAAGAGCTTTCTGCATCAATGAAGCAGGAATATTAGCTCAAAAATTGTGTTTAGTCGGATAAAGAGAGAGCAAATGGATACAAAAAAGTTGGAGAAGCCACTGCAAATACTAGTATGTGTTCTGGAGGGGCAGAGAGATGGAATGGCAGAAAGGGATAAATAAAAGGATAAGAGAATTAGCAGTTACTCTGGAAATGAGGAGGAGAGGAAGACAAGCAGGCTTAGGTTCCATTCCTCTCTCTCTCTCTCTCTCTCTCTCTCTCTCTTGTTATTTGAGATGTGGGCTTTTGTTGGATCTCAACTTTGGGCTCTCTATTTTGGGCTGGCCCATCAAGTGTTATGGACTCCCCCATTCCGTCCCTTTTTACTTCGTTCAAGTTCAACTAAGACATATAATTTTTTTTTTTTTTCGAAAATAAAATTAAAATATATATAAGCCGGTCCTTCCTCCACCTCCTTCCCTCCCTCTCAGTCTCAGTCACTCCGTCTCCGTCAATTTCTAGTTTCAGCTCTTCTCCGTGAGCTTCTCAGCTTTTCAAACCCAACAAAAAGCCAATGTCAACTCCGTCAGGGTTTTTCCGGGGCACTAGGGCGCTGTTCGCCGCCGCCAGGTCTGCCAGTCCTATTCCGAAAGCCGACATTTCTCCCTCCTCGAGCAAAAAGCCGGCGGGCACTGCTGCGGCGTCTTCGAAATCAGCAAAGTTATCCAAGGGAAAGAAGAATTTACCTTCAGGGATAATGAGGACGATTCCGGTATCAGCTACCCTCCAAAGCGTAGTGGGTGCCCCAGAAATTTCTCGTGTTGACGCTGTTAAGAAAATATGGGAGTATATCAAGTTCCACAATCTTCAGGTATTATTAACAGAACTTTTATATGGGTTTATTAAAATGATGGCCAAGCGTAAATGTAGAAAATGGATGTGTATGTGAAGATGCGATTAGGGTTTTCTTGATTGAAACAGAGAATTTGAGATTCCTTATGATAGTTATTAGGTTGGTTTCTTTTCTTTTTGTTGGCTATAGGAGACTTGCATATCGTCTTCAGCTAAGGGATGGGCGGGGGGATATGTTAAAAAATATGAAGGAAAAGTATGTACAAATTTATTTGTGTGTTGGAGTTTGAGTTGATGTATGTAAAACTGTGTCTATTGTGTGTGGTTCTGCTCTCTAGAGGTCTGTTCACTAAACCTACTTATTTAGTATAATTTGCGGGGGATTGGCTCTATTATGACCATTTGCTTATTTATTGTTGTTGTTGTTGTTTGTTTGATAATGTTGCCTGAACTAGTTTTTAGTTTAATCAGTGGAAAACCACGTAAAGCGTTTGCTCATAGAACACATTCTGGTTTTGCGTTTCTTTCTATACAAATTCTTATTATATACAGCTAATTAAAGATGTATGAATTTCTGAAAGGGTACTGCAATAGATATAACATATCACACCATATAAGCTTCATACTTTAACAAGAAATTAGCAACTTTACAGATTATCACATTCCTTACAAGTTTATTCTTGAAGTTTACTGTAATTTTCAGTTAAATTTCTAACCAGAAATGTAAGCCTGCGTCTAAACTTCTCTCCTCCCTTCCCATTGTTCCAAATTCCAAGAACCATATAGACCTAAGATCTTAGAAACAGAAAGGGTAACAAAAGAGAGAAGATGTAGGGAAAGATAAGCATATCAACATGATACATGCAGAGCTAAGAAGAGGTTAGGCTCTGAAAAATCTCATCTGTGGCTAACAGTTGTATGTAAAAGAATTATGTCATGAGTGTTATACTGTCCCAACACATTGTTATTGTTCTTTTTATTGTGGTTCATGATTTCTAAGAGCATATTTGGAATTTTTATATTGAACAAGTAAAGTTTTTCTTTCTTAGTTTCTTCCTTGAGGTGTCATGAACTGTATTTTTGGCAGTGTCTTGAGTGCTAATATGTTGTATTTGAATAATACAAGCTGGAGAGTTGAGATTATGCTTCCTACCGTACAAAGTTGACTTTATTGCATTTGACAGACAAGGATAATAACTTGCAAGCTTGATTTAATCTGAACATAGAAACTTTTTCTTGTTCTATGAACTCCAACTTATAGACAAGGCATGGGAACAAGATTTGCATGAAACACTTAAAACTTGCCCATCGTCAGATGCTTATGCTGCAGAAATTCTTGATGTAGTCAGCCAAACAGTTCAAAGTTGAAACTGGCACTCGCTGTACTTCATTAACCTCCTGTAGACACTACTGAGTGAATGTCCACTCGGCAACCTTGTGTAGAGTTTTCACCTATGCTCAGGACGCTTGTCAGTTATGGGGAGAGAGAAAGCCTTTTAGAATACATTGCTACTGTACTTTTAACATCTTTATTTTAAAGATGATGCATGTGGCCCTGTTGAGAAGAACATGCTTGTTGCCATCTGCTATTCTACCGCATCATATACAAAACACGTGAATGGGGTTTGGTATATGAGCTCAGCCTTCCTTACATATGATCTTTTGACATTTCCTTTTTGCTTATCCAATAAAGAGATACAAGTAAGAGGATGATGACCTTTGGAATCTCATCATCCATTTTTTCCATTAAGCTCTTTTACTTATTGAACTTCACTCATTGTTCAGTTGACTTGTGCCTCATTGTGAAGGTTGCTTCTTTATGTGGGCTCTGAAACATCAATCATTATGGCCCTAATTCGTTGACTGAGTTTCAAGTGTGGACTTGTTTTTGCTGATTGATGATTCTTGTTTATCCCTTATGCCTACAGTATTATTCCCTGTTGCACACTGTTAAAATAAGCATGCATAATTACAATTCACTTTTAGTTATGTTTCTTTCCAGTTGACTGATACCAGTGCTTGGATGTTTTTTGCCTGCAGAACCCCTCTGATAAGAGGGAGATCTTCTGTGATGCCAAGCTCAAGAAACTATTTAATGGGAAGGATAAAGTGGGGTTTCTAGAGATTGCCAAGCTGCTTTCTCCCCATTTTGTGAAGACTGACTAACTACTGATGGAGTATGCATCTTTCTATGTGGGTATTACTGTCCAACTCTTGTCAAGTAAGCGTTGAATGCTTTGTAAAACATTGTTAAGTTTGCACACAAGTTTGTAGGTACCCTATGTTTTTAGATTACCAGCAACTTAATGTTTTTAGCTTGACATCGTGTAACAAACAGGTAGGATCATTTGATGTGTCTATAACATTTGTTTCGTGTTTCATTTTTGTTTTCTCTCTCTCTCTCTCTCTCACAATTAACGAGTATTTGGAAGGATGCATCGAGGGCAACATTTTCTCGATTCATTCTCCCATTCATCCTACATTTTTGGGGTAATTCTGCAGAGACACAAGTCAACTGATGCCCAATTCCAAGAATTTCGCATCTTTGCCCTGTTGACTGCTATAGTGCCACTAGTTGTAAAGGCAATCAGTTCAGAAAAAACTAATGAATTTGCTCGATTTTGGTTACTAGTTAGAACCAAGGCAAACATCAAAACATGATTACAAGATCATTTGCGTTATGTTCAAAGTTTCCCTTACAAAAATCAACATGCAGTATTGCTTCTTGCTGAGTGCCTAAAAGTGCAATTAGTTGAGAAGATGGTGTATCCATTGCTCAACGACTGCAGGAGAGCCATACCATGGTCTCGTTTCATCATCTGAGCCAATGGGCGAGTGGTACACTCCATCGAGGCTTATGTTGAGTGCACCTTCCAGATGTGCAGACATCTCTGGGACGACCCCATCTCCCCAAACATCTGCTTGGCCACAAACCTATGGCATTCTCCAAATGATTACACATTAACCAAAATATTGCATCCCTTTAGCAAGGTGTATGAATAGAGTACACGGGAAATGTCAGTACCAACACTGCTTACCTGCTTATATCCTTGACCAACAAAACGAGCTCGCAGGGTAGCAGATGCCGGTGCAGATGCATCAATGGCAGTCATTTCACCAACTGGTTGATTGATTTTAACCATGACTGCAGAATCATTGTCGTTGCTCGATCCAAGTAAACGAGCCCCTTGTAAGTACCTATCATATGAACCAATTCTCAGTTTTTCTAGTTTTGGAAGATTCTTGGGCAATTACTTTCTATTCTCTGTCCTAATTGAAAATTTGAATGAAGAATCACATTCGCAGTTCCTTATTTTATGGCTCATGCATATCACAAACCAATATTCCTTCTTGTGAAAACAAACTTATACACGCTCTAAATAGATTGACCTATTGAGCGTCAACCTCAAAACTCTTCAGCACAAAGAGCATCAAATTCTTGCAACATATGGTACGCATAATTCTGTAAGAAAGCACTTTTTACCAGGATTTTCATTATACCTCCCTGCAATACACGCATATCTTAGTTCCGGGGTGTAGACAGCTTTAGCACAATGCTTTTCAACATAATCCAAGAGGCCCCTAGTTTGGTCTATTACTCCTGATACGCCTTTAGGTGGTGCGCTGCCATACAGGAAAACCTTTATCAAAGGCTAAGAGAAACCTCACAAACAATGACTTGAACCAAGTATATTTTGAATCGCAAGAAGTGATGCTGAAAAAGAGTGCATACAGGTGTGGTGTTCCTAATGTCAACAATAGGGAAACATCAGATAGGCCGAATTCTTGCAAGTAGACACGGGCCAGCCATCCTCCTGCCGAGTGCCCAATCAAAGATAAAGTTGAACCTACAGTGAAAAACGGCTTGATTATGGATCTACAGGGTCATGTTAACCCAAAAAGTCCACTGATCAACTGTAGTTCCAATCTAATAGAAGTACGGAGTTATGGTTGATCTATAACATTTCCTGCTAGATGCAAAGGATTACTTGAGTTTATCATAGTTCCAGTTTTTACATAAGAAACCAAGTTTAACAAAGTGCACAATGTCTTCAACCAGATTCTACACGACCGCACCTCACCAACCAAACATGCTGTTATGAAAATTGCAAGAAAGATCAAAGAACCTTGAGCCAATTCTTTTGCCTCCTTGACAGCTTCTTCCACCCTCTCGAGATACCTGTCATAAAATTAAGGAAAAAAAAAAGGATATAAATATTTTTAAACAATGAGAAGATGTATGAAAGTGCAGAGTAAGATTCTTACCAATCAAGAACAGGTCGAGGACGGAGAGTGCCTCGCCAATAATTTGCATCCAGCAAGCCAGCAGCATTTCTCAGCCAATCAATTCTGGAGACCTTGGCAATCACAGCGGGCACCCCATAATCCTTCAAGATTAAGGCTAATTTTTGGTAGTCATTCGTATTATTCCCCAATCCCTGCAAGAAACACAAACAGAAAACATAAATTAGGACGAAGGCTGCAAAAACAGAGAGCCCACCGATTGCATTTTCAAACAATCCAAGAAATTAAGAATGCAGTGAACAATGGCAGGGGGGCTCGCGGGATTAACTGGAAGAATGACGGCGGGGCGGTAGGTGGTGGAAGTGGAAGTGGAGGATGGGGAAGAAATACAGTCACTCTGAGAGAGAGTCGAACTGCAACGGCAGCCGCAGCGCCTTGAGGATACAGAGTATTTGACTTGTGATGGTGGTGGCGGGAGTGGCGGCGAAGCCAAAGCCACGGCCATCTTCTTCCACCGCCGACCAATAACACGATGGGTGTTAGTTAAGTCGTTTGTGGTGGTTAATGAGCAGTAAATTTTTCACTAGATATATATTTTGCCACGTTTTATTGATAATGCGAGTTTGACGACAGAAATTGTTGAAAGTTATTTCTTTTCTTTTATTTTTGGATAAGTAATTATTGAAATCATTGAGAAAGAAGAGAAGTAAAAATGATAGTTTCATTTCTCTGATTGCAGTGGCCTTGCCAATTGACAACCGACAACGTTAACTCTGACAGGACGGACGGGCTCATATCCTGGAAATGGCTCTTTGCAAGAAGGACTATTTTGTATTGTTCAACGATTTTTTTTATTTTTTTTTCCTTCTCTTTTGATGGGAGTATTGTCTTTTGATGGGATGGGAGTATCGTTTAGAAAATACGTATATGGTATTCCATCATTTGCCGCTTAGTTGTGTTTTCTTTCAATTTTTATTTATTGATTTTTATATGAAAACAATAATATATTTGGAGGATTTGTTTGAATTGAATACTATAGGTAAAGGGAAAAAACCTCCTCTCTGGTTTCTCTCCCGTAGCCCACTGTGAGAGTCACCAACAGTTTCTGCCGGCCCTCGGGGCCTCACCTCCGTCGGCCTGCGTCCCAACGGTGGTCCGGCTTTCTCCTTGTGGTCTTTCTTTTTGTTGTTTCTTCGGATGTTCTTTGTTGTCCTCCTGTTGTTCTTGTTTTCCCTTGTCTTCTTCTTTCTTCTCCTTCTTTGTGCTCTCTCACCTTCGTCCAGCCACCCTCATCATGACTCTTTTTCTTCTTTCCTTTTTGTTTGTTGTTTTGGTCTGGTAGCTATTGTTATATTTTCAAATCTGAAATTTTGGAGCCCTCATTTCTTTTGTTTAGATCTAAATCTGAAATTTCCTTTTGCTGATCTATTTGGTGTGCGGTTTTGCAGGTTGAGGTGGTTCAATTCCTCCGGTACCAAGATTGAAGTGAAAACTCTAATTAAGGGCCTATTTCAAAGTCCTTTTCGTTTGGAAATGGCTTTGAATCATCAAGCTATTCTCTTATCTTCGGATAGAGAATCCAAGGAAGACTCAAGACTCCTTATGTCGGTAGTCATGGCGTTTTTTAACTCCCTTGTTCTTCCATTTTTTTTATGTATTACTATTTTTGCTTCCTTTTTAGTGTTTTCATTGCCTGTGCCACCATTGTTGCTGTGTTATCGTTCTTTTGTTTGCTGCCTTGTAATGTTGCTTTCTTTTGAATAATATTTACCTTTATAAAAAAAAAAAGGAATAGTATAGGTAAACGGCTGAAAAATTATTAAATTTAAAATTTTTCTGCACCAAAGGACATGTATTTCGAAATATATAATATTTGAATTATTTTGAAATGGCTGTAGGTACTTTATATTAAACCAAATTTGATATCGATTGATGTGATAAAGATCCTAACTTTATAAGGATTTTGCTCTAAAAACAAGTTGCAAATAGGTCAAATATTATGAACGGTCGTGAGATTGTATTGCAATAAAGGGAGAGCTAAATGCTATAATATTATTGACATGGCATAACCTTAAATCTATTGACATCTCCCCTATTTATACTAGTATTCAAGATTGGGTGTGTTTGAGGTTTTTTTGTCTCCTTATAGTGCTAGTTCCCGTTTCGTTAGTAGGTAATAGGTACGATTGTGTGTACAACCATATTATGTGGTTGTCCGCTTGTATTATAAGAGGTGATGTCACATGGGATTAGCTACGATAATTGAGATGAGATCATACTGATACGATTGGCGATCTCAAATCTTGACACATGAATTATTAATCCGGCCTAAATAATTATGATCCTCTTATCGTTGTTGGGTCTAGGTGAAGAAGCCTATCATGGGATCCATGGGCCTAGACTTGGCTGTTGATTTGTAGGCTTGATATGGCTAAGCCCACATAGGTCGATTTCAAAATAACTAAAAATAAATGATCTTTTAAGTAAAAAGATAGATAAAGAGTGATTTTTAATTTTCAAATTGTGAAAATGTTTTTGAAGGCTTTGTAACTCGACACAGGGACGAGATCCTCTATTCCAAAATGATGTTTCATATCATATTCCATGTTTTAAATACATGCCACGTGTATTAAATATTTCCTTATAAGAATATTTAGTAATAAATGCAATACACGTGGTATGTATTTAAAGGCATGGAATAGGAGATGGAATACCGTTTGGAATAGGAGATCTTGTCCCCTCAACACAGGCCTTTCAGTCCAACTGTGACGGATTATCTCAACTTGCCACAATAAACTCAATTCAACCCATCCACGGGCTAACCAATCAATATTGTAAGGACTAGTTTGGATGGATTTTGGAGCATTCATGATTTTTTCTCACGTAAATAGCGTGACCTTTCATGTTTTTGAGCTAGTTTTTAATGTGTTTTGTTGCATAATAATTTTATCTAATCTCATTTCATTTGAAAAATTAGTATTTTCATAGAGTGAAAAGTATCCAGGGATTGAGGTCAGATTATTTATCCTAAATTTCAAGTTTGTAAGAGCAGAACGATCGATTTAATATGGGTTGAAATACCTGTTACAGCACCAACCAAATGTGTATAACTACTGATGAGCGAGCTTTATCAAATCATCTCTACCAAACCAAACTAAGCTTATAAGGTTGATGTCTTGTTCTCAATCTATAGTTAACTATTAAAATATGGGATAATTACTTTAGCACTCCCTAAGATTTAGACTTGAGGTATAGTATAATTATAGAAACATCTTATATAATTTAAAAAATTATAATAAGCACGCTCATTTATCGTAAGATTGATATGAAATCTACTAGTAATATTTCAACCTATTTGTTATATTTTTATGAAACCTAACTGTAATATGTAAGGGATGTTATTATTATTTCTCAAATCACAAGAAATATTTTTGTCGTTAAGTCATGATTCACGGGTATTAAAGTAATTATCCCTAAAATATAAATATATACGAGTAAATTTCAGATGAAGCATCCCAATAAGAATAACGTATCCCATTCATTAAAAAGAAAAAATAGACATTCAAAGGGGACGGAAATAAAGAACACTTTCCCAAAGGGTGTAGCAAAAGTAGAGAAAATATATAATCCGCTGACGAGAATTATCAACCACTTAGGTTGGATTTTATAGGCGTCGTTGGGGCGCCCAAAACTTACTCCAGACAACATTTTCCACGATTATGCAAATCTTAATAAAATATTAAGACTGTTATTGACTAGTACCAATATTGTAGACTTGCAGTGCCCCACATTTTGTATTATTTCATAGTTACATTTCAAACTATTTCGATCCATCTCTCCTTTGTGAAATTAGCAAGATTAGGCATGGACTTCTTGAAGCTAATCCTATGCCATTTCACTTAAAATTATGGATGAAAATGGATTGTTGTAGGAGGTCCAAATCAAATAAATATAGATTGAACATATCAAATTTTTCCTGTATGGTGGTTGGCTGTTCATGATCTAATTGTGCCTATTTTAGGTAATATCAACATTGTATTTATTTAATAATGAATTTAATACCAAATTATAGAGTTATAATACAACTAAATTTGAATGTTCACGAAACAAAAACGAGCAATGTTGTCATGTTCTATACTCCATTGCCCTTATTTATTTCCCATACTAATCCTATTGGTCACTAACTTATTTTTATAAGGTTCTTTTTATCATTTCGAGTCTATTTCAAACCTGACTTATATTAATATATGCAAGCAACGCATGCTAATAATCCCATATGAACAGTGTCTTCAGAAATAAGATATAAAAAACATATTTCCCCCGATAATTAGATGGAGATTGAACAATTCTTTTATTATTATTATTATTACTAATATTATTCTTTTGCGTTATAATTACTTGTGGTTAGTTGCTCCAACATTTCCATGCACGGGCTTTATCTCTACCACCAATTTCAAGGAAGACTCCGCGCGCCTATCTTATCTAAAAAATTAAATTAAATAAAAATATACACTGGACCAGCCATCACAAATAAGCAAACCATACGTGGCTATAACTTATTAAACCGAGATTACGTGCGACATCTTAACTAGTATTATATAATTGAAAACATTACTACGATATTATTATATTAATTATTAACAAACTTAAACGCTAAGAATGCTCATATAGACTCTTGTCTTTTATTTTCATACGTGAACTATTTAATTTCAAAAACAATACATGAACCATTTTCAAAGGAGGTTTAACTTTTAAGCCTTTTTTTATGCTTTTTTTTTTTAATGAAGGATTGCAATTGCTACTCAAAGATGTATTTTTTAAGCTCTTTTTATTTTAATATATGAAAAGAATTTTTTTTTGATAAAATTATCTAAAAGATGATATCTTTTTCAGTTTTCTATGTATTTAGTAGCACGACAATTTTCCCGAAAATAGAAATTTAATTCTTTTATTAAAATTAACAAGGATGGACCATCGAGTAAATTTTAGTGGAAACAACTTTAATTTAGATAAAAAGGATTTATTTACTTTTCGCTCATTTCCTCCGATGCCAAACAGAGCCTCCGGGAAATTATGTTGGAAGAACTTTATTTGACTGAAGAGTCCCACCCAATAAAGCGTACGCGTAGAGGGAACGCGTGTACCATAAAGGAAGATAAGCATATATATGATGCAACGTTAGGATCTCACCAGGAAATTTTTGTTTAATTTTCGTAGAGAAGAAATATATACTCGCAAATTCTGTCAGGTACATGAAATCTCTCTGTTGTTCCCTCGCATGCATATGTAAAATTCTTGATTGAATCTGTACTTTGATGTTTCATTTTTCCTTTAGAGGGTTTCTGCTTCTTGTGGCTTGAAGATATGATTTTTCATTTCACATGATGATGGTGGCGTTGGATTTTCTTGTTTTCTTGGATGGCTTTTGTTCTCAAAATTTGTCCGGTTATCTTTCTTGATGCATGTGTGCATGCATAAGCGTCTGATTTGGTGATGCCGTTTGCCTGTTGCTTTGATCATACCAATCATCAGTTCCCCTTTCTAGGTGCTTTTTGGGGAAGATCAATAGCAACAAGAGGATGCAGTTTCATCAATTTCTCTTTCTTTTTTGAGGCTTCCGCTTGTTTCTTCATTTGTGGTTATTTAATGTATTAAATTAGAACCTCTAATGGCTGATAACAATTTATTTGATAATTTTTTAATTGATAAATTCGGATAATGGCTCTCTACTTTATGATTTGTCTATGAATCCATGAACATATTATGATTAGAATAGAAAACCATATATAAGATCTTTGTTGAAACTGTCTGCAAATTTTTCCCTTTCCCTTTGTTGGGGAAGAAGAGAGGAATGGAGATGGGGCTTGAGCGTTTTGGATTAATATCGTTTGTCTGATTATAAGATATTTAAAAAGTGGCACTCAAGAATTTCTGATGGATTATAAGTCTATGAGAAAACAAAGACTAAAATATTGTTTCTTGTTGTAATTGCTAGTTCTTCTATGAAAGAATTATATGTTCCTTAGATCATTGAGTCTTCTGATGAATTTGTAACAGAAGAACACCAAGCATCCAAAAACATCCGTCATTAAAATAATGCTTTTGTAAATGCATTTTTAAATTTAGCGATAACATGTGCATGCCTGGGAAAGCAGTATTGATAAAGCGTTATTTTGCTGTCTTGAAACTTCTTGACGCTTGAACTATTGATCCATTTGTCACAGTGTTTGTGGTTTTGATTCAAGTTAAAGAAAGATGGGAGGTGGAAAGGACAATCATGACAACCAGGACAAAGGGTTTTTGTCTCATCTTGCAGCATATGCCGCTGGAGCCGGGCATTACCCTCCACATCAAGGAGGGTACCCTCCTCCAGGATATCCTCCACAGGGATATCCTCCCCAGGGATATCCCCCCCAGGGCTACTCTCACGGCTATCCTCCACAGGGATATCCTCCCCCAGGTGGATATCCACCAGCAGGTTACCCACCGGCGGCATATCCTCCCCCTCATGGATATCCTCCATCAGGTTATCCCGGTCCATCTCATTCAGGTATTTTCGGTTGATTGTTGAATCAGTTGCCAATTGTTGTTCCTTTCGATCTTCTTCATCTAATCATGAATTATCTTGTATTTTCATCTGCTTTCATCACGTGAGCTATTGCCTTAAATACATAGTAATCCTCTTCTATGGGAGTCAGTTATTATGATTTGAAGTTTACTAGCATATATAGTATAAACTATAAAATAAGAAGCAAGAGACGGATACATGGTTTGGCATTTCTTTTACGGTGTCTTGTTTGAGGAATTTGATGGATCCCTTGATTTGTCTTTCGTGAAATATAATTATGACGAGGGATACAAGGTTTTGTGCTCAGACCTGGAATGTGTGAGGCTGAGCTTGTTTGATTGTTAGCAACAACTTTGATTTTCTTGCCATGAGAGCTGATATATATAAAAACCAAGTTCTGTTGGAAGCTTGCCAGTACCTTAAGTGTATGCTAAGAGCGGGTCTTTACTCAAGGAACATACTAGTGGATTTGCATTTTTGTGGATTGAAAAGATTTGTCGTGATTTGAACAAAACAAAATAGTTGTTTTTTAATCACACCTTCTCTGTCGTAGGCTAGCTTCAAGTTCTCTAGCACCCATCAGTGTCACCCCTCTCCAGTGTCTCCACTGGTTAAAGTCGCTACCTGAGGAATCTCGAGAGCATCACCTGATATATCACTAACTTTCCCTTCTATAGTTTACCTTTGGTTTTGCTATTTTGTTCACTCTTGATTTATGTACTTCTGATGATGTGTGAGAGAGACCGAGGATGTCAATATTAGAGAAGCATTTGTTTGGACAATATTGGAGAAGCGTTGATTTGGTGAGTCAGTGGGAGATGACAGTGAGCACGCTATTCTTCTTTATTCATTAAGGAGAGTTCATTTCCGGAGATTTCTTGGCATCGTGTTTGAATAGATAATTCCTAAATTTGTGAAGATATCATGTTGAATGACTATATATATATATATATAAATCAGTTGTTGAATAAAATTACAACCTCACCCCACTCCCATTCCTTAAGGCACACTTGCAAGCACTATTCTCTTGTGTGGAAACCACAAGGACACTCCTTGATAGAGGAGGAATAAAATATTTTCAACGAAGATAAGAGTTTAGCTTTCTCTGTCACCTACAAGAACAAACCCGTATTTTATATATGTTAGAATTACATAGACTTCCCTTTTGTGTTTTGCGTTCTGTTCGTTATCGGGTTTCAGTAATCAGGAGTCTAGGAGAAATTTAATTAGAATGTTCTCTTAATGGAGTTCCCTAGTGATTTCATTGATCGATAAACTTATTGGTGTTACAATAAACAACTATCACAGGCCATGGAATGGGAGGACTCCTAGCAGGAGGTGCAGCGGCTGCTGCAGCTGCTTACGGGGCTCACCACTTGGCACATGGAGGGTACCATCACGGTGGATTTTATGGCCATCATGGAAAGTTTAAGCACGGGAAGTTCAAACATGGGAAGTTTGGCAAACGTTGGAAACACGGTATGTTCGGGAAGCATAAGTTCATGAGGTTCAAGAAATGGAAGTGATCCAACAGGGCCCTCGATTCTCTTAAATCCCGAGCATCTACTGCTGTTACTGTACTTTTTATTTACTGTTGCTGTTTTAGTTCTGTGCCGATGATTCTCATGCAATCTGGTGTTAAAACATAGCCTGTTGGAGTATGGTTTTGTATAGAGCTGATCATTAATCCCTGCATCTTTTATTAATCATTTTTTTTATATGTATATTTTGTGATTTTTAAAGGGTTGATAGATTTTATATATATGTTCATGACTTCCGGATATTCGGGCTCAAATTTTGCATCTATGACTTTGTCTCGATAGAAAGATGAGTCATTTTCACCCTTTTTACAATCCTGGACAAACTTATCAGTGACAATATCCTGGATTTGCGGAGCCACTTCGAAAATTTCATGTAGATGATGCAGCCAAAAGCCGGTTATAAGGGTTCTTTTCACATTTTTTATTATTTAAAAACTGGATATCATTAGTTTATCTATATCTTCTCAATGAAAATATCATTCATTTTCTCAAATTCCTCTCTACACCTACCCATTGTTCTATTTCAATCAAATTCAAATTTGATTTTAAAAAATATGTCTTTTTATGCATAAAAATTACAAATGTAACAACTTCTGATCCCTATATCTATTCTATTCAACATTTAAAAAAAAAATTATGTAAATATATTTTTATTTTCACATAAAAACACAACCAATGAGGCCCTTTGTTTTTCAAACAATGGTCGTTGGTAGTTCAGTTAGATCAATCCATTCTTGATTTACGGGGACGATATAATATTTTAACTTTTCACTTAAAAATTTAAGATTATAGACTATGATCATTGTATTGATCGAGCACAGTTTGGATCCTTTAATCATATACACATGCCAGGCATATGAAATATTTTTTTTATAAAAATATTTAATTATAAATTTAATATATTTCATATGTGCATATTTATATAATAAAAAAATAAGATATGAAACATCCTCTCATTCGAGCCATCCATCTTTAGAGGCTTATCAGAATGATCCTTTTACATCTATGTGAATGATTTGATTATGTACCGAACCCAAGAATCAACATCACAATCACAATTGCATCATTTATTGCATCTGCCCAAATTTTATTTCGAGCTGCCGCTTTCCAAATTTTTGTGGTATTTCAAATTAGTCCATTTATGTTCTTATATCTTGCATTGCATGTGGTGTTGTCTCTTCATTGTCTTGCTTAGTTTCCCTTTAAAGATGAAGTAGTACATATGGCACCAAAATATGTGCGCAAGTTGTTTCTTTTTCTGACGTAGATAGATTTTTCTATTCCAAAATAGTGTTAGAAATAAATTGTTTTTGATTGGTTTTTGTGGTTCATAAACAAGGTTATGATGGGAATGTCGATTGCCGACATGTTGACTAAATTAATCAACTTAATTGCCTCATGAGATAATCAAAGTTTCCTGCAATATTAATTCCAATATATGTTGCATTTTCTAGAATTATAATTAATCCAAATAATTGAAGGGATACTTTCTCTTGATGAGCGCACATTTAATTTTATTATCCATTTATTTTTTTGTGCGTTACATTGTGAGTCTCAATTTTGAATTTAGATCGTTAAGGTAGTTGTCTTGAAGTGACGCGTCCTAACGTTGTGAGCATCTTACATTTTTCTTTTTAAACCTATCTATTTCCAAGTAATCAACTCGAATTGTGGATTAGATTGAATTTTAGGAGCGTCTTCTGAATCCTTACCACATCAAGAACCTTTCCCATTCAAATCAATATGTTTACTATTTTTATATACATCATATTCGTTATACGAATATATGTCAAGTGTATTACATTTACGATCTTGTATTTTTATAAAAAAAAATACGTTTTACACTTGGTCTATATTTTTTACATGCAATAAGAGATGAAATACTATTTTTTGATAGAGAATGCATCATTTGCGCTAGTTCATGCATCACATTTTAACCATACATTAATTGACAGGATTAAAGCCAATTATCCATATTTTCTTCTGTTTATTTTTCTAGACGTCAACATAATAAGGTGAATCAAGCATGAAAAGGACGTGAATAACACTCCAGATACACTATTTCAATTCGTGTTTCATCTCCTATTTCATTGCATGGACGCCTACCAAGGATATGTTATTTACAATCCTATATTTTTATAAGGAAGGATTTAATGCACTTGGCATGAATTAAGACAAGAAATATGAGATAAGACACCATTTTAAATAAATGATCTTTTCCGAGCAAATAACAAGGATTGTTAACTATATATCCTTCAACTGAAAATATGTGGTTTGAAATAGTTATTATTGACATCTTACGAGAGTACATTGGCGTGTTTAAAAGGAAACTCTACCAAGTCTAATATTTCGCGGCTCTTAGGTAGCACAAGTTGTTAGGACAAGAAATATGAGATAAGATACTATTTTAAATAGATGATCCTTTCCGAGCGAATAACAAGGACTGTTAACTATGTACCCTTCAACTGAAAATATGTGGTTTGAATTAGTTATTATTGACATCTTATAAGGGTACATTGACGTGCTTAAAAGGAAACTCTAAGAGGGTGTTTGGCTAAGCTTATTTAAAAGATCTTATAAGCTCCTACATCTTATAAGATGTTTTTAGAACTTATAAGATGTTGGATCTTATTTTAAAAATAAGTTGTTAAAGTGTTTGAATAAAATAAGACCTTTTAGCTTATAAGATGTTAGTAATGACAATATTGTAATTAAAATAGTTAAAAAATAAAGGTAGATGCTAATATCTTAAAATAAGTTAGGAGCTCCTTACTTCTCTAAAAAGAGTTTATAAGCTCCTAATATCTTATTTTTTGAGTTAATAAGATCTTTTTTAAAAATTTTTACCAAACACTTCATGACATCTTATAAGCTCTTAAACATCTTATAAGATGTTTTTAAGAGCTTATAAGCTCACCCAAACACCCTCTAAGTCTCTAACATTTCGAGCCTCTTAGGCAGCACAAGTTGTGAAAAATACACATTCATTACAAGCCAGCAGTGCACGTCAAATGCCCACTACTTAATTGGGATCTTAAACATTAAAGAAATTGAGTCCCCACAAATAAATTAGCTGCGTCTTATAATGTCTGGGGATTGCCTCATATTCTATTCAGGACCACTGTAATATTGTTTCTTGTGAAAAAAAAGAAAAAAAAATCCAGAAATGTTTCCCACAGGAAGAAAATTAATGCAGCAGATCAGTAGGGGATTATGAGAAGGCATGTTGCATGTTTTGACTGGCATGGTACCTTAGATAAACATGTTTGATAATTTGTTATAGTTTTTGCTCACCAATGGAATGGACATACAATTCCATGTTGAACATGCTATGGTCATGACATTAAAGTCACGGCACCATAAATTTGAGAACCACGTTCCCTC
>JACFYI010003551.1:78000-118370 GCA_014898755.1 Handroanthus guayacan | reverse complement strand
GAAACGAATTCAAGGACTACATTCCAAATCCAACTATGTTTTCACTTTTCAGGAAACTTAACCTTTCCAAATCCTACTAAAATTCAAGAATTGTTTTCACCATATGTATGTCCTCTCCATTCTCACTTCTTTTTCATTCATTCACGGAGACGAGAAAGACGCACAGACATAGAAGCAATAAGTGTATAATCGCGATGAACAACGCTTTTTGGAGCCCTTATTCTTTTCAATTTCCTGCTAATTGGAACTATAATTCTTTCCAAAATCCTCCTTTTGTTTTCTACAACGCGGGTTATGTTTTCGTCAATGTCAATAATCCTTATCAAATTCCTGTTGGCTATTATCCTATTCCATCCTATCATCATAATCATGTTCACCATCCACATGACCCTTTTCACGCTACAGAAACTAATGATCGGTTGTTGAACAATCCAGACCAACCCGATCTGGATTTGATTCGGGCACAAGAAGAATACGAGTACGAGGATGAAGACTACGAGTATGAGGATGATGAAAGTTATGAGTACGACGACGACGATAATGAGTACCCTAGGGAGTACAATACTACGACTCTAGGAGAAGAAGATCAGTTAGTGGCATCGGATTTTCTTCGTCAGTATCGTTATTGGCGGAACTTTTTATCAACTTACGGCACTCTGCAGCAGAACATCATGAATTTTCGTGATGCTCATAGGTCGGAATTCTACTCAACTAATTTTCTCGATGGTCATTGGCCGGGATTCTACTCAACTCGCCATGATGGTCTGTCGGAAGACACCATTACGGGACGTCTGAAGACAAGATCGATTAATACGGCTACCGATGAAGATCATGAAATATTATGCGTGGTCTGTCAGGATTGTTTGTTTCAAGGAGAAGATAAGATTGCCACTCTCGAATGTGGTCACGAGTACCACGAAGGATGCATTAAGAACTGGTTGATGAGGAAGAATTCCTGCCCCCTCTGTAATGCTATAGGGATCCGACTGAACTCAGAAGAAAATATACATGTTCGTTTGTAGATCGCTGATTTTGGGATTCAATTTTGTAAGGAGTTATTTTGTACAAAGTTATATATAGAGGGTGTTTGGCATTGCTTTCGGTACCATCTTTTAGCTTCTAGCTACTGAAAAGTGATTTTGGAAGTATTTGGTAAAACAAATTCTGTTTTTGTAAAACTAATTTTAGGCTAAAATCAACCAAAATCTAAAAGCACCACTTGAGATATTTTTAGATTCTACCTTCTATTTTTCAGTTAAAAAAAATTATAAAAATAATTTATTACCTTTATTTTTATAATTTAAAATTTAAAAATATAATTATATATAAGGAAAATCACTTTTTTTGCAAACACCACCAATAACTTCCTAATAAATTTTAACTTTTAATTACAAATACTCTCAACTTTTACTATTTACTTTTATAACTAACTTTTCAACTTCTCCACCAGAAAATCACTTCTTTCTAAAGTAAAAATAATGCCAAACACCATCATAACTTTAGATAAAATACAATTTGGCCACTCCTAAAATTACAAAAGTGCACCTTGAAAATACAAAATCTGCTATCACTCAATAAAAATATTATATAATTATTAAAAAAATAAAATAAAAATAAAAATATTATATATTAATAATATATTTGATAAAATTAATAAAAATATTTATATTTTCGACAATTTGATCAGCCCTATCAATATTCCTAGCTCTCCTCTTAATGACTTGAACTTTAAGTTCAGATTTAGAAACAAAAACTTGAATAAGATTAACCTAACCAACATTTGTCGATGATCCAGCAACATTGAATCTTATTATCATTTTAATGTGGTACTTTAATGTTTATAATAACATTTTATGCTAAGTACATAATAGGCATTATACTTTTGTTTCTAATAATCAAGACGCGCTTAATTATCTATTTTATATAGCTTGAGCGCCTTATATACTTATTTTGGTACTTATTAAATAAATGAACACAGAATAATAACAAACTTTCTTTTTCCAATTTTCTTTCTTATTCTTCTTTCTAATTTTATTCTCTTCATCGTGTCATTTTATACTTAAATTCAAGTAGAAATATTTCTATGATTACAAAAATGTACTACCATTTAGAAATATACAAATAAATTTACATTTTTAAGTTTATAAAGTAATAATTCAGCGCACTTATCGGGTGTGCCACCCATACAATATTTAATACATATTTTATCTGTTAATTTCTTTTTGCCCTGTCTAGCAAAGCTGTCAAAGGGATCATCATCCTTCCTTCACTTATACAATTGCAAAGCCAAAACGACCAAAATAAGGCCCTATTTGTTTCCCTAACCTGATAACACCAAACGTGGTGCACCATTTTTTACAGTAATACACACCAGAGAGCACAACAATTAATGAGACAAAATCCAAAACATTCTTCCCAGCATGAGCATTTACCAAAGCTGGGCCAAATTACAAACACAATTAGTTCAGCCAAAGAGACCCGACGACTAATGATAGCATACAAACATAAAGAGAGAGCAATCATGTGAATCAAACTGCAGTATACATGATTATGCATTGATGGAGACAACTTGGATCGTGAATTCATTCGACTTAGACAAATGGATCTAGTCAACATCTATAGGATTGTCTTTTGTACCATGAGTTTCGACTGCTGCTGCCAGTTCAGGAGGCAAATCTCCCCTCAGGATATGAACTTTGAACCTGATGTTTTCAGGGCTGCACTCCTTTAGTTCAAACACACAAGCATCTCCGGATTTCAGATTGTTATCGTTTACAAAATTCCTCCACCCCGTATCGAACCTTGGGGCCTTGCAGTTTCCTATGTAAGATAGGTTCCAGTTCTTACTGTTATATCTCAGAACTACTGGAACTGTGGCCTTAGGGAGCTCACGAACAATTCTGGCTGGGAGTTGCTGAAAGAAACAAAGCAAAGACTTCGGTTAAGTTAAAGGGTGTTTGAGAGATCTTGTAAGATTTTTAAAAGCTTATAAGATGCCAAACGGTATTTGGTCTAACTTATTTTTAAGATCCTGACATACTCCTCAAATTTTAACCGTCTTAATACAAAATCGTCATTACTAACATTTTAGCTCTAACATCTTATTTTATACAAACACTTTAGAAACTTATTTTTCAAATAAGATACAACATCTTACAAGCTCCAAAAACATCTTATTAGATGTTTTAATTAAGTATGGCCAAACTCCATCCAAATGTGAGATGAGTCATCCCACCAAATAGGTGGATGAAGAACAATTTAACTTCACAATATAAAAGACATGCTTAATTAAATAAAGTACTTGTGATATTATTTGTGCAAATAATTACACCCAGCATTTTATTATTTCACTTACACGCCCATAAACGTCTTAGGATAAAAATAGGAAATCGTTCTCAGGATGTATCTTTGCTATGCATAAAATTCCCTCACAAATACTAATATGATAACTCTGGTGTTCCATGGTTAAGAAGGTAAGCAACATAATCGACTTACAAAAGACACAACACAAGAAGTGATGATGTGATAATTAGATAGTCATTCGCATCGTTCCGAGAGTTTTTCTACAAGAAAGAAAGGTTCCTGTTTTTAACTAATAAGACGAACAGAAACATCAATGGAAATGAAGTAATTACCAATTGATAGCTCGGGTGGACATGTGTTTTTGCTAAAACCATATCGAAAAATGTATCCGATGTGAGATACCGAATGCTGTCCTCATCTGATTCAGCTGCTTCAGACTTCTCCGCAAGTTTAGAATTCTGCTGGTCCCTAACTCCACGTTCTACAGATTGCTGCAGCAGCGGCTCCATGTGGGGAGTTTCTTTGTTTACAGGAGCATATGGCCCTGAAAAGGCCTAAAGACATTCTCAAGGTAATAAATATCTTGAATTTGAAAATACAAGAAGCATCTGTGGATAAGATCATCACATGTAACACAATGTTGACTATCAACTCTGTCATAAGTGAACTGTGCTGTTAGAAAATAATTCGGTGTAAAATATGCTCAGGGCTTGCCCTCAAGGTCCATATTTGACGTGAGATATCAAGTACCATCATCAACTAGCATCCCTGAAACAGATTTAGTATAGCCAGGGTACTATAGATTATGGAAATGCTGCACAGGGATATTAAAGTTAGGTTTTTGGATTATCATTTGTAAACATGAATGTGGTTAACGGAGCAAGAATAATCAATTATGTCAAAAGTTTGAATTTTTGAATAAATATCGTTTCCATGCAAGGTAAACATGCAAACGGGCTTAAAAGAAAATCTTTAAGATTTCTTCCATCAGCATACTTACTTACGATCATATACAAAAAGCATAGATGTGTCTTTAGTTCTTCAATTGAACTTGCACCTCACATTGGTTGAATTCCATCCTAATTACACCTTTCATTCTATTTTATTGCTACTTCATGTCTGGTTTTTCCAAATTTCTTCCTTTGCAGACAACTCAAATCCCTAACTCAAGTTCCTCTGATCTGAATATACCTCTTATTAAGTCAAGAAGGTGAATGCATTGCCGCAAAATGCCAAATAACTGTATAAATGTCACAATCCCAAAAATAAGACAGGTGATATAGTAAATATCATATAGAATAATGTCGACCATGCTCTATTGTTTCCTTTTTGAAGGTCGTCGACATCAAAAGGAGAATCGTAACTAGTTTAGAAACAATGTACCTTAAAATCAGAAAAAGGATTCAATTCTTCATACATGCATCTTTAAATGAGAGAAAATCCATCAAATGTGAATAATAACTATCTACGATACATGACGGAAATAGTTCAGAAAAAACACGAGTCCCCAGAATTGCTAGATGATAGAGGTACCCACAGATCAATGCAGGTAAACCCGCGATGGAGATTCTCATGCTCTCTGAGATGCTAATGATTAATAAATTACCCCAGCATGGATTATTGCACTCATCAAGTGAGATTATTATAGAGGTCACCATTTCTTTACCCTAAGAAATTGCATTATCTCACAAATCATCCCATGAACGTAAATCCACGACCAATCTGTTCACAGGCATATGGTACAAAAGTTCTAGCGTAGAACAAGTACCTTGTCCTGACTCCTGAGTAAAAATAGGCATACGAACACATGTATACTCTTTAATAAAACATCATCCCCATTTGGTTTTCATATAATCTTCCTAAAAATATGCTTACTATAACGTATCTAAATCTCATAACTACAACCTATGCATATAAAGTAGTACATCTGATCACTCACGGCCTACGGCTACGGACAACCCCCAACTACAACTTCATAGTTCTACAATCATTCACACACATACATCGATCATACTCTGATTATTAGCCAAATCAAGGGTGCATTGATAAGATTAAATTTTCTCATAAAAGTTAAAACACAGGAAAACACTGACAATGAAGACAAACCCGACGCTGTACATAAAGCAGTACATGGATTTGGCCGAAATTCTATGTACTTATACACCGAAAAAAAAAATTATAAAATTTCAACTCAAGAACTAAAGAGGATACAAATGGACAACGAACAGAGAACGAAGACTAAACAAACTCCGAAAACAAAAGACAAAAGTCAGAAAGCAACGACGATTTTTTTAATATCTTTTTGGATATATGATTAACATTATAAAACAAGAGGGAAAGACAAAGGGCGAAATCAAGAAAGTAGAGCCCAGATAGATACCTCCTTCTTGACAGTAACGTGTCGACGATCAGCTTGCAAAGGGTCCGACATTTTGGAGCTGGCCTGTTACAATCGCGTTATTTTCTGAGTTGTAAATAAGCCAGACTTGACAAAGAACGACTCTGTATATAGGGGACTGCACAACCTTGAGTTGAACTGTACAAATTCCCAGGAAAAAAAAAAAAACCCGAAAAGAAAACGAAAAGGAGGCAAATAAAAAGAAAGAAACGTACAATAAAGTTACAGAATTAGATAAAAAGAAAAGAAAAAGTGGAAATAGAAAATTGTAAATTTACTCCCCAAAGGTTACTGTAATTTTGATACTAAAAATTTAAATAGGTGTCATATCATTAGGAAAAAAAATATATGGCATAAATGACAAAACAATAAGTGATAATAAAAAAAATTGTTACTATTTTACATATGAAGCGACAAAAAGTCAAATTAGTTTAAAGTTTTTAAAGTAAGTATATAGCATAAATGACATAACAACAAGTGATAATAAAAAAAAAAAATTGTTACTATTTTACATATGAAGCGACAAAATGTCAAATTAATATAAAGTTTTTAAAGTAAGTATGATCAAGCTCAGGTTTGACATTATAAATTTGTATATGGCAACGTCCCTCTAAAATTGCCATTCCATAAACTAGAAGAAATATTATGAGATGGGAAAGTCATGTGTAGAGTTTGTGACTATTAATTCTCCTTCAATACAATTTATATTTCGAAAATCGTAATTATTTTTTCAATTTTTCTTTCTTGACTAAAACTTACTCCATTTTGGCAAATAATCTATAATTTTTAATGAAAATTTTAGTTCTTATTAGATGTTGGTATATATCTACTCTATGTCATAATTATAAATTGATTAAGAAACTATTAATACAACGCTTACATAAATAGAATATCAATAACTAACCAAAAAAAAATGGAAAAAAAATATGAAATCTAACGGAGCTACTATACAATAGAACTATTCAATAGAAAAAAGACTTATACACACTGAGTGGGATTCAGACTAAATAAATTCATAGTCTCATAGTTATGAGATTTCTCCCTTATCAATTAGCTTAAAACTCTTCGGCATGTTTACTTTGTTAATACTATTAAATCAAATTCGGAATGATGAATGAAAATGACCAAAATAACTCCTTCACTAGTCAAGCAACAACAAGTGCATATATATTCTTCGTACGTAGATCGGAAAAACCACTTTTCTTTTTCTTCATTTGATAAATGAACATCTGAACTAGAATCCTCAATGTGCTAGCAATTCATGTAAATCAACCAGTATATGCCTTTGCATTGATCTCAACTTAATTGGATCCCACATTGAACCCAATCTTGGCCATTTAGAATTCTTTATTCCAAAATACTATTTCTTATCATGATTTTTACGTTAAATGCATAATAAATATATTAAATACTTTCTTACAAAAACATAAAATTGTATAAAAGATGAAATATGAATTGATATAGAAGATTCAAGACAAACATTGGGCTGCTTCATGTAAGACAGGTTCCAATTCTTGCGATTATATCAGAGAAATACCAGATGGCTTGAGGAATTAAAATAGTCAAAAATTAAATGGTTGCAAATTATATAATGTAATTATAATTATAACTTTTATCTAGCATTTTAGGATTTTGAGTTAAGAATAAAGCATTGTAAACATATAATATGATCATTGGAATAAAAAAAATAATTTTGTCCTCATAAATGGAGAATATAATTAAAAAAAATAAAGTAATTGAATCATTAATAATTAAAGAGCGTAGAATACGATGCTTAGTAAATAAAGTATGGAGTAAAAAAATCATTCGCTTTTTAATAAGGCAATAAAGGTTACCATTTGTTAAGGCGTGAGCCATGATGTCCCTATCAACAATCACCATCAATCTCTTTTTCTATTTCCTGGCTTAGTTTATCTTATTGCAGTGGAACCCATTAATTTCCAATCACTTTCCCGGTTGAAAAGTACATAAAATTCTTTTTCTTTGTTTGTTTCAAATGCCATTTAAATAACTTATTATTCCTCAAAAAAAAAAAAAAATTAATAATAATAATAATAATAACTTGTTATATTCTCATGAAAGCTCATTCATTTATCATATTTATTTAGTCCTCATGACCTTACAGCCGCCGCTTAGAAGCCATGCTTTGGAATACGGCATTATTATTTATTCATTCTTCTCCAGAGCCTATCTTGTCTCATCCTTTATCAGTATACCAACATTTTCTCCAACAATACGCCCAGATCGCACAGCTTTAAGCCGGTTCATTCTTGTCCAAGACCGAGTTTATCTCGTCCTTTCATGATTATTATATATCGAAATTGATTAGGGTAAATTATTTATAATCCATGTATTAGTTATTGCAAAGAAAAAGATAACTTTCTATATTTTGTGATAATATTAAGGGGGTGACATATATTTTATCTGAAATTTGCTTTATAAATACATAACTGGACTTACACGATGGTTTCTAATAAGCAAATATGCTTGATTATAATATATAAAAATAGTTGAATTGAAGTAATAATTGCAACGTAACCCACAAATTGAATCCATATTTCGTGTATGATTAAATTATACCAAGTACTATGTGATTGTGTTATGGCATAGCGAAGATATACTTTATTATATTATTTAAGACAACTGATGACTAGTCACTCTCAAAAGAAATTAGGCCCATCATATCAATACAAGAACGTAACTCTCACTTTCTAAGATGAATTAACTCCACACCAGTCTTCATGATTTACAGCTATCGTCTTCCAAAATACAATGACTAATTTCAATAGATAGCAATGCTACGAATTTTTTTTTTTTTTTTGAAACAATGCTACGAATTATTTAAACCAACGAACTCAGAGTATATTGGAACTCTCTTTAAAAGAAGATTTCAAGAAAGCTAAATGACAGAGAGAAGAATAATTGAAGAATGCAAAATGCTTGTAGAATTTTCTGATTGTGAAATAGCCTCGAAGGAGTCTATTTATATAGAGATGCTCAAAATGCACCGCAAGTGGTCGCCTCTGCATAATAACATCCCTTGAAATGCCAATAACACCTTCTAGATATATCTTTTCAACTTAACAGGTATGTCCAGAATTTTCCTCTTCTGTGGAGAGGCATTTCCTAAACTTTTTCAAGAGCCTCTTTTTTTTTTTTTTTTTCTTTTTAAAGAAATTTCAGCTCCAGAATTTTGTAGTGGCCAAAAGAAATTAATATTGGAGGAGAAATTAATTCCCAAATGAACCTGATTAATTTCTTGGATCCATCCATAATAAATAATTAGCCAAACCCAAAATTTAAATGAGTTTGGTTCAAAAAGTTTAGTCGTGGACCCGAGGGCCAAGCCCAATTCCTAATCCAAATCCAAAAAATCCAAGAAAATAACAGAAAAATCATCATTAAACAGAAAGAAAAAGGGAATAACAAAACAAATATTATACCCTTCTACAAAAAAATAAATAATGAATGAGCTTCTTATAAAAGATAGAAATAAAAAATAATAATTAATTTAGATATCTAGTAGGATGATTCTTTTCATGGAGTAGTTATGAAGCCATTTATTTAATTATTTATCATGTTTATTTAGTCCTCGAGCCCTCAATATATGTCTGTTAATTGGATCTTCATGGCATGTTATATCAATATATTTTTTATATTTATATATGAAAATCACGTGTAATTAATTAGAATTTATGCAGCTCAAAACTAACTCTCTCTCTCTCTCTCTCTCTATATATATATATATATATATTCATCAACAAAGATATACTTTTTTCCAAATATTAAGATAAATGGAGACCGACGGCAGCTCAAAAGCCTCGCTTTGGAAGGTAGCTTTATACATTTTTCTCCAAGCCTTAGTTTATCTCATCCTCTTTCGCTCTTCCAACGTTTTCTCCAACAAACCCAGATCGCCATCCAGACGTCGAGATTGATTGACTGTACTGCTTGATCAAATATTAGCTATGGGCTGGTAGTAACTTCTTTCTAATGGCGTCTTTGTTTCTTATTAATTTATTAAGGAAATGATTTCTTTTTTTTATTTTTTTATTTTTTTAGAGAGTGAGAGAGAGAGGATTAAGGGGATATGATTAGACATGGTTATATAAATTATTATGCTTAATTGTGTTGTAAGCGGCACTTAACCAATTGGGGTTTTGTGTTAAATTACATATTAAACAGGTGCTTAAAATTCCTTGAATTGAAGTCAATCTTTAGTTAATTTATCAAAAAAAAAAAAAGGTCAATCTTTGGTTGAATCCGCAGTTTTTTGTAGTGTATTATAGAGTATATGATGAGTCCTTGAATTAGTAATTCATACAATATAATATGCATATACATACACACATATATATATATACTAGAAGGGGTGCACCACCCGAGGCGCGGTGCCATGCCCATCGATTTCTATTTGATAGAAACACAGTATATTATTCTAAAAAATTATAGTGATTTAAAACATTATTATGAAACTATATATTTTGAAAATCGAAAGCAATCACAAAGAACAAAGCCTTTCATATTTTCGCACAATAGTACTGATTTCATTCCCAAACACTTTATTGAGTTCTTTTCAAAAATTATACTAATTTCAAGCATCCCAAAAACGTTACTCCATGCTCTGAAAATCCTCATTAAAAGCAAAACTCATAACAAGATAAAATATTTGTTGTCATGCCATTTTCTTGTCCAAAAGACAACAATCCACCTCTTTATGTGAGTTAGCGCCATTTTAATTCCAATAACAAAATTACTACGATAACAATCCCCATTAGGGAGTTAACGTAAAACTTAATGAAATTTGTGTAAAATTACAATTACATAAAAAAAAAAGGCATATTGGCCGAAATATTACAAATAGGCCCTTTAACAAGCTCTCTTAAGTTCTTCATAAGTTGAGCTAACGATAAGCAGGAGAGATAGTTAAAAAGCTTAAATTTCAGAAATAAACCCCAAAACACATGAAATATATAATCATCTCCCGTATTCAAGACACAAAGACAATAAAATGCAAGTTTGAGAAAACTAAGAAAAACGAATAAGAGAACCACATAAATCCACAAAAATCTTTAAATGCAAAATTTGAAAAATAGCAAAAAAGATAGAGATTACATAAAAAGGAAGCTACCTGAAAAACCAAACAAAGAATGCAAATAACAGAGTTCTAATAGGTTCTAAATAATCATATTTATAGTAATGCAATAGGACTTATCTGAAGAGACATGTAACACATGTTTTTTAACAAGAGTTTTAACTATTCTTTGAATAAAAAATAACTGAAGTATAACCAATAATGCTTATGTCTTAACAGTTTTATATTTATTTAATTATTATACAAATTATTCATAAGCGACATGAGAATCGAAAAAGCAAAAAAGCATGATGAGAGCTCTATTCTTCGAAGAATTGAACAAAAATCTAAAATTAGTAGCAACACTCATATACAGACCTTTTCATTTTTATTTTTCTTTATTTATTTATTTATTTATTTATTTTCCCTCTCTTGTGTTCTCATTTCTACAATGAAACCATTTTTGATGAGGGGTGTTTGCTTCCAGTTATTGATGCTACCTCCACATTGTGACTTGTTCTGTAGCATTTATCAGTTTTTGGCTGCCAACCAGCTAATGGGGTGGACCCCACTTCTTCTATTTTTTAACTGGCCCACACAAAATAAGAAACATTAAAAGACAAAGCACAAACAAGACAGCTAATGGTGCAACAGGATAAAGCGATCACAGGAATCGATGACGTCTTTTATGATGCAACGAATGCTTAAAAAATTGGAAAAATATCAGACACGCCCATGCACGCTGCCAAGTTACTGTTCATTCACGCTTCAGCCTTATATTAAAATCTACAATTAAAAAAGAATTAATCAGAAAAAGAAATGTAGTAGTGTGCCCGAGTACCCAACCCGTGAACGTTCCAAAACATACAAATAAATTTTGATGAGTTATAACTCTAAGGACATGTCAATTCCATACCAAAGACAACTCTAAGGACACGTCAATTCCATACCAAAGTGATCAGGTGACGAACTACATGAATAAACCTTAAAACAGTAGCATATAAAAATAAAATAGATAGCAAATATTCATGGGAATCAAACTGCACCTAGCATATATACTTGTTTGTGCATAACTGAAAACAACTTAGATCTGGATATATAATCAACCCATGGGACTTAGACAAATGAATCTAGTCGAGTTCTATAGGATTTTCTGGTGTTTTTCCACGACCATCAACTTTTGCCAGCAATTGAGGAGGCAAATCGCCCCTCAGAATATGAACTTTGAACCTGATCCTAGAACTGCTATTCTCCATAAGTTCAAAAACACAAGCATCTCCAATTTTCAGATTATTATCATCCACAAAATTCTTCCACTTAGAGTCGAACCTCGGGGCCGTACAATTTCCCATGTAGGTTAGGTTACAGTTCTTGTAATTATGTCTCAGAACTACTGGAACTGTACCTCGAGGAAGCTCGCGAACGATTCTGACAGGAATTGGCTGTAAGAAACGAATCACGTTGATTTAGGGGGTGTTTGTAAGAGTTTTTTGCATTTTTATTTGAGAATACAATGGAAAGAAAGTGATTATTTGTTTATAATAAAATAATTACCAACTGATAGGATGGTCTGACATGTGATTTTCCTAATACCACATCAAAAAATGGTTTTCCTGAGAGATAAGAAATGTCGTCTTCTTCATATTTCTCCTCCGAGCTTCTCCTTATCTTTGGGTTCTTGAGATTGCTGCAGTGGTTGCTCCATCTGATAAGGAATTTAATTTAGTAGTGCTACATATGTTTTGAAAATGATAAGAGAAAGGTACAGATGGAGTCACATTATTTGAAGAAAAAATTTTAAAAAATTCTTAACAGTTTCCTTAATTGAATTCAGATTCAAACATAGGGTTAATGATTATTAAATGATGAATACCATATGTTATATGGATTTGGTTCTCTAATTCAGCTTTAACGTCCTGTAATTGGATGGGACTTCCTAGTATTTACCCAATTTATTAACAGCAGTTTCCCCCCTTTTTTTTTTTCAATAAAATATATCTTGAAAGTTTGAAAAGTCCTGAAATGTTATTTAAAAATGAGCTCATTGCCTATGATTTTCAAGTTTACATGTAAATTAATGTTAACTTTGTAATTAATTAGTTTATTAATTTAAAATTAAAAATGCTCTTAATCTTATATTCAAAAATAGACTAGATCCTATTAGAGTTTATAAAATCATATTAATAGCTTGTTTTGAAAAGCTCTTTTTTTTTCTTTTTTTTTTTTAAATCTTGTCCTGGAAATGAAGCTTATAAACACTTTTCATTAAAAAAAATTACGAAACATTTTATTCTCTATAGAAATATCTAATCACTGTCATGTTATAAAATAATTTGAAAAGTTTAATTAATTCTATTTCTTTTCTTTGTTTTCTACTTTCCCTCTTATGTTTGATTCCTCCAATATTTCTTCTTTACCGACATTAAATTTCAATCCCAAATTAGTTTCTAGAATCCATGCATGCATCTTGACTTCCTATTAAGCAATGAGGTGAATACAAAACCCATAAATTGCCAAATAACTGAAATAAATGTCACAAGCCCAAAATTTAGCCCCAGGTAATACAGAAAAATTACGTATATAGAACAAGAGGATAAAATATTTATCATCCCTTATATTAATTTAAAACAAGCTATACTTCATACATATATATATATATATATATTTGATCCTGACATACCCCCATGTAAAATGCTAAACATATTCAATATATATTTTTTATAGATAATTCAAAAATTTAAAATATATCTTATGAGATAGTAATCTGAACTTTATGATATATCATATTAATGCCAAACATGAGGTTTTTAAAATTAAAAAAAAAATGTGAGGGAGTATTTTTTCTTTTGCAATAATACAGCCATATTAAAATATAGAGGATGACAATAAATCCATTGTGCCTTTATTGATTTCCTAAAAAGATAAAACAAATGTGAAAATCAAAATTAATTACAAACACGTAACTTTCAAATCAGAAGCCAGCATTCAATTGTTTTATATATACATGCATAAAAAATCTTTCTAATGAGGAAGGGAAAAGACACAAAAAATTAAAAAAGAAGAAGAAGACCATCAAATGCAAATAGTCTCAAGATTTTTCAAACAATGACAATAAAGAATGAAAAAAAAAGAGGGCGCTAGAAGCATGCATATATATATATATATATATATAAACCAATTTTCATGTAAAAATTAATAACTAACAAAACATTAAAAACGAAAATATACACAAATTAATCTCGTGGGAAAAGGAAAAAGCAAAAAAAGATTAAAGAAAAGAAAAAAGAAAAAGGTAGAGCCAGATGAATAACTCCTTAATTAAGAGAAGCAAGTGAAGAATCAGTTTGACAACGGTCGGACTCGGACATTTTAGAGTTAATATTACAATTGTATTAATATTGTCTGGAGGTGTAAATACGATGGAGTATGAGAACAAGTATTTATAGGGATATTTTGGTAAGTGAAAAGGAATGAAAAATAGTAATAATTTTGAATTCAATTTACTATACCTTATTTGGTGCTCCATATTCACGGGTGAACATATTAGATAGAAAAGTTGAAGGTAGAAAAAAAAAATAGGGAAGTGATACAACTATTCTTATATATGCATCCAAGATATACAAATAAATTTCAAAAAAGATAAAGCTCTTAAGACGTCAATTCGGTACTATAAACTGAAGTGACATTTCAATATATATATATATATATACATATATAACTACTTTTATAATAAGCATTCACGTACGACATACAAATAAATTTCAAAAAGATATAGTTTTAAAAACATGTCAATTCGATACCAACATAAGTGAGTACATTTCAATATATGTACATATATATATGTATATATATATATATGTATATATATATGTGGTGTGATTACTAGTAAAGTGAGCAATAAGAAAAAGCAACTAGACAAAAAAAACATAGCATGAGAGACTGACAATGTGAAAATTGTCACTGCAAATTTATGTAAAAAGAAACAAAAAAATTGTATCTATTCACGAAAAAAAAAAAATGATTTTAACAAACTTAATAGTGACAAAAATGTGGTTATATTGTGACTATCTTTGTCACTATTGAGTACAATTAATGTATAAGGATTACCTAGTGATAGTAAAATCACGTCACCAAACTATAATGACAATTTTTATTGTTACTAAATTGTTGTCACCACACATGTATCACTAATTGTTTATGATGACAATTTAAAACACACTACGTTTTATCACTATTAAGTTATACAGTGATAATACAAAAATTATTATCACTCATGTTAGATGTTTTTGTGGGGTAGGAAATACTCAATTTTGTAATCTACATATCTTTATGCATTCAAGTTATCAATAAATTCAATAGGATTATTTTTGTTTTCTTCAAGGGTTATGAATTTTTTTTTGTTAATCTGTATCACTTCTTTAATTATTAGTTTATTCTTCATTTGATAAATGAACTGAAATACATGAAGAAACCTCAAAAAAGCAGCACTAAACATAAAGAGAGCAATTCTAGAATCAAACATCATACATGTTTATGCATAACTGAAAACAATTTGAATCATCATGAGAGATCAGACAAATAAATCTAGTCAACTTGCATGGGATTATTTTCTGCTGCATGTCCACGACCATCAACTTTTGCCAGCAATTCAGGAGGTAAATCGCCTCTTAGGATATGAACTTTGAACCTTATGTTAGAACTGCTATTCTCCGTAAGTTCAAAAACACAGGCATCGCCAATTTTCAGATTATTATCATTCACAAAATTCTTCCACTTGGAGTCTAACCTTGGCGAACTACAGTTTCCCACGTAAGATAGGTTCCAGTTCTTGCAATTATATCTCAGAACTACTGGAACAGTGGCTTGAGGAAGCTCACGAACGATTCTGGCAGGAATTGGCTGTAAGAAATTAACCGTGATTTAGAGGGTATTTGTAGGAGCTTTTGCATCTTTGAAAAAGTAATAAGTTATAGAGGATAGGATAATTACCTAAACACCCCTAGATTTGGCATACTTACTGAAACATCTTTTGAGGTTTGAATAATTATCATTACATCCTCTATTACTAATTCAACATGATGCATAATTACAGTCACACCCCTAAGCTCGTGCATAATTATAGGGTTTACTTGTAATATTTTAGGATTTTCTAATGGTGTAATTGAAATTATCCATCGATTGAAGAAATTACAGCAGGGATTGTAACGGTAATTATTTAAACTTCGGGGGCTGTTTTGACAATTATGCCAAATCTTAGGGGGTGTTGAGATAATTATCCCAATAGAGAAAATTGTACTAAAAATTAAAACCTGCAAAATTGGGTGAAGGCTATTTTGGGTTTTTTCTGGAAAACTAAAAGCAAAAACATCACTTGCGAAACAATTAAAATAAGCTAAAAGTTGAAAAAATATTTTCTCGAAATTGTTACCGTCAAGCACTTCATCAAAAAAAAAGCACCTCATTTTACTTCAGATTATCAGAAAAGTTCCTTTCTTTCCTAGGAAAGAAAGATGAGTTCTTCTAGGTTAAAAAAAACAGTAGAATATGATGGAAAGAAAGTGTTTATAGTATATAATTACCAACTGGTAGGATGGGCTGACATGTAGCATTCCTAGTACGACATCAAAAAATGGTTTCCCAGAAAGGTAAGAAATGTCATCCTCTTCATATTTCTCCACCTCCTTCTCGTTGTCTTTGGGTTCTGAAGATTGCTGCAATGGTTGCTCCATCTGATCACAAATATTGTGATCAGCGATAATATTAATTATGTTTGAATTAAGGAATTTAGTGAGAAAAATGACAAGAAAAAGAGAAAGGTGCAAAAAAAAATTTAAAAACAGAAAGTTATATCATTTTAAGTGATTATTAGAGGATGAGAACCATATATTATATGGGTTCGGTTCTCCAGTTCAGCTTTAGCATAATTGGTTGGACTCCTTAATTAGTTTTCACTACAATTATTAAAAGGAAGTTTCCCTAATTTTTCTTTTTAAAAAATATATTTTTGGAAGTCTGCAAGATCCCAAAATATTATTTGGAAAATGAGCTCATTGCCTATGATTTTGAAGCTTATATGCTAATGTTAATTCTGTAATGGTGTATATTAATTTAAAATTAAAGAGGTTGCTATATAAATCTTATATAAAAATGTCAATTAGGATTCTCTTAGAGCTTATAAAATTATATTTTATATATCTTATTTTGAAAATCTCTTTCTTTTTAGAAGGTTACAAGCTCTTTTTTAAAAAAATTACAAAACAATTTATATCTATGCAAACATCTATAATTACTAATCAGTCATGTTATAAAATATTTTAAAGAGTTTCTTTTCTTTGTTCTACTTAATTTCCTCTTATGTTCGATTTTTCCTCTATTTCTTCTTTTGCAGACTCTAAATTTCAAATCCATAAGTTTCTGGAATCCATCTATAATTCTAACTAAGTCAATAAAGTAAATAAAATAACAAAAAGTGCCAAATAATTGTAATAAATGTCACAATCCAAAAAAATTATTAGATACAGGTGATATAGTAAAATTACTTATATAAAACAATATAGTATATAGAACATGAATTTTTTCATAAGAATTAATAACTAGGGAAACATTAAAAATGAAAAACATACACAAAGCTCTGGGGAAAAAGAGAAAATAAATAAATAAATAAATAAAAATATCAAAGAAAAATAGAGCCAGATACCTCCTTAAGAGAAACAAGTGGAGAATCAGCTTGAGAAGCGTCGGACATTTTAGAGCTGTTAAAACTTCTATATTTTCTGGAGGTATGAATAAGAAGAATTCTAAGAACAAGTATTTATAGGAATATGTTGGTAGGTGAAAAAGAATGAAAAAATAGCAATAATTTTGAATTCAATTTACTATACCATATTTGGTGTGTCGTATTCACGCTTGAATATATTAGACATTTGAATAATTAATGTATATCAACGGCTAATATTGACTAGATCCCAAATACTACCAACGGCTATATATTGTTTATGACGTGCGGATAAGATAGATTTTAATAAAAAGTATTTACATGAATATCTTGGTAAGTGAAAAGAAATGAAAAAATAGCAATAATTTTGGATTTCATTTACTATACTATATTTGGTGTGTCGTACTCACATGTGAATATATTACACATTTGAATAATTGACGTATACCACAAACGACTAGCATTGACTGGAGCACACAACGATACAAACGGCTAATTGCAGCCTCTAAGGTGTGAATAAGATAGATTTAAGAACAAGTACTTACAGGAATGAAAAGTAGTAATAATTTTGAATTCAAGTCACCCCTACCGTATTTGGCATCGTATTCACGTGTGAATATATTGGATATTTTGAACAATTAATGATGTAAGCATTAGTGGATTCTACTGCCCCAATTGCTAATATTGAGTTGAGCCTATTGCATACGTACCAATAGCTAAATATAATATATAGAAGTCAATATTAATTTAAAAAAGTATACAGGCAGAATTTAAACTGGAAACGTGAATTTTACCAAACTAACATGGAAGCAAGCTTTAAACGATTGGTACCAAAAAAAAAAAATTAAGGAAAAAAAGCTTTAAACTATTCTATAATAATATTGCATACTGTGTGATGTATTATTGCACTTCGATTTCGTCCAATTTGTAATTTGGTTACTTGACATAGGTCAATTTTAAGACCTCCAAACTAACATATCATGCATATAAAATTTATCACGCACAAATTATTATGTTGTTTATAATTTTAATTTCGAAATATTTTTTAAAAATGAAGTAAAATAATCAGGAAGGACATCGTACTACTAGAACTATTTGAACTTAATTGCCCTAATGTTGTTACTTTTACTTCTACGCTTTTCTTTAGCACATGGCCTTTTCATGTATATGATTTGCTCCCATCTTTCTGGTGTTGGTCAAAAGACCTGACTTTCACTTGAGATTCCTATTTGAATTTATTTCTCATCTCATATTTTATTATACAAATTTATATTAGGTACACAATACTTATAATCTTATATTTTTATAAGAAAATATTCATGACGTGAAATGTTATTTTAATTGAAATTGAGGATCCTAGATGACGAATTTCTGATGAAGCATCTCTTGCTTTACTTTGACCTCTTTGAGTGAATTCCTTTCTAGAAATAAATTAATTTTTCTCTTTTATCTTTTTATTTAACTGTTAATAAATATTGACTGAAATAAATCGCCATTTTTTTTTAATGAAATGGCACGATGTTTTGATTTATAGGTAAGGTGTAGTATTTGATCCCTATCCAACACCCCTACTACTCCCTATTAGACAGGCCTGCCCAAATACAAGCTTATTTAGTACTGGCCACAGGCCAGAACCTCATCTCATACAAAATTATTTTTTCTTGTCTCGAACTCAGGCCCATAAATTTTGAAACTTTGGGCCTAGCAAGCCAGGTTACACGATAAATTTTCACTAACTAAAACAATTTAAATATATAAAATACTACTAACTAACCCTTAAAAAAAAAAAAAAACCAAAGCAAACAATGAAAAAAAAACAAGAAAACAAAATACTTTGCCAACAGAATGTGTATAAAACGTATGTGCATTGATAAAGAATTAGGTAGAAACAAATATGATAGTAGAAACAGGTCCAAAAGGGCTATCCAACGTGGTCCTTGTGGTACTATCTGCGATTGGTTTACAAAATGTTTAAGAGATAATTACGTCAACATTCTTGAAAGTCCAAAATACTGATCAAAATATTGCAATTAGACTCTGAGAAGGTTTACTTATAATTTTACACAATTCCACTAAGTTTTTCATCAGTTAACTAAGGGTATAGGTGTTAGAATAATTATTCAAATTCTGAGGGAGTATTTTGATAATTATTTCAAATTTCAAGGATGTTAGATAATTACCCCAATGTTTAAGGCTCAAAAGTAGTAGAAAAATATATGTTGCGCAATACAGTTTAGGGGTCAATTAATAATTATTATTACAATAGACCCGCCACTAATTCCGCATAATTAATTCATAAATTGTTCAAGAAACAAATAGAAAAGGTTAGACTTTATTAATTAAGCTACAAAGGTGGGCAATTATCGAGGCATGATGGTATAATTCCTTGTCAACAATAATCATGCATCATCAAAGTCATTTTATACATTTTCCTATATTGAACCTGTATATGTATGCAGTGGACTTGAGGTAGAACCCATTTCAATGAATTTTATGCGTTGAAAAGTAAAAATCTAGAAAAATAAAATAATAATTTAAAAAAACTTAATAAATTCTCAAGAGACATTAAACAATTAAAAGATTCCACAAATAACAATCAGATGACGATGAAAAGAATAAACATAGAATTACTATATGATGAAATAATTTACTGAGTCAATGAAATTAGGGTTTTGTCCATTATTATATTTAATTGTTGTCTTAATTTGAACGCCTCATTTGAATTTACGAACTCCCAAGATGAAAATTCAAAGAATTACTTTTGTCCACAAAACAGTTTAGCTAGTTGAAGTTATAATTATTTCTGATTTTGTATCACGAAATATCAGTACTGTTAAAAAAAAAAAAAGGGAAATATTTAATTAATCATTTTGTTTTTATTTCCAAAAAAAGAAGGGTTGATAACATAATAATTATATTCATGCTGATATATAACATATTACTTAAAAGATCATGACTAAATGATACCTTCTCTTACATACATTTATATACTCAAAATATATATTGATTTGTCAAACTTGTGAACTTTCAAAATGTCTTAAGAAGCTCTTAGAATCATAAGCCAACTAGAATATGAAACGGGTCGACGTTAACGCTTTTTTAACAAAGACTCTACCCAATGAAATTATATTATTACAATCGGAAAAAAGGAGTCGAGAGATATTTTGACCAATATATGTCTGTCGAATGACTCTTCCAACAAAAGTTTTGATTATATATAAAACTTCTCGACAGATCTTTTCCTGTCAGAATTCGTGATAAAAGTCTAATTTTCTTGTATAATGCAATATATACAAGATGATTTTGTCTCATCTTCAGAAAAATTGTTGGAGTCCTAATTTGTTGTCGGTTTTTATTTATTTATCTTTTATTTACCATTTCTTCCCCAACAAACTGTATAATGAACTACGTACTTATAAAATATTGAAAAACAAACATAATTCCTTTAGTAAAATAAAATCTAAATCTTTATAGAGTACTTAATTAGGAAGCCATTTGTATATCTATTAGATGCTATGTATAAAGAAAAGGCAAAAGTAATTATTTTGGTTTGTAACTAAATGAATGGATAAAAATAACCCTATTTAAAAGGATAATTACAAAGTAATTGTAAAAGTAATGATAAAATATTTTTTAATTTTTTTGTTTTTGTTTTGCTATTTCATTTTTTTCTTCCGTTATAATTTTTTACAACTTTATTCCCTTTAATTTATCTTTCAATCATATTATTATACATAATGAATTCAAGGAAAAAAAATTAATAATTAAAAATTATTTATTATTATTAAAAGTAAATGAATATTTTTTATTTTATTAAAAAAAAAAAAAAAAGCGGCACATGCCTTGAGTGACAAGTATTATGTTTATTTGCTATCTATATATTTATATATTAAATAATAAAAAATATATCAAATTCACGTGTAATTTAGTAATTAAAATGGCGACTCTTGAGATTACATGCAGCCTTTATCCAGAAGCCTGGTCAAATAGGTATATTACATGCAGCCTTTATCCAGAAGCCTAGTCAAATAGGTCGGCTCAAAGCTCTCTCTCTCTCTCTCTCTATATATATATATATATATGTATGTATGTATGTATACATTGGCAATTAAATCCTATACAAAATCATCCAACTTCCGATCATTCTGTTTGATCCCTTTTTTCAAGCTCATATATATTCATCAACAAATTAATTAAAATTCAAACCAAATATTAATCAAGATCGATGGAGATCGAGAGCAGCAGCAGCTTAGGAATCACGCTATGGAAGGTGGCTTTATTCATTCTCGTACAAGCTCTAGTTTATCTCATCCTGTCTCAGTCTTCCAGTATTTTCTCCAACAAACCCAGATCGCAGAGCTTCAAGCCGGCTCGTTCTCTCAGCATCCGCCGTTGGGCCGCCGCTCTCGCAGATATTCCGGCCGGCGGAGAGTCGTCTCCGTCACCGTCGCCGTCGCCGTCGTCCAGGGGATTCTTCCGCTCCTTCAGTCGTAGAGATTGATTGATCAATATACACATGATATATCCTATATATATAGTTTTTTTTTCCCCTTTTTGTGTGTATTTTTGTATTATTTTTCTTTTCTTTAATTTGATTTATGGATTGATGGAGGAGCTCTTGCAGAAAGATAGAAAAGCTGAGAGTGAATCTGTAGAATTTAAATATTCTTTTGTTCTTTGATTCATGAACGTGTGCTGAAATTGCTTTGTGTGGAAACTAAAAATTCATATAATTACTGCATACTTAATTACCTCTAGAATTTCGTTTTTATGTTCACCAATTAATATGATTATCTCTATGAGTGAAGTGTTTAATAAATTAATTAAATTGTTTAGGGAATATTTTATTTTTGATAAACAATTCTATCTCTCTCTAACCCTATTTTATTGTTTCATTAATCTTGATTTATACGTTTTGAATGACGATTATTGAAAAAATCGAGGGGCCATATTCATTTTGCTGAATAATAATTGTTGGTCGTGCGTTGGAAATTAGTGGATTTGATTTGATTTGATTTTTTTTCTAGAGATTAAGTTTTACTTTAAATACTTTTTCATAAAAGTGTTTATTTAATTAAGGAATAATGAACCCCTGAGGTTTGGTTAATTATCATTACACCCCCTGAGGTTTGACCAGTTACTATTACACCCCTGAAAATTTTGAATATTACAATTAGACCCCATAGATAAGGGGGTGCAATTGTAATATATGTATAAGTTAAGAGAGTGTAGTTGTAATACACACATACATTCAGGGGGTGTAATTGTAATTATGCATTAACTGAATTGTACAGTAGGGGGTATAATGGTAATTAACCAAACCTCATGGGGTGTAATGGTAATTATAGCAAACCTCAGGGGGTGTAGAGGTAATTATCCCTTTAATTAATGGTGCAAGTGACATGGTACATTAATACTAATATAAATGCAATAGTATATTAGATATAAAATATAATATATAATTTGAAGGGGTTGTTTTTTTAAAATGTGTGAAATATATGTTGAGTTTTATGTTGAAAGCAGCCAAAAAAAAAAAGGATGTCAAAGATAAAACCAGAAATAATGAAAAAAGAAGTTTGGTGCATATGAGAGAAGTAACTATTTCCGAAAATAAGATCTTATTTAAGATTCTGCAGAAAATTTGAAAAAGCTATAAATATAGACCCACCATATTAAGTTCATGAATATAATAGTACAAAATTTTCCAATATTAGAAAAAGTAAAATTAATTTAAATGAATTAAAGCATTTGATAAACTTAACCCTACATATAGGCAAATGCGGATAGAAAGAGACTAACAATTATAAATTTAAAAACTCTATGACCCTTTCCTTTTGTATTCTTTCCTAATCACCACCATCGAAGTGGTTACATAATTAGCACTATTAAACGTTAATTAATTAGTAATTGTTATCAATATTATTATTATTATTATTGTCGTTGTTATTGTTACTATTGTTACAGAGGTATGAGGCTGCAATAATGCATGTTGAGTTGCAAGTTGCGATAGTTACTTGCATGAATGGAAATATGACATTGAAGTAATAGCCAACAAGGTGGTCCGGATGGGCTTATCTATTTTGCACGTCAATTCATTATGCGTGTAAGAATCAATTTCCAATTAAAAGAATGACCAATTGACCATAAATATTGCAACATATATTTTATCTCATATTCCACTGTATGGATACATGTAATATGTATTATATTCACATTTCTATACTTTTATAAATATATTTATATATTATTTAATGCATTTGACTTATATTTATACAATAAAAAATAAGATACAATTTTGAAATTGATGATCCTAACAGATTGTATAACTGAATATGTAGTACTGCTACTACTAATAGTGGCAATAGGATTTTTTTTTTAGGAAATGGTTGCATTAAATTAATGCATTATTAATATATCAATATAAATGTTTCAATATATTTAAAGATAAAGTACATCATTAACAAGCACAAGAAAAATATTCTCAATTATTATACAGTAAAATCAAAGTTATCATATGATAAAAGAAAATACATATGCTACCAGTGGGAATCGAACTTATAATTTCTTAATTATGAAACCTTGATCTTATTATTAGAACAAGGACTCACAGGCTAATAGTAGGAATAAGATAGTTAGGTAATAATACAGAGAAAAGTACATTAAGCCACTCGAACTATAGGCATTTTTGCATTTTGTAACCTAATCAAAAAAAAGTTACACTTTGTCATCTCAATTTTACAAAATTTTTACTTTACAACCTCAATATATTTTCCGAGGAATATTCACACAGTGGACACCTGTCTGAATATTAAGATACGAAAAGTCCCACTTTATCAGCTGAACTTGACGAAATTTTACACAATGCTACCTATTGATAGAATATGTCCACCGGAAAATAGATTGAGTTGCAAAGTCAAAAATTTTTCAAAGTTGAAATTGCAAAGTGTAACTTTTTTTTTATTAGGTTACAAAGTGTAAAAGTGTCCATATATAGTTCGGGTGGCTTAATGTACTTTTCTTTTATATATGTATATCCCATTTCGGGACGGCAAGAATTATCGGCACAATAAAGGGCTAATTGCATGTGAAGTTTGTTCAACTCCAACCAGCACCTAGAATGTATGTGGTTGCTTATTTGTTCCAAATTATGATTAGTACATGACTTTCAAAGACAACCACTAATTAACCTTCTATTCTGGGTAGCAAGTTAAGGAAATGTTTGTTTTTATTTAGAGAATTGGAGGTATTTTGAGATTCTTTTTTTTTTTTTTTTTTTCCCTCACGAAATATGTTTTCAGTGAAACTAAAACATATGTTAAAATAAAACTATGTTGATTTTGTTTTGAAAGAAAATATAATTTATTTTTTTAATTTTTTGTTTATTTTGGTATATCGTGTCGATCTTTAGTTTAACTTTTGTATTTATTATATGTTATTTTTAGAGTTGTATAGTATTAAAATATATTATAAATAATAGAAAGACACAAACAAATATAACTTTGATTGATGTAATTTTGAAATGACAAAAATTCTTTAATATTATTTGGAGCAAAATAAAGGCTAAAGGAAATATTTTATATTACTATTGTTTCCCATTAAAAATAAAGTACTCCAATTGAAGAAAAAATATATTTCTTTTTTCCTAAAACCTTATGACTGAATTTTGATGAATTAAAAGGATGGGAAATATTTTAACTCCTCTGATGATTGATACTGTAACACAGTTTCTCTTAGTTCTCAAACGAAATTATGCCATAAGGCCCATAACTGCAGAAAGCCCATCCTCATTTGCTGGGCCATCAAGTGTAAATATTTCCAAGGAAACCTCATTATTCGATTCTAACGGTGTCCATATTTTGGGCAACAGAGGCCCACTCACGATCCACTCATATTAAAATTATAAAACAATAAGTACGCTGTAATACTACTCATTTACTCTTATTCGGATTAAATTTTTGTTGAATTTCTATGATAATCCAACTTGATATTTATGAACTCAAATCTTACATAACCTCAAAATGCACAATTACAAAAAAAGATAATCAAGTCCAAATTCAAATCATTTGACTTTCATTCAAATTCGACCCATTGACGACTGCAACTATCGTCAATTTCTTATTCAATTGTAAATCATACATAAAAAATGTTAGGGAACATATTCTGCACTGCGTTTCTAATGTTTCACAAATGCCAGCTGTCTCCAAATCAGAAGCCCTGTCCGAATAGCACTGAAGAGTTGACCCTCAAGACAACTTGGTTCTTTGTTTAAGCAAAGTCGTGAATCCAACATGCTCAAAAGCGTCATCACTACTACGTCAGCAATTGCCTTCAACTAACACCCACACATTTTCTCAACTCATAAATACTTTGGCTAATCCCACTACTCAAAATGCATTATAGAGTCCAACGAGCCCTTATTTTAATAGCAAAATAAAGGTCTTATAATTCTAGAAGTTATTACCAATTTGGAACTGTTTTTGCGTATGATAGGTTTGAAGTTTTTTCTACTGCATAATAAATTGTTGATAATTTTTCTTTTATTGTTATGATACTGATATTTGATTATTACTTATATATCTATATATTGATTAAATATTGTAATATCTCTCTCTCTTTTTTTTTGAAAAAAAAAAAGCATTACATAGACACTTGCTTTACATAGTAATAATCTATTTAGAAATGGAGTGCATTTTCCAATTCCAACCATTTATCATCATATTTAAAGGCATGATGCAAGCATTTCCTCTAATATTATTATAGTAAAGCAACCAATTCCGAACATTCCGCAAACCATAGCGTTAAAACATGTATGCGTCGAATATGCTCTTATGATGGATCAATGAGCTGCATCATACCATCCTGTCCCACAAACATCTCCTTGCAAGCCAGAGGATGTTCACTTTGGTTGTTCTTCCAAATTTTCAAAATTTATTAAATCTATCCTTCCCTACCCTCATCCTCGGTTTGTATCCTTTATTCTAGTGTTTCATCACATATTTCATTTTACGAATACATATTGAGTGCAGTAAGGATTTGAGATAAGCATTTCAAGAACCTCAAAGTTTGGTCTAATCACAAAAATGTGCTCTTTGATTCAGAGAATTAACACTGACACCCCTATTGTTAGTTTGCCGGATAGAAAACTTAACGGAGTCTAGATGATATCATGAGAAGACCTCATGAAGATTTAAGAATGTTAGATGTACAAGTTGCATTTGTAATATTTCAATTAATATATTAGATCTTGAGGGTTGACATGTGCTCCATTAAATTTTCCATTAGTTGAACTAATGATAGGAAATACTATAATAATTATTCACACCGCAAGGATGTTTCTATAATTAGGACAAACCTCAAGGGATATTGATATAACTACTCCTAAATATTTTCTTGAAAATATAGTTAATTATAAATTAAAGATCTAGGAGATGGAATAGGTGATGAAATACATGTTCTAAAATGACCTCCTCTGCACTTAGAGGAATTGGAAGCTTTGAGGTACTTTGAATGTCATGCTACAATACAATTGAGGGATGTGCAAACAATGACTTTACGCTTTCACGCAACAGTTTTCTATATATTCAACCCCAGAATAAATTAAAACATATTCCTAAAGTCAATGATTAAACTATAAGCAACTTACTGCAATTTGAGAATAGGCTTAGTAGGATGACAGCCATACTACTCACAAGTTGCATATACTTTAAAAATTAAAATGATTGACTTTTGCTGAAAGACATAAAGAAAAATCCCATGTGGAGAGCACCTCCATGGAGATTCAGCAACCCAGAAATTCAACTGCATAAACAATTTCTCAGCATTTGTATCAAATTATCTCCCGACAAGCGCAAAACATGATCTCCATAACATGTTACATGTACTCGATATGCTTTAAAATATGAAATGGGCAATAGGCTAATTCAACCGAGCAATTTCTTAGATCATGTAAGAAAATTACACCCGGGTTCTTGATCTATGAACAAAAATGATGTCAACCTGGTGTAAATAAAGCTGAAAATACAGAAAGTTTGATGGAATAAGGCATAGATATTAGCTTATCCACACAAAGTTTGCAAGTTGATGACTATTCTAAGTTGGTGAAAAGAAAGAAATATTATTTTGAAGGCATATACCGGCGTGTACACCAAGTAATTAGCAGCCTTTCGGACAAGGATCCATCTGATCATCACTTCCAAAAGGCAAAACTTATTTTTTATTTCCCATAGTTGGACTTTGTTTTGCTCCAACTAGGCAAGTCTCGTTGTGCTATCATATAAATATCGAACTCAATCTTCAGAAGCATAACCACAACAAACTAAGTAACACCTGCATAGATACAACTTTATCAGCAGCCACCAAAAGAGAAAATGAAGCCTCATACATTTGACACAACCTTCGCTTCACCTAAGTTAGTCGTGCACAAGAACTCTCACACAATTTCCAAACTGAAGCCAAAGATACGCATAATTCACATAGTTGCACCAGAAATCATAAAGACAAATGTTGAAAATTTCCGAGAGCTTGTTCAGAGACTAACGGGTAAACCAGTAGAAAGGAAAGGAAGCGCAGATAAGGGGAATGATGCTTCAGCTCAAGTCTTGCTGCCAAGGCTTCATGGTAGCAAGCCAAGGGAGAACACAGAATCAGCAGGTGTTATAATGCAAAATACACAAAGAATGAAGAATATTGAAGAAATAAAACAGGAAGAGAATCCAGATGCCTTTCTGAGTTTTTTGGCAGATGTAGATGGATTCCTTCATGATATGAATGAAATTCCTCTACTTTCTATCAGGGCTTCTCAAATAAATACATTTGGTCAGATGCCTCTCTACAATTGAAAACTTACTGGCATTTTCTTAGATTGATAAGACTCTTATCACCAATTTGTGTGCATAAAAGAAGGGATGTACATATCTCATTTCTTTCTTCTTTTTCCTTTTCTTCTGAGAGGGAAGGGAAGGGTTCTTTTGATTTCAGACATGGTCATATTGATGTTTGGCAGACTTTTATTCTTTGTCCTCTATGATACTTAGAGGGCTGGCTGAATTTGGAACTGAACAGAAAGTTTTTGCTGTTTGTTACGACTGGTGAAGTCTGAAAATTACTTTCTCACTTTATAGCTCTGCTAGGATTGCTCTATCAAGCTAGATAGGGCTTATGAATGTAGTTCCCTGTGCCTCGAAACCCAAGTCATTCATAGTCGATAGCACCAGATCATAACATCAATGGAAGGGGATAATCTCTCCATTTGTATATGTTCTCAACACTATTGATGCAATCTCCAGCTGTACAAAGATGGAAATGTATGTTCCGTTTGAAACAATGCATGCCATGTAACAGACTTAATTACCAATTTACATGACTTGTTGAGCTGTTGATATTATTCTTTAATATGGATAGAAATTCCCTAGAGTCACTAGTTTCTTGTCGTTGTAACTAAATGGTGTAGCATATTTTCCAAATTTCCAAACAATCTATTCATCAGTCTCAAGTGATAAACAAACTTCCAATATCATCTGATATGAAAATGTTTTCAACATAATCATTAGTAAAATATAGGTGATGGGCATAAAATTGAGTCATGAAGCGATCCACAGAGAGGAAATTGGAACCAGCAAGCCTAGAACCCTATATGGTTCTGTGATGGTATGCCTTCTAGTATACATTATCTAACACAATTGGTTTCTTACACAAGTGTTAATGTATTATCACTTTGACATCTCTTAGCATGCATAACTAGAGCAGATGCAACGAAACAGAAATATTGTGCATTGCTCCTCATTTTCCTTGTGAAGATATTACGCTAACGGAACAAATATGGAATTTGAATGTCGAATTACACATGATTTGCAGATGTGGGAGAGCACCAGATGATGCATACAGTATATATGCATTAGATAATAAAATTACCCATATGACATTTGGAAGTTGTTTTTGCCCATCTAACACAGCTATCATCGACTATGTACATAAGCTGAAAAGTGGAGGAGAAGCATATGGCAACACTGGAACAATGTAAAATACCATTCATTTCACTATAGACACTTAAAGTTAGTCATCAAACATTAATGGACAACTCATCATAGGGAAACACAGATGAGAGAAACATATAAAGAATAAATAGCATTCAATATCTGGAAAATTATGTTCTCAGAGTCAAAATGATCAATGACATTTGCTAACATTCGGATATTTTTTGATAGAGAACATACCGATCAGCTGCAAACCTAAGCAGCCAGCTGCAAATATAAGGCCTCAATTTGGTTAACTCTTATACGCCCGTGGGGTAAAAGATATACTTACTGAGAACATATATAACTCTCAAGCTGTTTAAGATCAATGTTATTATCTAACTGAAGATTAAAACAGCAGCTTCAAGCATATCAAAGGAGTATGAAAGAATGCATGACCAGGAAATGAATAGAAGAATCCTACTTAAATACGCCATGAGCTCAGCCTTTAATTATCAGAATGTCATCAGTCTCTGAAAAATAGAACCTAGATGTAATCCTCTGGCGGTCTGCCCCTGGGCCAAGAAGCAAGAGTACCAGTATGCAAAATATATATATAAGGGGACACTGCAGGAAATCACATTCTTATGCTTCTGCTTAGAATATATGCAAGTCCACAACAAACTAACAAATATCAAACTACAGTGGTTTTATGTCAATTTCCCAAGAGTAATCAAAACATCACATTATAAAGTCATAGCAGAAACATATATTTTATCAACCAGAAATTACAAAACTTCATAAAGTAGAGTGAATCTGAAAGAGCAAATAATATCACATGCACCAAAACACAGTTAGCCTGTTTTGGGGTACGGTATTAATAAAGTGGTGAGCAAGTACGACCATGATTAATAAATTGGTAAACAAGTACAGTGCGCACTCTCTCTTTCTCTCTCTAACTCTCTTTGAATCCACTATCTGCCTTTCTTCAATGGAAAGAATCACATCCAGGAAAGGATCATATAAATGTACAAGGTAAATGAGAAATTGGCATTGGTTTTCTCCAAAATATAAGAAACATAAAACTTTTCTATAGTCTACAAACGTCTGCCGTACTTTTTGGCATCGTAATGTACAGCCTTGACTATTAAGAGAAATTCGGCTATGTAATCAGCTTTCTCTTTCCATGCATTTTCCCTTCTATGTCCCCTTCTCTTTCTTTGGTGTGTGACAGACGTGGTAGCTCCATGCAAATTCAACAGAAGCAAGTAGAATGTGGTGCCTGAAAGGGAAAATTACAAAGTTGTGAGAAAAAACTGTAGAAAGACCGATAGTACAGATGTCAAATTCTTATATGCTTGCATGCATATGCGTTTACGTCCATACACATAAAATGAGGAAAGATTAAACGCAAATGAAACTGAGCTCAGAATGACATACGGAATAGTGCACAAACTGTGATAACCCCTAGCCGCCAATATGTATCATTGGTCTGTTTGGAGTCTTTGCGATGTCAAACATCCCCGCATGGGCCGCTTTCTTCCTTTTGATCTGGTGTTGGAAACAAATGTTTAGAACTACAAGATCACAAATATGAAGCTAACAAAAATTCCAAAGTACTCCTCAGTATTACTGGTAGAAAGTTTGACAAGAGGCTGAACCCCCCATCCCACATCACCCACTTTTAGAGGCTGGTTGTGGGCAGAGGGAGAGGAAGAGGCCTCAACAAGTGCCAAGGAAGATGGTATTACAGCATTATCATCAGAACACAAGAGTTACATACCGCTGCTCCAATAATCTCCTTGAGTCCATCATCATCAACACCATGACGAAGAGGGTCCCTCAAGCTAACCTGAAATGAAAAAAGTCTCTTCATGAGAAATGTATTTAAGCTTAACAGAAGCAGAGGTTGATCTGCCAACAAAATTTCATATAAAATGAAACGAGGCATTCACAGCATTATGGAAGTGCAAAAGGCATCCATTGAAGCTGATATTATGAACATGATCTGACGCTTAATCCAACAACTTGACAGCTCCTATGATTTACTTGGGCAGTCAACAGGCCCTAGATTGGTCATATTAAATATGCACGTTATACAATCAACAAAATCTAAAACTACGCATGAGAGAAATATTAACTGTGCTTTGTCTTTCAGTTCAATTTCTATCCATCAAAGATTGCATGACTAAGAAATTATCTCCAAATGTTAAGTATCTAGAGGAGAATCCGGAGCCAATATCAATATATTTATGTTCAGAAAGTATGTGCCCACCATCAAAATGTTGCACCCATGAAAATCACACAAATCATTTTTCTTGTAATGCTTGTGAGTCAAATTCACATTGGACTAAATATTGATGATTGATCGAAATAGGAAGAGCAAAGTCAATTCTTACAGTTCTACCTCATACTCATTTGATGACAGTGAAGAGACCACAGAAAATGTCCATACTGATGCACATGCAACTACAAAATCAGATGCATGTTACTGACTTTTTTATCATTATCTACTTACACCACTTGCAACCAGCATTGCTGTTAGCCAGTTACTAGTAAATAGGTTTACTATGAAGCATCGAAATATTGACTGACACGTTCAAGCTGAAAATTACCAAATGATACCAGACACAGTGTGCTTCAAGGTACAAACGTAATTGACAACATTAACGCATATAAGGAAATTTTATCTTCGTGAAATGGGGTTGCAATAACAATGGCAGCATGTCAAGCATTGATTGGCAAACCTGTTAAACATAACAAAGAGACTGGATGAACCTTACTGTTAGTCTGTTACAATTTGATTGAGCTCTTAGACCTGTTCGGGGCCTCAGATTCGGAGCTCATTAACCATAAGGGTAGTGTATATTGTGAATTATGGGCAGAAGAACGTTACATTATTATACTATTAAAGCTTTTATTTTCTGTACAAATATTTTCTTTGTTAACAGGAGTAATGGAAATTGTTCTTTCAAAAGCATCAGAGAAAATAATGCAAAGACAGTAAATGCATGCAAATCAAAGAGCTCCCAAAGTTGGAAAATAGAGAACAAGATTCGACTTTCAGAGTATAAAAATATGCCAATGCATGAAAAGCAAGGCCATTCTTTGTTACCTCAGAGGGCCCAAAAAGGCACACTTTAAAGTTTCCATCGGCTAGAAGTCTCAGTCTATTACAACCAGCACAAAAGTGCTCTGTCATTGATGTGATGAAAGAAACTGTACCCTGATGTCCATCTATCCTGAAATTCTTAGCTGTCTCTGTGGGGTGATCCTGAATCCTTTGAAGTCCTGTAATTTGTTTACCCTGTTCAGTAATATTAGCCACTCAGGGAATGCATGCAGATATCCAGAAGCCAAAAATGGAACTGCAGAGTTTTACCTTACCACAATATCCAACATTTCAGCATAAGGTACAAGTTTCTTCACATTCCAGACATTCCCATCGAAAGGCATGAACTCAATAAAACGTACATTGATCGGCTTCTCACGTGTCAGCCCAACAAAATCACAAATTTCATCATCATTGAATCCGCGCATTACAACACAATTTACCTGAGATAAGGCACATCCAAAAATATATTTTCTTAAAATCTTGATGGTGGAAAAGAAGTAACCGGCACTAATTTGTACTAAATCCAATAACTAACTCAGCCAGAACAACGAGATACTTAGGGCATTTTTTAACGTACTTTGACAGGATTATATCCCAACTCTATAGCAGCATCAATGGATTTCATCACTCTGTCATGTCCTTTTCGCCTAGTCATAAATTCAAACTTTGCAGGAACCAACGTGTCTAAGCTAATGTTTAGCAAACTAAGTCCACATTCCTTTAACTTTTGAAGTTTATTTGCCAAGGTAATTCCATTAGTAGTCATAGCGAGTGTCTTTAATCCACTTAAATTTGAAAGACGAAAGCAAATTTCTTCGATATCCTTTCTGATCGTTGGCTCCCCACCAGTCAGACGAATTTTAGTAACCCCGGAACTGACAAAAAGATTTGCCAGACGAACAATCTCGTTTTGTGAGAGAAGTTGAGGACTAGGAGTAAGCTCTACACCATCGGCAGGCATACAATACTGGCATCGCAAATTACAGCGTTCTGTCAATGAGATCCTCAAATAAGTGTGTAGCCTCCCAAATGTATCAACTAACATATCAGAAACAGGATGATCTTTACGTGCATCTGCTGGAAATGTTTCACATGAAGTTGCATACATCTTCGACATGGTTCCATCCAGATGACCATTTCTTAAACCGGGACCATTACTGCCTTTATGTAGAATGGAAGACATGATTTCACAGCTGGCCTGTAAATTAAATTTGATCATATATTATTAGCCAACTACATTTTACCAGTTAGAAACAGAGAAACCAATTTGTGGGTCTAAACTTTCAATGTATGATTGAGAAGAAAACACAAAGGAAACAGCCACTATCAAAGTGTAAAACGTAATGTTGCATTGGGACTTGGAAGGCAAATTTAATAACTCAAGGGACTTTTTGTTTACGTTTTATACACTACAGACGCACATAAGATGACATGCCGTTTCCACTAGATATAAGAAAACAACCCATTATGATCTCAGCTTACATATGTAGGAAATAACAAAATATGATCCCTACCCACAGTTGCTTCACTATACAACACCCTCCAACACTAATGAAGAATGAATATTTCCAGTATCAGTGGCAAACCAAACCCAATTATGCTTTCAGGTAGCATGAAGAACACATGAACAAACATTGAAGTTTGGATCAATAAGTACCACGATAACAGAGTAATCTTCATAACGACAATCAAACGAACTGATATAATAACTAAAATAATGTCACCAAGTGGATATAAAGAAACTCAAGCATGTCACAATTTCATCGCCTGTATGAGTATCTCAATCAAAAATAAACACACAAACCTTTCCAAAACTCATAGTCATATTCCCAAAAGTCCAAAAGCAAAATCGACAAGTTCTATCATTCCATCACAATGAGTTAGACCGATCAGTGCTTCTCTCAATCAATGTGCAAAATTTACCAACTATAGAAGCGTAGCATACTCTACATGGGGTGTAAATTCGAATAACTTGCTGCAACACTGAATTAATGGAAAAAATTAAACTTTACGAAGGAAGACATACGGAGCTGCGGTTCCTTAGACCAGGCTGCCATTTGATAATGTTGGATATGCAGGGCCGCATGCTGAAACCAAATTAAAACTGCGATTTGGATTAGGTTGAAGTTTCGGTCTTGCGGCGGAGAGAAGAGAAAAGAAATGCCGGATGAGTATAAATGATGCTAAGCCAAAAACCAAAAAAGCTCACTTTATGTGCAGACAAGGGACAACGAGTAAAAAAGGGAGAGGAAAACAACGGCGGCGGCTTGTAGTAAAATTCTGAATTTGGGTTACCATTAGAGTGGCCGGTAGCCCGGGACCACCACAGAGCCGCCGTGGAGGATTGCCATGGCTCGTGCATTTAGCCAAAGGTCAACGGCCCGCATAATAAAACGTGTATAAATTTTTTTAAATATAAAAAGTATCATTGAAGTATTTATTTTATTTATCGTAATAATTGTTTTGTCATTTTACGTAAAGAATATATCTATTCTAATCATAATGACCACAACATTCTTTTTTCTTTTTTTTTTTTCCTTTTCTTTTTGAGACAAAACAGTACTTATTATTAAAGCCACATCAAACATCGTTTAAAGTAAAATTCGGTAAAACATTACTTCGACAAATAGGTGAAGATGTGAATTTAACTAATGTATGGACAAGCCCATTGCCATTGCGCCTAATAAACAAAAAGAAAATCGAATGAAACAACTTTCATAATCTTCTACTCTCATGCTTGGATAGGTGAGATGTCATCCTTATCCAATTTGAGGGACTTGATAATATGTAAACAATAATATTCCAACAATCCCTTTCAATTTTCATACTCAACCATTTTTTTGTTGCTGCAGTAATATCTTTCATCAATTCCAAATATTAAAAATTGACATTGGATGATGAGAAATAAAAAAAAATGTGATAAAATGTCCAAAAAGCGGGAATTATTAAAATACTTAATAACTTTAATAGGGATTCTGTTACGTGCATAATTTTGGGAGGGATGATAACATAATAAAAAGCTACTATTCAATTCTAAAATGTAGATTGTGATGGAAAATGTGACAATATGCATTTAAACGAAAAAGGACATGCCTATCATTGCACAAATATGCTTGAATTTTTATTGATTATAAGTTTTAATATTCAATAAATTTTAATATGTGATTCAGTTTCATTAATTCCTTTTTTTTTTTTTTTGGTGAGTGTAATGGCCATAATTATTGTTATTGCAAGAAATAGTCAGCCTAAAGAGGGTGTTTGGACAAGTTTTAGATGCTTTTGGACCTTATAATATGTTAAAATCTTAATTTTAAAATAAAAATTTAAAATATTTGGACAAAATAATATGTTAGAATGATAATTTTATAACTAAGATAGTTAAAAATTTATGGAGTTTGTTAAGAACTTAAAAATAAATTTGGAAATCTTTAACATTTTTAAAAGAGTTTATAAGAATCCTCACATTTTATTTTTTAGGTAGCATATAAGTTCTTTAAAACAAAAATTACCAAACATTTTTTCACATCATATATGATCTTTTAAAGAGCTTGTAAGTTCACCCATATATATAGCCTCTAACATTATGTTCGATACAAGGGCCGGGGGGTGGGGAACTAAAGAACATAATGTTTGGGTTTAGTTGAGGCGAAATTGTTTTCCTCACAAAATAGTGAGAAAGATGAAAGAAACACTTATTTAGGGTTTTTTTTTTTATTACATTGCATATTTACTCTTTAAATAATCAAATAAGGTTAAAAAATTTATATTTATTTTTCATAATATTTTCTTTTTATCATCAAAATCTTTAAACCAAACACAATACTGTAACAGAAAACAAGAGAGGCAAAAGCCCAAAACATATTCACATTATTGTTCTAAATATTTTTATTATTTTGTTCAAATCATATACGCCTTTCCAATAACATGTTAAATACTTAAGCATTAAATTTTTTAATTGGCCACTAAGCTTCTTTTTTCGAACCCTTTTAACTTTTTCTTTTAATTTTCTAATTAAATGTCCAATTTCTACGTATACATCTAAATCAAATTGTCCATTTTGTAATACCCTTTCAAGGACCGCAGTTCTCCATTCAAGATCTTCAATTTCTAAAAGTAATTTTTTTTTAACAAATCCATGTATACTTTGGATAGGTGCACAAAATAATTAGACAATACAAAAGAACAACAAAGGAACATGAATTCGTCAAAAATACTTTATTAAAATAAAATACTTACAAGACTTAGGTAAACAAACTTTGTCAAAAGCTTGAGATTACAAATTCGCCAATAGCAATTGTCTATAGCAAAGACTAGAAGATTACAAAGATTTCAGGAAATTTTTACTGGCTAATTCTCAACACATGAGGTTTCCTAAAACTTTGCTTGTTTCTTCTAGTCTTCATCTTCTCCTTTTATAAACCAATTTCTTCGGACTTCAAATTGTTTATTTCATGTTTGAATCTTTGCTATTGTTTTGTCTGTCCTTTTTTGTCTTTAAGCTTCAAATTATTGTCTTTTAAAGTTCTTTCCTTTGAATTTGGGTCCCTTAGTGGGAGTAGTACTTGTTAGAAATATGTCTATAAAGGTTCCCTTGTGGGAAACGATGGTCTAAAGTTGAAAGAAGTCATCTTAATTTTCCAAATATATTGTTGGAAGACTTGTTCTCTCTTCATTTGGTTTGGAAGGGGATGCTTTTGAGGTTTCTGCTTCATTTGCAATTCTTTTCTGTAATTCCACTGTTAAGGACATGAGTTCTTGTGGTGAAGATGCTTTTGCAATTGCTATTTGAAGTTGTTGTTTTGTCATTAACAATTTTTCAGCCTCAAGAGACTGATTATTTCTACAGAATTTGTCATATTGTTAACAGAAAACAACAGAGGCAAAAGCCCAAAACATATTCACATTATTGTTCTAAATATTTTTATTATTTTGTCCAAATCATATACCTCTTTCCAATAAAATATTAAATATTTAAGCATTAAATTTTGGAATTGACAACCAAGCTTCTTTTTTCAAATAGTATTTTTCATTCTATACAAAGTATTTAAAGGTAAAAATAAAACAAAACCATCCAATAACAACTTATATTCTATTAATAGAAAAACACCACTATAGTGAAACATAATAAAAATTACTCTTATTTTTGTGGCTTTTTTAATATTCTTTATCTTTTTGTTGAAATATTTTGCAGCTTTAAAATATAAGCAAAAGCCAGCCAACATTATTTTGGTGGTGCCAAAGAAAGAATTTGTTGATGTTGGGCTTGGGATTTCTAAAAGTCAGTTCCCAAAAAAAGGCCACTCTCTGTTATGCAATTTTCAGGTTAATTTAATCAGTAATGAGTGGTTTAGTGCAATATTGTTTCCCAATAGGGAGACCAGCAGCCAACTTGTTACAATTTAAAGTATTTTTTCAATATAAAAAACTATAAGTAATTATCTCCATAAATATAATATTTTTGTCTATGGAATGGTACTGGAATAACTATTACTTTATATTTTAATATATTGATTAAATGAATTTTATTGACATAAAATATTATAAAATTTATTATGATTTTCATTTCAATTGTATTATTCTGTATAATAAATTCAAGTAAATATTGGTTGACAATTGAGAACAAACACATCATGCATATAAATAAAATTAAAATTATTTACAATTGTCAATTCTATTAATTAGAAATTAAAGTACATATATTGAATATATAACAACTGCTAACTTTATTTAATTGTTGAAGAAATATAATTTAGGTAACAAAATGCTATTTATCAATATTTAAAAAGAAAAGAAAAGGGGAAAAGAGTTTTAAGATTTTTAACAACGATCACATACCACTTTTGGATAATGATACATAAAATATTTTTTCATTTGATTTATGAGATTGCAAATATTGATCAAATTGTGGGTCCATTAGTCTATATGAATGAGCCTGTCACTGTTCATGTGATTGCTTAAGATCTGAAATTTTGATTACCTAAAAAAACAAAAAAAGAGAAAAAAGAGAGAGATGTGAAATTTAGCTTGGATCGATTGTGGTGGATTGGGAAATCATTTTTCCCTTAAATTTACCAAATTGCCCCTGATTAACATGAAAAATAGCAACTTGGGGGGCATTTAATCAAAGGCTAAATTGGCATTACTCTATATATTACCAGCAATTTACTAATTTCAAGTTTAATATGAAATACTTTGAATCATTTATTTCAATTTATATTTCGATATTCTATTTCATGGCATAGACTTGTGTCACATGTATTATATTCATATTCATGTATTATTACAGCGATACGAATTTATGACATTAAATGTAAAGTAAAGCCCAATTTTCACCAAGGCGATTTGTCAGAATATAAAGAGGTTAACTGGCCACTTGTACTTTATTCACGAATGCCGCAAGTACCGCTAGTAAAGTTAGGAGGAATCAAACTCCCGAAGGAAAAGGCATATTTGCATACGAAAGAGCAGGGCTGAAGTTTCTTATTCTAATTCTAAAATCGCCAGTCCTCAGCCATTGATCAATTCGCTGTTCTAATACTTTTCAAATATAGATCTCTCTCCAGTGGAAGCATTTCCGTCCACGTCTCTTACTTTTTCCAATATTTCCCCAAAATTTCTCACCCTCTAAGGTCTTCCCTCGCTCTCGCCTAAATAATTTTTGTTTCTATTAATTTCAGTTTATTTCGTTATTTTGTTACTATTTTAGAACTGGCGGTGGTAAAATTTGGTTGCTTTTTCGATGTAAGCATTTTTCTTTTGGCTTATGGTTGATCTGCTGAAGATAGTGAAATGTGTATATTTGACAAAGATGTAAACTTGATTATGTTTGTGTTTTACGCGCAATTACTTGTGGGTTTGCGTTTGTGTGGATTGTTTGATTTGTTTTGAATAAATTATTTTCCGTTGCAGTGAAATCTGGTCTCCGTGAGCAATGGTATTCCATCGAAGCATTTCTCTATTGTCCAAGCTGCGGTCGCGAGCGGTAAGTGTTTTCTGGTAGTTGTTAGCCATAGGTTTAAAGCAATAATGTACATGTAATAAGCACAAATATAATTTTTCTTTTTAGTAAGCTCAAATATAATTGATTTCATGAAGTTTACATGCATATAGATGGACTCGCCGGAAGAGAAGTAGAGTGGTATGAGTCATGAAAATGACCCTATCATTCACGTCTGACATAGGGCCTAAACTATCCCTCATTCTTTTTATCTTTCCTTACTTCCTTTTTTTGTCCCTTTTTTTTTGTTTTCCTTTTTTCCCCTTGCTTTCTTTCTGAAACATGATCTTACGTCTATTAGGTTCAGCAGCCTGGTCTCCGCAATTCTGTCCGCTGGCTTCAAGTCCAGACCTCTTCCGATGTTGTAAGAATCCTGTGTTTCTTGTTAATTCTGTTTGTTACTTTCCATCTGAATTGGTGTGTATGTGTTTGTTCTTGGTTCTGTTCTGTATAGTATATGATCAGATGTGGTCACGTTGGTCATTACCCCGAAGCTTGATGGTATCCCACAAGAAGGGAAGTTAAATGAAAGAGGATACAGAAGGGTAAATATGTCTCCTGATTTGTATTTTGGAAATGATGCTAGGGTCTTATGAACCAGATAATGGATTAAAGAGGAACATTAGTAAAATTTTTTATTCTAGTCTGGAAACCATTTGGGATATATTTAACATTTCCTAATTATAACTGAAGGGCGAAAGGTTAGAAATTCCAGCTTATTAATGAATCATAAGGAGAAAATTACACGTAAATAGTTTTCTTCTGGCTTTTTTCATAACAAAAGTGGTGAAGCTGTGAGAGTAACAACTTTTTTTTT